>OY992540.1:168779325-169379325 GCA_963921195.1 Pegoplata infirma | reverse complement strand
ATAGAAATAATCTGTGATTCTGAGATAAATAACCCATTTCTGAGATATTTTTCTTTATAAAAATGTTTAGATTCTAAACTTTGATAACTTGCTTTACTGGGACATAGGGTGCTGCACGATCTTTCTAATTTGTCAGATGCCAAAATTCAATATCTTACGAGTTTCACAAGAAGCCCAAATTGGTTTAACGGTAGGGACCAGTAGGAAAACCTATTACGGTCCCGTGGTATCACAATGGACCTAAGAGTCTACGTGTGCTGACGTTAAACGTCAGCAGCCACTTACAACCTAAACCTAACCTAAACTTTGATAAAAAAAGGTTCTTTAATTCTCAGATCATATTTTCTGTTGAAAAACTCTGAGATTCAACATTTTCTTACAGAAAATGTCTCAGATTTCTAAACTTTTTTCTATAGAAATAATCTGTGATTCTGAGATATTCTTTCCATACAAAAATTTCTGAATTCTGATTCTCATATTTTAAAATAATTCTCAGATTCCAAGAACTATTGCGTATAGAATAAAAAGCAGATCTAAAAGATATCTTAAACAGAGAAAAAATATATTTCCTTATAGAAAAACGCGGATTCTGAGCATTTTGTCCGTAGATATGTTTCCGATTCTGAGGTTTTTATTTTTTTCCAGAAAAGTTCTTGGCAGATTCTAGTACATTCTTTCTAAGGAAAAATTCTCAGTTGCTGAGGGATTTTTCCTAAAGAAAAGTTATAAGATATTTTTCTAAAATGTTTAGATAACACCGCTCAACACTCATTTTCCTGTTTGAATTCTGGTGATCAATTTTAGTACACTTTGATCTCCTGATTCCAAATCAGTTCTCCAAATTTTTCCATCACTTCCAGATTTTTAGTTATTCACGGTTGAAAATGCTAAAAACAACGATTTTTGCATTATTTGAAAGCCTGCACAGCAGCCATTCAGTGAAATACAAATCTGGTATAAAGCGCAAAAGTATAATTTGTCTATGGTCTCCAACATAGAAAACATTTTTTTTTCTAATTATTGCGTTTGGTTGGGTTACACTTGCGTTTTAAAATGATACTGTTAAATTTACCATTTTTGTAAAAAAGGTAAGGTAGATAGATACCTTAGTTTTTTTGATATTTTTCAAAGAAAAACTTAAAAAAATACATATTTTACAAACTTAAGTTTTCTGTGTTATTTTTTGTATAAGTCTATAAGAAAGAATGAACTTTTGCCTAAATTTTGAGCTCATCACAGTAAAGATTGATCATCTGGTTTTTGTTTTAGAGCCTTTTAAAAATGGTGCCTTTTCTAATTTTTTCACAGTGTTTGTTTTAAATACATGTTTGGCCAATAATTGTGCAACAACTTCAAATTTTTTTGATCATATATTTGAGATAATAGTTCAATTCTACTCTATCTCTTTATACCTGATTTTTATTCCACCCAGTGGCTGCTGTGCAGGCTTTCAAAAAAGGCAAAAATCGCGCTTTTTCGCATTTTCAACCGCGAATAATTAAAATTCTAGAAGTGATGGAAAAATTTGGAGCACAGATTATGAATCAGCGAGTCAAAATCTTTTCAAATTTTATATGAAACTTTAAACCGGAGCCAAAAACCTTCGATTTGTTGAGCGGTGTAATTATTCAATAAAACGATTCTTACACTCAAAATAAATTCTCAGTCCAATCAGCAGAAAAATCTGCTGAAAATACACCCATTTTGAGCCATATGAGAAATCTGCTGATTTTAGCAGACACGGTTTGCTGAAAATCTGTCATGATTATCTGAGTGAAATCAGCAGAGAAATCTGTCAAACCAGCAGAGAAATCTGCTGGGATATTTTCTAGAAAATTTTTGTTTTTAGAAAATTTGTTTTCATGAAAACTTTAGAAGTTTTTTTTTTTAATTTAAACTTTAAAAACAAAATTTTCTGTAAAATTAGCAATAAATTATGCTATTTTTATACCCTCCACTTAGTGATAGAGGGTATATGAAGGTTTCTATTTCAAACGTACCACGAAGTTTTTTTTTTTAATTTAAACTTTAAAAACAAAATTTTCTGTAAAATTAGCAATAAATTATGCTATTTTTATACCCTCCACTTAGTGATAGAGGGTATATGAAGGTTTCTATTTCAAACGTACCACGAAAAAAAAGTGTTGTTGGATCAAAGTCAAACTTTGAGAGCTTATTGCCCTATATGAAAGTAACAAATCGTGGAACAAAAGTTTTCGTTTTTCGGAAAAATGGGCGAGATAGGCGTGGTCAAACATGGTAAAATTGAGCAATTTTTGCATGATGTCGCTTTATATTTAATTTTTTCTACAGTAACTCAAAGATTCTGAAATTTTCGAAACATATCTAATTTATAGTGTTTTGTATGGGCTATCGATTGGTATTATTAGTTTTTGGAAAAAATTCAGAACTATGTCTGAATTTTTCAAATGAAAAATAAAAATCGATGTAGCAAAAAACACGCCATTTTTATTTTTTTTTTTTTTAAATTTTAAATTAAAGTTCTTTTCATTCTCTACATCATATCAAATTTTCAGAGAGCAGTAATTTTTGGTTTTCGAGAAAATTGGCGTTAAAGTTTGAATGTCTTATTTTATTTTCCATATCACTCATACGCCACGATACATTTATTTTTGCACTTACCAAAAACTTGTTTAATTCTATTTAGATAATTGATTTAGAGCTGATTTGTAGAGTCCAACCGAATATTCGGTTTCGGCCTCGACTTCGGCCGAATAATTGGGTTTCGGCCTCTATTCGGTATTCGGCAAAATTTTAGTATTTTAAAAAATATATAAAAAAGTTGCTGAATTTTTCAATTTCGAGTATAATTACACTTGATTCAGTACATTTTAAAAATGTAGCAAGGATTTCCAATTAACGTGTTACTGTTACAGTTCAAATAATTTTTTTTTTTTTAATCTACAGATTTAATGAACAATTTTTTTTTAAGTTTATTTAAATATGATTTTTTTTTAAGTTTTTAAAAATATATATATTTTTTAATAAATACAACAATTCCGATGGTTTAAAAACATTAAGTGCTGTATATTTATTTTAAAAAAGAAATAAATAAAAATTTTATTCAGCCAGGCATTGTTTTTTTTTTAGTTTCGGTTTTGGTTCGGTTTCGGTTTGGCGTCGAAAAACTGGTTTCGGCCGGACTCTATTGATTTGTCATATTTATAATAAGAATTCGACTGTTTTTCAAGATTCTTCGTATCAAGGTTGCATTCAATATCAATAAAATGACAATATTTCAGAAGTGATCTTTGCCTTATGATTGTTGAAATTCTGGGACGCCGCTTAGCCATTTACTGGAATAAATCCAGGCAACAATATTCACAGTCGTTGTTAATTTTTAAGAATACTCTGATATTAAACACATTGCCTTACAACTAAAAATTTAAAATATATCAGAAGTAGACAAGTTCCAAAAAATATTTTAAAGTCTGCACTTCAAAAATTTTACAAACCTTCTTCATCATTTCAAAGATTTTGAAGTTCAAAAAAATTGCCATTCTTATTACACAGAAGACGAGTTAGCGATGGCACTGTATGTCTCTGGTCAACAAAAAACAGTCAAATTCCTATAAATAAGACAAATCAGCTCTAAATCTGTTATCTAAACAGAATTAAACAAGTTTTTTGTAAGTACAAAAATAAATGTATCGTGGCGTATGAGTGATATTGAAAATAAAATAAGACATTTAAACTTTAAAGCCAATTTTCTCGAAAACCAAAAATAACTGCTCTCTGAAAATTTGATATGATGTAGAGAATGAAATGAACTTTAATTTAAAAAAAAAAAAAAAAATTAAAAATGGCGTGTTTTTTGCTACATCGATTTTTATTTTTCATTTGAAAAATTCAGACATAGTTCTGAATTTTTTTCCAAAAACTAATAATGCCAATCGATAGCCCATACAAAACACTATAAAATAAATGTGTTTCGAAAATTTCAGAATCGTTGAGTTACTGTAGAAAAAATTAAATATAAAGCGACATCATGCAAAAATTGCTCAATTTTACCATGTTTGACCACGCCTATCTCGCCCATTTTTTCGAAAAACGAAAACTTTTGTTCCACGGTTTGTTACTTTCATATAGGGAAATAAGCTCTCAAAGTTTGACTTTGATCCAACAACATTTTTTTTTTTTCGTGGTACGTTTGAAATAGTAACCTTCATATATAAGTTTGTCATTCCGTTTGTAACTCATCGAAATATCGGTCTGGGACCCCATAAAGTATATATATTCATGATCCCTGATCGATTTTAAGACATTTTAGCGATGTCCGTCTGTCTGTCTGTGGAAATGGTGATCACGACAAAAATACTACACGGATATGACTGAAACTTAACACATTTATTGGCAGTTCTCCCGAGAAGTTTGGTATTGCATTTCAGCGATTTCGCTTTAGCGGTTCAAAAGTTATGAACGAAAATGTAAGGATACCTCAAAAATTTTGGTACATTCAACATAACCTAAAAATACAAAATGCTTTAAATCGGCTGCTGGTTGACATATGTGAGAAAATTTGAACACCAAACGGTATTTAAATAAGTATGAACATATTTTTTGACAAAAAAGGAAAAAAAATCGCGGATTTTTACCAAAATTTTTTTTCGCGGATATTTTTTTCAAATTTTTTTTTTTCAAAAGTAATTTCCTTTTAAAAAAAGTTTTTTGGAATAATCTTTTTTAAATTGTGGAGGGTATCACTGCATTCGGCAAGGCCGAATTTAACTTTTTTACTTGTTTTTTTTTACTTTTGTCAATTATTAGTCCCAATCGTTTCAATAAAAAAAAAAAAAAAACGAAAAAATTAACACTTTAAAAAAAAAACTTTGAAAATATTTTTGAAAAAATAATGACAGCAAACTATTTCCGTAAAATTTCAAAATAATCTGCTAAAAATATGTTCAGAAAAATATTTTTAATTGTATAAAAAACGAAAATAAAAATTAACAATTTGACAAAAAAACCTTTTAAAAAAAGTTTTTTGGAATAATCTTTTTTAAATTGTGGAGGGTATCACTGCATTCGGCAAGGCCGAATTTAACTTTTTTACTTGTTTTTTTTTACTTTTGTCAATTACACTGCTCAACACTCATTTTCCGGTTTGAGTTCTGATGATCAATTTAATAGTAGACTTTGATCTCCTGATTCCAAATCTGTTCTCCAAATTTTCCCATCACGTCCAGATTTTTAGTTATTCACGGTTGAAAATGCGAAAAATGACGATTTTTGCATTATTTGAAAGCCTGCACAGCAGCCATTCAGTGGAATACAAATCTGGTATAAAGCGCAAAAGTATAATTTGTCTATGGTCTCCAACATAGAACACAATTTTTTTCAAATTATTACGTTTGGTTGGGCTTTACTTGCGTTTTAAAATGATACTGTTAAAATTACCATTTTTGTAAAAAAGGTAAGGTAGATAGATACCTTAGTTTTTTTTGATATTTTTCAAAGAAAAACTAAAAAAAATAAATATTTTACAAATTTAAGATTTCTGTGTTAATTTTCGCATACACCGGAAGATATATTTAATGGGTTTAAAAGTCAATAAGAAAGAATGAACTTTTGCCTAAATTTTGAGCTCATCACAGTAAAGATTGATCATCTGGTTATTGTATTAGAGCCTTTTAAAAATGGTGCTTTTTCTAATTTTTTTGACAGTGTTTTTTTAAAATGCATGTTTGGCCAATAATAGTGCAACAACTTGAAATTTTTTTGATCATATTTTTGAGATCATAGTTCAATTCTACTCTCACGCTTAATACCTGATTTTTATTCCACCCAGCGGCTGCTGTGCAGGCTTTCAAAAAAGGCAAAAATCGCGTTTTTTCGCATTTTCAACCGCGAATAATTAAAATTCTAGACGTGATGGAAAAATTTGGAGCACGAATTTGGAATCAGCGAGTCAAAATCTTTAAAAATTTTATATCAAACTTCAAACCGGAGCCAAAAACCTTCGATTTGTTGAGCGGTGTTATTAGTCCCAATCGTTTCAATTAAAAAAAAAAAAAAAAACGAAAAAAATTAACACTTTAAAAAAAAAACTTTGAAAATATTTTTGAAAAAATAATTACAGCAAACTATTTCTGTAAAATTTCAAAATAATCTGCTAAAAATATGATCAGAAATGTCTTTTTAATTGTATAAAAAAATGAAAAAATAACACTTTGAAAAAAAAAACTTAGAAAATTTTCTTGGAAAAAAGAATGGTAGCAAATTTTTTCTGTAAAATTAGAAAATAATCTGCTTAAAGTATGTTCCAAAATATTGATACAAAAAATCAGCAAACAGAATCAGTTAAAACGCAGTAAAATGTCTGTTATTTTCTAAAACTGAATGACAGAGATTTTAGTAAAAATATCCGTTTCAGCAGAACAATCTGCTGAAAGTTTGCTAATTCAAATTGAAAGTCGATTTACAGATTTTTTGACAGAGTTTTTACTTTGAGTGTAGATTCAGAGTCAAATAAGTATCAACACATTTTCTAAAGATAAAGTCTGGAATTCTGAGACATTTTTCAATTAAAATATAAAACTTTTTCCTTGGAAAACGATAAGGAAAGTTATTCCGTTAGAAAATGTCTACGACTTTTTTTTAAGTTTTTCATATGAATTTTCTTTAATTCCGAAATATTTTATTCCTAGGATGTAAAAAAATTCCTTAGGATCGAGGCCATGTGTGCTGACGAAAATAATCAGCGCACATATACCTCTCCAAAGGATTTTTATACATTCTGGTAATTTTCATTTGATCCATGTTCCTTTTCCTTCCCTTTTTCCTTTTCCTTTTTTTCTTTTTCTTTTCTTTTCCTTTCTCTTTTTTTTTCTTTTCAAATCGTTTTTAAGGGGAAGAAATCCCATTCTCCCCCCTCCCCCCTGGATCCACACCTGGGTTAAAGTATATAAAAATTAAGACTCAATAGACTCAATTTAAATAGAACTTGAAGAAAAATTGTTTATACCTTTTTTTACTAAAAATTCAGAACGGTGCACCGTGGTGATTTAATTAAATTATAATCTTATTAAATCAAATTTAAAAAAATATGGTTTCTTAAATCATTAACAATTTTTTTTTTTAAATTAAAGCAATTTTCGCCCACGCAATTTGTTTAAGGAAATTTACATTTAATTTTTCTTTGTAAACATCTTTACAATGTCCGAATGAATGTAGTATTTCATGCTTTTTATTTAATAAGGATATGGAAGCTTTATAAAACACCTTATTTCCTAGCCTTACTACATAAAAATTATTAAAAAAAAATTTTCAAAGTTATTTCATAAAATAGTAAGATAAAACAACACACAAAAAAGTTTTTTTCAGAACACCGATGATATGTGATATTTAATTGAAGTTTTAAACATAATTAAGCAACATAATGAGTTTATTTACAAAAAAAAAGATACAAATAACAGAACAAACAAAAAAACACATTCTTAATTATTATGATTATCAACTCTTTTTATTTTTTAATTTTTTTATTATTGCTGGCAGTCTACTAAAACCTCATAAGTACTTCTTTTGTTCATTATTACTTCCCTTATTACAGTATCAACCTACAACTGGTTACAACTGTTCCTCGCATAAGTATAATCATTTTTATCTTTCTCATTTTTTTTTTTTTTTTGCTAAGCCATTATTATAAGAAGATTATCATTGTTTCCATTGTGTCTATATGAATGTATGTCTGTTTGTCTGTGTATGTTATATGTCTATCTGTGTGAGATATATTCCTGTTTTTTTTTTTGCTTTCCTTTTTACAAACATTTACATCTAGAGAAAATTATTTCCTTCCGTCGCATCAGTGCCTCATTTCCTTTTAATAATAGCTAACAATAAGGAAGTTCCGTCACTACTTACTTACAGACAACCACATACAGTTGTTGGTAATATAAACCAGCAGATGTATTTGTAAATGTGTGAGTGTGTGTGTTATATGAAAGTGTATAAGTATTTGTTATACATATAGAAATATCCATAGCATTCCTATACATAAAGTTATACCAGCAGTTTATTTTTTTTTTTCATATTTAACTACTTTATATCTAAAGCAGTTGTTATCAACATCATAGATAATGTCAGACTGTCAGTCATTAAGTTGTTAAGTCTTCTCTACTAACTACTTAAGTATCTATGTGTGTGTGTATGTATGTACGAGCAGTGTAGTTCATTTTTTAGTCATCCCTTTCACTTTTCACAATTCTTCTCATCTCATCTAACAAGTGTAACTGTCATCAAAAACATCAGTAAACACACTTAAATGTCAATGTTTTGTCGCTGGATTTTTATGTGTTAAATAATCTTAATAATGATGTTTAGGTACTAATGAATACAGTGTTAATTAAGTATTCGGAATTTTGAAATAAATATTTTTATGTAACTATTTAAGCTTTTCACCTCCAATTTTGCCCACAAGCAACAATAATGTTTGGACTTTTAAAACTGTGCACTTTTAACATTTTTTGTTAACGGGGTTTTCATCTAATAGTTTCAGATATGGCCAAATGATATAAAGTAATTAATTCTTTTTTGAAATGTCGAGCAAAAATGACCAAACAAAAAAAAAAAAAACAAAAAAAAATTCAAAAATCGTAAAAGCTTCGGTTAAAAATTTTATGATGTTGACTTTTCCTTGCCTTTTTGTAGGGATTTCAAAAAAATTTCAAAATTTCAAATTTTTTTGAAGTATTTTTCAAAT
This sequence comes from Pegoplata infirma, assembly GCA_963921195.1. NCBI lineage: Eukaryota > Metazoa > Arthropoda > Insecta > Diptera > Anthomyiidae > Pegoplata > Pegoplata infirma. The sequence goes on along the minus strand of OY992540.1, from coordinate 169,370,606 downwards.
TTTTGTAGAAAACCCTACAAAAAGACAAGAAAAGGAATCTAAAAAAGTCAACATCATAAGGGTTTAAGCAATATTCCAGCAAAAACTTGGTAATGACACATCATTACCATTCACATTACTTAGTAATGATAGAAAATTATCTTTAGCATTATTTTGAAATGAATAATAATTACTTACTAATAATGACTTAAATAAGTAATTATAATAAAATAAAAAAATTTCAGAACTAGATTTTCACTTGATGGCTAACTGAAAATTATTTTGGTTAAAAATAAAATTAAATTAAATATTTTTTTATTTTTTTTTTTCAAAATAATTATTTCGTTACCTTTAATTATATATGTAATTAGTTATTAATACTGGTTTGATAATCATTACAGCTGACGCCATCGCTTGTAACTGTAATGGGAAAAGTAATTCGAATCATAATTAGTTTTAACTTTTGAATTTCCCATTACACATTTCATTACTTGGCAATGCAAGTTTTTGCTGGGATGTGTCATAAATCACACCTCGGCCGAACCAACTTTAACCCTAAGTTGTCAACACTGTAAATGTCTTTCTTGACTATGAATTTGGGGTGCCCACTACTATATTTCGACGAAAATCTAAATCTTCGCCAGAGATGATCTTGAAAAAACCGCGGTCAAACGTCAAAAAACTTACATCTTATGCTTATTTCGAAAACGATGAGAGATATGAAAAATTCCTTAACACAAAAATTATTCCTCAGGAAAAATGTAATAAAACTGCAAATTCACATTTTGCCATTGCAATGATTTTGGTGCCAATAATTGCATTTTTAAATTCCGAGCTAAAAACTTGCGTCTGTAAAAAAAAAAAAATAACGAATAGTAAATTATAATAGCAATTTTATATTTTTGGTATAATTAATGACTTTTCCCCCAACCAACAACCTAACTGAGACACATGTCTAACAATTCTATTGTTAGGAAAAATAGTTGCATCGTAGTTTTTACATATGCAATTCTTATTAAGTCAAAAAAGATAATTTTTAAATTATATTTTGGGCTTGCCATCTTCAGATTGAAAAAAGCGAATGAAAAAAAAAACAAAGCGAATTACACGTACTCGCAAGCTGCTTTCCCTTTTCATTCCTCTCAGATTCTCGGCAAGAGAAATTTCCTTAAGTAAATGGGGACTAACTGAAAATTTTTGTCGGTGACTTTCAAAACGAGATAAGTTTCAAAAATTTCGGATGTGAATGAAAATGTTTGAAAGGAAAAAAAAATATTTTTGGTATTGTTCGTAATACCCTGAATTGCAATTGACTTCTGAGAGAGTCCTTAGTATCTCAGAGTATTTTAAGATAGGAAATTCGATTTTAGACGTTATATTGAGGAACGTGAGAGATACCCATCAAAAACTTGGTAATGGGTACTCCTTCTCGTCTTGCTTACCTAGCAGGCGCAGATCCAGCTCTTGGGTTTGGGGGGGGGGGGGGGGGGGGGGAATTGTTTTACTCAAACATTTTTTTTTCAGGGAACCTCAAGTCGAATTTAAATCATTACTTAAGGTTTTTATGTGTTTATCTCTTGTTTATTTTGAATTTTTCTATATAAAAATATTCAAAATTTGTTTCCCATAGAAAAGTTTTAAGAACATAAAATTTTTGTTTGAAAAATGACTCCTCAAGAAATTCTCAGGTCCTAAGCATTTTTTGACACAATAAAAGACTCAAATTCCTATTTGTCCAATAGAAAATAAAGCAGATTTCTGACATGTTTATTCAAAAAAAGTTTCCTGATTTTGATATTTTTCTGAGTCATTTGCCAATAGTAAAAATTTTGATGTTCTGATGCATTTTGCTATAGAAAAGCTATTAGACTCTATCAACTCTTGCTACAGACAAATTTTTAGATTCTGATAGACTTTCATATAGAAAGTTCTCAGATTCTGATGCAATTTTCCCACCAAAACATTCATTTATTTAGAAAAATTCTTTGTATAAAAAAATTCTCAGATTTTGTGATTTTTTACCCACAGAAAACTTCTTAGGTTCTAATATTTTTTTTTATTCTATTTTTCTAGAAAAAAAGACTAAGATACCGAAACGTTTTTTTCTACACCAAAAATTTCAGTTTCTGAATCACTATTCTATAGAAAGTGTCTGAGATTAAAAAAATTAAAGACTTTAATGCTTTTAAATATGTGTTGATTCAATTTCCTAGATTCAGAGACATTTTTCTATAGAAAAGTATAGCTCTTAGAGACACTGTCCTTACAAAATATCTAAGATTCTCTAAGAATATTTTCTGATATATTTCCTATTGAAAAGTATAAGAATCTAAGAAATTTTTCTACAAAAAAGTTATAGATTCTGAAACATTTTTCCTATAGAAAACGTCTCGGATTCAGAGATATTTTTTCTACAAAAAGGCTTAGATTCTGAGATACAGACATTTTCCTACAACAAAAGCCCCACATTATGAAACATTTTTCGAAGAATAAATCTCAGAATTTAAGACATTTTCTAAAATTCTGGGACATTTTTCCTTAAAATCTCAGATTTTTAAGGCATTTTTATAGAAAAAATCTCAGATTCTGAGTAATTTTTATTTTAGAAAAAGTCTCCTATTCTAGAAATTTTTTTGTGTGTAAAAACTAACAGATTTTGAGACATTTTTCCAATAAAAAAAGTCGATGATTTTTTTAAAGGATTTGTAGATTTTTTTCCTATAGAAAAGGTCTCAAATACTGAGATGTATTTCAAATAGAAATAATTTCAGATTCTGAGACATTATCCAAGAATTTGTTACGGAAAAGTATTTTTAAATAGAAAATATTTCAGAAACTGTGACATGTTTCTTTATAAAAAAAATCAAATATTCTGTGTAATGTAAGGACGTGTTTTTTCCACTTGATTTCTGGGGCAAAACTCGCGGCTGCCCAGGGTTCGCTAAACTTATTTATTTTTGTCCAAGAGAGAGTGAAAACACGTTTTACTTGATTTCTTTTCATAAAACGTTATAATGTTCATTTATTTAAATATTTTCCACTTATGCGACTTAAAATTAGGTACGACACAAAATCACGTCGGTGAAGCCAGACGACAAGAATTTATGATGGGCGGCAGTACCAATGAGACGGGTGGAACCTCTGGCTCTTTTATACTCCCGAACGGTATGAACGTCGGAGAGTAGCAATATTAATTGAGAGGGGTGAAACCACTTTTTAAACATTTACTCTTAAAAATCACATGAGACGGGTGAATGGTAGCTACGAGAGTCTGGTGAAACCACGAACTCGGCTGTAATGCAGGTGGACGGTGAGTTGTAGCGTGATAAGAGCCGAGTGAGACCACGAACTCTACTACCATACTCGGCAAAACAAGGGAAGCTGATGAGATCACGATTACCTTGTAGTTACTTTGCTCCCTTTAATGAGAAGTCGGGTGTTGCCACGCACTAAAAAAAAAAAGTGAAGTAAAATCTGGGAAAATTAACTTAATTTTAAGAAAAAGAGGGAATGATTTGGCTCCAAAGATTTTTTTTCTTGGTTTTAGTTCATAATTTTCCCAAAAATAAGGAAAACAAAGTTATTTAATTTTAAGCCAATTTTAACTAGAAAATGGGAAAAATTATATTACACTTTAGTTCATTCACATTTTAAAACTGGATTGGGTCTAGACCCTGGACCCATGGGTTCGGACCCCATGGGTCCAGCCCTTGTTAACTCAAGACCCCGCTCCTTTAAGGGTCCCCACAGATTTTGATCCAAAATTTGTGTCCGTTTCGCTCTAACTTGCTTAGTTTTTGAGATACGGTAATAAGGGGTCTGATAGGGTCTTGAGAACCTTAAAAACTGGATATCTCAAAAACTATTAATCGAAAGGCTTTCGGGTATTTTGCAAAAGTGTTTTACGAGTCAGGAGCTACAAAAATGGCGTTAGACCTTTTCTCGTGTTGGCAGTATTTATCGAGATATGTGCATTATAAAATCTCGGAAATTTCAAATTTTAGATCTAAATTTACACGACAGATATGCAGAGCTAGGCTATTCCATATTTTTCTTTGTAGTCTTTCTTTTGAAAATTTCATCCGTTGCGCTCTATCTCGCTTAGTTTTTGAGATATCGCCATTTTGAATTTTTAACTAAATTCTAAGAAGTTATTTACTAAATTCGCAGAACTTATTAACTAAATTGTTTTTTAAGAAATATGTCTTAAAAATAAAGATACGTTTCTTAGATTTGTGGAAAATTTCTTTGGCAGTAAGAATTTCTTTCCTAATATTTAAAAATTCCATTTAAAGAAAACTATGAACTACTTATAAGTAAATGAACTAAACTTTTTTCCTCATAGTTAAGAAAATTTCTCATTTTTAAGTTAAATTTTAGGAAAATTCATGATAAATTTTCAAAGACATTTTTTCCTTAATTTTAGTTATGTCTTTTTTTTCAGTGCGATCTTCTAAGGTGTTGCGCCGTACTAGAGGTCTTACCACTTTGCCGTCTACTGGCTGACTCCCTAAATTTCTGTTGAGTTCTTTATTTTATACCCAACTGTGCTACACACTACACTCAAAATAATTCTACAGTAAAAAAATTAGTAAGTGCGTTGGTAATCCAAATCTACTAATAAGTTACCAATTACCAGTATTACAGTAGTTTTTTTAGTATCTTAAAAGTGCTAAAATTAGTATTTCTTACTGTTATTGAGTAATTTTTGTTGGTAGTCGGTTGTACTAATTTTTTTACTATTTTTAGTTCATAAAAGTACTAATATACAGTAATTTATTAGGTTTTTAATTTTTTTTTTGTTAGTAATAATTCCGTAAGGGGGCGCTTGTTTACAAGCAGAGCTACCAACTGTTTTTGCTGCAAAATCGTTAAATTTGAATTCAGTGTTGCCATTATGTTACATTTTGGGTAAGTGCTGGTGCTTTTTTGGTTTTGCCGTTTTTTAAATACGCGTTTTTAAAGATAAGGTATTTATGGTGTTTTTTTCTATTTTTTTTAATTTGTGATTTTTATATTATCAATAGATTTTGCTGAAATTTGAAAGTTAAGCCCAGACCTAATGAAATTTGGAAAATTTTATCCATGTTTGGACCTTGGCCTCATACAAACAACCCCTTTAAATTTGAATTAAGTGACTCTAACAATTAATTTAAATTGTGCCGAAGAGGAACTTACGGTGGTGGCGACTCGCCCCATTTGCTTACAGACGGCGGCGTTTGCTCTCAATCGTCGGCTTATTTAAATTTTTGGTTATGGAGTTGTATTTTTGTAATGACGCAATCAAAATATGTATTTTTGATAAAGTTAAATAAAGAAAATTGGGGTTTATTTTCGTAAAAATTTCAATACAATTTATTGTTTTTACAAAACCAATTTACACAGAATTTTGAACAACGCTATGCGTTGTGATGGAATGTGATTTCATCTTAGGTGTGAATTAGGTATAAGTTCATGTAGTGTGAACGTGGCCTTACTCTATACAGGATTAATGATTTTTTTTGGGAAAAGACTAAAAATAATGCATGAACCTTCGTAATGCATGAAAAAAAAAAAAAAAAATATGGCCTATGGGAAGCGGTAGGGAACAACTAGTACATATTTTTCCATTTTTTGTGGCTATGCATTACATGGTAATGCATATTCAGTTAAAAGAAGCATATTTCTCTCAAAATTGTTTTATATGTGTTTTTTCCAGTAATTAAAGATTTTAAAAAAATATCCAATCGGTCCATGTTTGGACTTTCCTACTTGTATTTGTGTAAAAACTTTTTGGTACATATTTTCTAATTTTTTTTTTACAACTACGTATTTTTTTAAATGTTTAATGACTGTTGTTTTTTTAAAAAATTTTGTTTACTGTCAAAATCCAAATCCGGCGACCAAATTTGTCTATCACGTCAGGATTTTGAGTAATTCGCGGTTAAAGTGCCGAAAAAGGGCATTTTTTACCCTTTTTATATTTTTTTATTTTTTATATTTTTTTTATATGCCCAACAAACTGGTAAACATTTTTTTGAGAATTTACAAATAAGGACTTTTGGCCGGAAATCGATCTGTCTGGCCCTCTGTGCATTCCATTAAAGCAGTTCTGTGGCTTGATAATTGAATGTAATAAAAAAAGTTTGTTTAAAATTTAATGTTAACCATTATCTTAATATTACTTCCCGAGTAAAAATTTTGATATGGCACCATATCTATTTAGATCTTGCTCAATATATAATCAGATCTTATTAGATCTGGAAATTGACCCGATCTAATTATATCTGTTTTGATCAGTTCTGATACAAACTGATCAAATTAGATCTCGTTGGATCCGACATTTGTCCCATATATATTCTGATCTTATAAGATCTGACTTGATCAGAATTGATATTGTAGCATAATGGGATAACATCGATTTTTGCAAAATTTATATTGTAAAGAACAAATAATCACATTTTGATTTGAAATGGTAATAATTCAATTTTATTCAGTAATAATGATGATATTTTAACATATATAAATAAAAACAGTTTTAATTGCAAAAAAGGTATTTAAATAATAAATGACAAAATTAAATATAAATTCATACATATCGCTCATTTACTTGTATAACATCATAACTGAAAAAACGCGATTTTTAAGTTATAGCACATTCATACTGACCTCGAAACCCCGTTGAAACCTCGTATTTTCATTTCGAAAACTTTGCCGTTCACACCACAAGTTTTTGAAGTGTATTGAGTTTTCATAAATTTGCTGAACAAAATTCTGCAATTTTTCGCGTTAAAACAGGCACATTTAAAATAAATACACGTTTTTTTACAATAATTTATCGAAAAATATTGTTTAATTGTTGTTTTTTGTTTAAATTTGTAAATATTTTTATTTTTTTATTTTTGACACTTTCTTTAATTTATTTTCTTCTCTTCTTACAGTTGTAAAAAAGAGTAGAACTATGAAATTTAAAAGGTTTCAATTGCATATTCGTTGAAACTTCATAGTTAAAAGGTTTCAATTTGTATGGGAAAATACGTATTTTCAAATGAGGTTTAGCACGAAACCTCGTTAAATGGGGTTTCGACGCCAATCTGAACGTACTATTAGTCTTTTTCAATGGAAAACCAGTTTTAATTGTAAACTTTAAACTCGATTTCGCAAAATCAAATATTTTGAGTTATGACGTTATACAAGTAAATGAGCGATATGTACATACATAAGTCAAGTCTAAAGAGCCTTAAAATTTATACAAACACACGTAAAATTGTATTTGCATACATCCCAAAATCCGAAATTTTTGGGAATTTGGGGTAGATGTAAATACGATATAAACAATATCCGTGGATATTAAATAACTTTTAATTAATTTTATTTTAAACAAACTGACCCCTCTGCAAGTTTATATATTATTAGGCATCATACACATGTTGTTAAAAAAACTAACTTCAATGGCGAATCTTCATCTTCAGTAAATTCCAAATTTGTTTATCCAATTTAGCATCATTTTGATATTTTGAAAAAATCTGCAAATTAAGAGGAATTTGTAATACTTTGATTTTTAATATGCATGCTCGTTGCTAAAATACTTACATTTACGTTAAAAACATCTGAGAGCTGGATTCAAATAGATTTCCTTTTATTTTGATGAAATAATAAATATTTTACGTTTCCAAAATACATACGTATTTTTTTTTATTAAAAATTTTGTTATTTTTTTATTTGACAGAATTTTCTGTTTTTATTTTTTTTTTTTGTATTTTGTATTTACAATTTTAATTTTGTTTTTATTTGGTATCAAAACAAATAAAAAATAACGAAGATTTAAAAATTAGAGGGTGTTCATAAAAAATTGAAAAGCTTTGTTGTTTGATAACGTTTATAGTTGATATGCATGTATATCTTTTTAAGTGGCAGATATAATAGCAGACATAATCAGATATAATACAAGATATCGTTATATATGGTAGCAGATCTAATATATCTGGTTATATATAAATTGATCTTGTATAAGATATCAATATGTATAATCATATCTTGTAAGATATAATTATATCTAATAATTTTTACTCGGGTTGAGTAATATGAATGTAATATTATTTTTACTTTTGATTGTATCAGCTAATTTATTGAATTTATAATAAAAACAAATATTTTTATTTTTTTTTTTTGCTTTTTATCCTTTTTACCTTAAAAACACATTTTCAAATTTTTTTTTAATATTCTCTCTTTTCTTGGCGCTGATTTTTGTTTGGTAAATTTTTACCCTTTTCCTACGATTTTTGCGTTTTTTTTTTCATATTGATAATGGCAACACTGTTTTTATTAGCGATCATTTGCTCCTTCACAATTCAGCAGCAAGCAGCAGACAGCAAAAATTAAGAGTAGACTATTTAATTATAATTTCACTAAAATGCCATATTTTTTATTTCTTAACATTGCAAAAGCAGACATCAAGTTCCAAATACAATAAGTACAGCTTTTATAAATTTATAATTTATAATTAAACAGGCACTTTAAATTTTTTGCCGTCTGCTGCTTGCTGCTGCAGTGTGTGCGAACACTACGTTTGCTCGCATTAACTGCAGTGCTACCAACTGTTTTTTCTGTTTGTTTAGTGCGAAAAAGAATTAGAAAAAGTAACAACGCGATACCCACTCACGGAGTGTTTATAAAAAAAATATATGTTACATTTATTTAATTAAATTGTGTTAAAGTAATTATATATAAATGTTTTTTATTTAAATGTGTTTATAATAAAATTAATATGCATTAATAATAAAACTACGTCAGTTTTTTTTAAATCGTTTTTTATTTCAATGATTGTGTAAGAAAAAAATTCAAGCTGAAGAAGAATATGGATACACACACGAATACAAAAAAAATGTAGGTATAAAAAAGCGCCCTCTGTAGTAAAATGTTTGTATATACATTTGAACATGTATTGAGAATATATTATTTCTTTCTTATATTTTTAGCAATCGTTTACGTGGTACAATGAACGCTACATTTTTTTAAACAGCTTAAGAAGACATGTAATTAAGTATATCTTATAACCGAAGTGAAATAAAATAAAAAACCGAAGTGAAATAAAATCATTTATATATAATATTTTTCTGACTTTTATTTATTAAAATTGATTTAGGTAGTAATTTTAATCACTAAAATTAGTAATTTTATTTACTAAATAGGACAAAAATTTTAAATATTTATGATTTTTTAGTAGTAAATTGCAGTAATATTTACTGTTTTGTTAGTATTTCCTCATGTACTAGATATTAGTAACAAATTTTAGTAATGATTAGCAACGCCTGCACTAGATCATTTTGGACTAAAACATTAGTACTCGTAGCTAAATTTTTAGTATTAAATACCCACGTTTTTTTTTGAGTGTAACAGACATAACTACATTGACACGATCCCAACAGCTGCTTTATAAAAAGTGTGGCAATTTTACAGTAGTAGCTCTGTGTTGTATATTTCAGGTAAGAACATGATTTAGTGTCGTATTTTCTGTAGTATCTTAATTCTACTATCCTATACTAGGTGGCGCTATTCTAAACTTAATAAAAATAAATATAGTAGTAATATATTCTAATAAATACTAAATAAATACAATATTCTTAAGGGATGTGGCCAAAAACGAATAGGTGACTTTTGGTCGTCACAGTAATTTTTGCCTTTAAAAATAAGTCTTAGATTCTAATATATTTTTCTATTCAAAAATTCTTAAATTTTTCCTAAAGAAATTTTTCTTATTTTTCCTATCGAAAAAATTGAAGATTTCGATACTTTTTCCTATAAAACAATTCTAAGATTCAAAAACATTTTTCTACAGAAAAATTTAGAGATTCTCGGGCATTTAGAAAAACATTCTCAAATAATTTCCTTTTCTCATTCCTGTTTAGCCATCTTCTCAGACTTTTGCGAGAGAAGAGTTATCAGATTTTCCCTACAGAGAGTTCTCAGATTTTCCCATTAAAAAAATTCTCAGATTTTTCCTATAGAAAAATTGTCAGAATTTTTCCTATAAAAAATTGTCAGATTTTTTCTATAAAAAATTGTCATATTTTTCCTATAAAAAAATCTAAGAAAAATTTGATATTCCGAGACTTTTTGTACATTTTTTCTTTAGACATTTTTCGTAGAAGAAGTTCTATAAAAAATTTCTGCTAAAATTTTTAGATTTTTCCTATTGAAAAATTATAAGGGTATTTCTATAAACAAAATTTGTTTTTTTCTATAGAAAATTATTCTATAGAAAAATTCTCTAATTTTTTAACAAAAAAAAACAAAAATTTAAATTTTGACACATTTTTCCTTTAGAAAAGTTTTAAGATTCTTAAGAAATTTTTCTTAAAATTTTTTTTATATAATTTCCTGTTCTTTTTCACTTTCATTTTCCCTCTTCTCTTCTTTCCTTCTTTTCCTTTTTTCTTTTCCTTTTTTTTCTTTTAAATTTGGTTTGGGGGATCCGCGCCTGTTACCTGGTAATGACTTTGATACTACTACTTAATTACCATTAGCACTACTTTACGCTACCAAGAGGGGAGATTTCGATAATGGTTTCTGTAATTACTGGATATGGCTTAAAGTCATAATGGCGTGAATGAATAATGGCGTGAATGAGGGAAAGTTTGTAAAGTGATAAATATTTTATCGACACTTACATGACAGACACATGCTTCCTTGGGATTTGGGCAGCTACATGATCTCATTGATTTGTCACATGTCAAAATTCAATTTCCATTGGGACTAGCAGGGTTAACCTATTACCGTCCCGTGGTGCCACAATGGACCTCAGATCCTATGTATGCTGGCGTAAAGCGTAAGCCTCTTCAAACTTAACCTAACAAGAAAATCTTAAAATACCATTCCAAAAATAAACTGCAAACTAATTTGTTATACTAAAGTAATATTGCCCATATTAAAATGTTTTAAGAAGTTAAAGCTCTTTTAGCGGTAATTATAAATTCCGAGAACTTTTTGAGCATTGTTTATTTACATAGTTTACATGTTGTTGGTTTGCCTGTTTAATCTTATGTTGTACATTCTACTTACACAGAGTAATAATACTCGTACATCTTTGTTTGAATATGTCAATTGTTGTGGAGGTTAAGACATGTGTAAACATGATAAATGCCTTATACTTTGCAAAATTATTGTTAATAATTGATGATAATTAGTAGAACACAAAACAAGTTCACGAATACTCATCAATGATGTAAACTTGAATAGAATATATGTAATACATTTGACCTACAATGCATGCTCTGTCATTGGTTAATGCAATTGATCCTAAATGTATGATTTGTAATAAGCTGTTCATCAAGTTCAACTGTGGTGAAATGTTAAATAATACTCTTGATTCAAAAGTGCGTTATAAATAACACCGCACAACGTATTTTTTTTTTTAAATGTGTTCCAATAATTTTTTTTTGGATTTCCGAATCTGGTATTGCTTTACCTCTATCTAAGGCATTCCCGACCAAATGTCCTATTACGGGAAAACATATGTGGCATGAATGTCTGAATTTTTGAACTAAGAAATTTGCGTTTTTAGTTTTTAAATTTTTGAAAAACTTGGCAAAGGAGGTGTGGTTAAATGTTGGAAAAATTGTCAAATTTGTGTCGAGTTCTCTACAAAAATATTTATTAACATATAACGGAGTGCACCACAATTTAAAAAATTTACGTTCTTGTACACTTTTTTATGGGCTATCGACTAAAAACTTTTATTTTGGAAAATTTTCAGAACCTGTTTTGAAATTTTTAATTTTTTTAAAAAATCATTTATCAAAGATTCGGCCACATTTTTATACCCTCCACTTAGTGATAGAGGGTATATATAAGTTTGTCATTCTGTTTGTAACTCATCGAAATATCGATCTGGGACCCCATAAAGTATATATATTCATGATGCCCGATCGATTTTAAGACATTCTAGCGATGTCCGTCTGTCCGTCTGTCCGTCTGTCCGTCTGTCCGTCTGTCTGTCTGTCTGTCTGTCTGTGGAAAATGCTGTCGCGGACAAAATATTGCACAGAGATGACTGAAACTTAACATATTTATTTGAAGTTCTCCCGAGAAGTTTGGTATTGCATTTGAGCTATATCGGTTCAGCGGTTCAAGTTATGAACGAAAATGTAAGCACACCTCAAAAATTTCAGTACATTCAACATAACCTAAAAAACAAAATGCTTTAATTCGGCTTTTGGTTGGCATATGTGAACATAATTGAACACCAAATGGTATTTAAACAAGTACGAACATATTTTTTGACAAAAAAAGAAAAAAATCGCGGAGTTTTTTTTACCAAAATTTTTTTCGCGGAAATTTTTTTTCAAAAAATTTTTTTTTTTTCAAAAGTAATTTCCTGTCAAATAAAGTTTTTGCAATAATCTTTTTGAAATTGTGGAGGGTATCACTACATTCGGCAAGGCCGAATTTAACTTTTTTACTTGTTTTTTAGTTTAGTTGTTTTTCCATCCACACAAAAAAATACAGATACGTGTTTTTCGTTTCGTTTGAATATTAAAATTCATAACAATTTTGTGATTTGCTTGTATTTTCTTGTTTCAACATAGCGTATGAGTAACCTGACCAACCATCCCGCTTTTGGCGGGATTATCCCGCTTTTTGATGTCTCATCCCGCCTTGAATTCCGATCCCGCTTTTTAAACAAAAGTCCCGCTTCATCCCGCTTCATCCCGCTTTTTGACTTTTGGAATAGCAAAAGTGTACAATTTTTAGGTTATTTTAATACTACTAATATTTTGAGAAATATATTTTTGAGCATATTAACTACTTATTTCTTACCGTATAAAGAAAATGTTAAGAAAAATTTTGATTACTCAAAAAAACTGTTCACAAGAGAACCCTACTGGACTGATTTAAATCAAAAATAAATTAAAATTAAATTTTTACATAAAATTTTTTCATTGTGATACTTCGAATATTCCGAAAAAAGCTTTCAATAAAAAGTATTAAACTTAATACATGTTTCCTAATTCTCAGATTCTTAGAATTTTTTTGTATATAAAAGTCCTCAGATTATGAAACATTTTTCATAAAACAAAAATCTCATATTCTACAAAATGATCGGTTTCTAAAAAATTCTTCCTTGAAAAAAAAATCTGATGCCCTTTTCTAAAAATAAATTCTAAAATTTTATAGCCCCGTGAAAAAAATTGATTAGATCTGGTCAGATTTGTAAAAATCTAATGATGGCATTTGCATCTGATAAAATCTACAAGATACGAAATTTGTCTCCAATTTCGAACTCTGATCCGTAATTGAATCTGATCAGATCCTGAAATTGTGGAAAAACGTCGGATCAAAAAGACCTGGTCAGATAAAATTATATTTTTTAGATCCAGACAGATTAAATCAAATCCAACCGATTTTTTCAAGGGGCATTTTTCGATAGAAAATATTTGAGAAGGGGAAAAAAAAAGAAGGGAAATTTTTAAAGTTCCAATGTTTTCAAAGATAATTTCATATAGAAAAATTATTAGGTTCTAAGGCATTTTTCTAAAGAAAAATTTAAGACGCAACTTCAGAAGAAAATTTTACAGACTCAAAGACACACTTTCTTTATAAAATTTCTCAACAGAAATATTTTCAGATTCTGGGAGATTTTTCATACAAAAAAAAATTATATTCTGATATAATTTGCTATAGAAAAATTCCAAATCATTTTTCTTGTTGGATAAAATCATAAATTTTGAAAAACTTTTCCTATAGAAAAATTCTCTGATTCTAAAGTATTATTTAAACAGGAAAAATCTCTTTTTCCATATAAAAAATACTAAGACTCTGAAATATATTTCTCATAAAAAACTATCAGATTCTGAAACGTTTTTCCTGTAGAAAATTATCCGATTTTAGATTTTTTTCCAGAAAAAATCTTGTCAGACTCTAAAATATTTTATTCTAAGGAAATTAACAGTTGCCAATGGAATTTTTCTATAGAAAATCTATAAGATTCTTAAACATTTTTCCTACAGAAGAATTCTTAAAATTTTAGATAATTTTTCTTTTAAAATATTCTTAAATTCTGAGTCAAATAAGTATCTAAATATTTTCTAAAGACAGTCTCGAGTTCTGAAACATTTTCTATAAAAAATATATGAGATTTACTTTCTCTTAGAAAATGATAAGAAAAGTTATCAGATTCAGTCTGCGACTCTAATTTAATTTTAGTTTTTCATATGCAATTTTTTTGACTCTTAAATATTTTATCCCAAGGTTGGTAAAAAAATTCCTTAGACTTGAGACTATGTTTGCTGACGTAATCAAAATAAAATTTTTCTAGTCAAAGTTCTTATGCATTTTTTACACAAAAAAAAATACAATCCCATAAAAGTATTTTTTGTGCAGTTTGGAGGGCATTCATGAGTTCGTTCAAGGCAAATTTCACTTATTAAAAAAAAAATCCCGCTTTTTAGATCAAAATCCCGCTTTTTCAACCTTTCGATCCCGCTTTTCAGTCAAAAGCAGTTGGTCAGGTTACGTATGAGTAACATTTATGCAAATATTTAATACTCATCCGCTACACAGAAAACAAAATTGAATTTAATTAAAAAATTAATTAAATCCGGACCAATCACAAAATGCGCGTATAAATTAAAAACATTTGTATGCCGTTAATTAAAAATAAATAGATATTTAGTTAATTAAAAACTTAATACTATAAATTAAAAAATTTAATTAAAATAAAAAAAAAAAAAAATGTTTAATTGTATAAATTAAAAAAAATAAAAATAAAAAAAATTCATCTTTAAAAAAAAATAATTTAAAAAAACGTTTTTTTAAATAAAAAGATTTAAAAAAAAAATTGTTGTTCAAACTTTACCAAATATATATATTACTAGCTGTTTTGCACCCGGCGTTGCCCGGGTTGAAAAAAAAAAATATTATATAATGAATGAGTTTTTTATTAGTCAGTTTATCTACTGCTTCGTGACTTTTCATTGGTGAATATAAACCTATTCCTGAGGTTTGGTCGATTTTTTTCGACTTCGCTTAGCGTCGGGAACATTGTGCGTACGTGTTCTTCCGTCATGGGAACAAACCTTCTTGGTTGGGTGGAGTGTGTGATGCGGGCCGTTCAAAAAAAGTTATTCGACCATCATAAAAACCTTTTTTAACAAAAAAATCAAAACGTTTTTTTTTAACAAAAACAATCAAAACGTTTTTTTGCACCTTGCTTGGAACTTCCCGATTTCAAATCAAAAAAGGAACCCAAAGACATTGCCCAGCAGGTGCAATACTTTTGTGAGTTAATATTGACCATAAAAGGCAACTGTTACGACCCCGACGCAAAGCAAAATAGAAACAACGAATAATCGCCCCACCCCAAAATTAATGTATTTCTTTAATGGCTTTTAAAAGGAACCTATAGTTCCCTCCTCGGTTAGCACTTTATGTGGTGAAAACTTCAATAAAGACATAACTTTCACAATAGTTCCAGTGGGGGTGGCATTTAACGCATCTAGTTCAATTTTGGTCTCATGTGACCTATAGTTCCCCTATTGGTTAGCACGTAAAGAAAATTGCAATTAAATTTGTTCAGCAGGTTTTCGACCTTTGCGGAACTGGCAGACAATATTAACTCACAAAAGTACAAAGGGGCGTGCCATTATATGCCTTTTTTATCAATCGCTGTTTAATATTGCCTATAGCACTATTTGTGTTGAAAATTTCATTGAAATCGGCTTAACTGTTTTTAGGTTCTAATATGGCAGTAGTGTTTAAAAAGGAATTGGTTAAGCCGTTTTTGCATGATAGCAAATAAGCTAGAAATAACGTTCTGTATATAACAAATTGACGTGGCATTTTACTCCCATTTGTCTAATCTCGGGCTAATATGGTATATCGTTTAACAGGAAAAAACATTTTTTAATTTAATACAAAGGGGTAAGGCATTTTAAGCCCCTTTTCCCGATCGGCACGGTAAATACCATCTGTGGTGAAAGTTTAATAAAAAATGGGTTTCACCGTCAACGCGTGTGTACGTATCGGGCCGAAATAAATTTCCATGTATTGCAAAGGGACGTGGTAATTCACGCCTCTGTCTGGTCGTGTCTATAGCTTCCGCCTCAATAAGTACTAACTAACTGCCGTGAAAATTATAATAAATAAATTATAATAACCGTTTAACCGTGATTATGGAAAGGCAGAATAAACTTTCCGTACATTGCAAATGGCGTGGCAGTTGACACATACTAAAGTGCCCGCCTCTGTTAGTACTATCTATGGAAAAAATGTTGTTAAAATCGGTTTAGTTGTTTAAGCGTTATTAAGGAACAGGCAGAAACACTTTCAGTATAGTACAAAGGCGCGTGTCAATTTACGCCCCTTTGTCCAAACGCGCTCTATTTTAATCTATAGTTCCCGCCTCGGTAAGTACTTACTATCTGTGGTAAAAATTTCATTCTAATCGGTTTAGCAGTTTATGCTAGATTACGGAACAGACACAAATAGCATTCAATGGAATAAAAAGGGGCGTGATATTTTATATATTTTTTTAAATCGGTATGGTTGTTTAAGCATGATTACGGAACATGCAGAAAAAACTTTCAGTATAGTAAAAAGGGGCATGGCTTTTTACGCCCCCTTTCTTTGATCGCCCTCTATTGTGGATTCATACTTTTCGTTTCGGTTAATACTATCTGGGTGACAAATTTCATAAAAATCAAGTTTAAGCGTAATTGCGGAAAAGGCAGAAATAGCTTCCAGTGTAACAAAAAGGGGCGTGGAATTTTACGCCCCTTTTTTCGATCGCCCTTTATTGTGGCTCATAGTTTTCGCCTCGGTTAGCAGTATTTGTGGTAAAAATTTCAGTGAAATCGGTTAAATCACTTTCCAGTGATTGCCGAACAGGCAGACATAGTTTCTGATTGGTTCAGCCGTTTTTCCGTTATTGTCTGACAGGCTGATATAGCTTTAGCATGGTACAAAGGGGCGTGGCATTTTACGCCCCTTTGTCCGATCGCGGTCGCTTATGGCCTATAGTTCCCGACTCGGTTAGTACTATCTGTGGTGAAAATTTCATGAAAATCGGTTCAGCCGTTGTTCCGTTATTGCCGGACAGGCAGATATAGCTTTAGCATGGCACAAAGGGGCGTGGCATTTTACGCCCCTTTTTCCAATCGCGGTCGCTTATGGCCTATTGTTACCGCTTTGGTTAGTACTATCTGTGGTGAAAATTTCATGAAAATCGGTTCAGCCGTTTTTCCGTTATTGTCTGACAGGCAGATAAAGCTTTAGCATGGTACAAAGGGGCGTGGCATTTTACGCCCCTTTGTCTGATCGCGTTCGCTTATGGCCTATAGTTCCCGCCTCGGTTAGTACTATCTGTGGTGAAAATTTCATGAAAATCGGTTAAGCCGTTCTGTACTTATTGCGGAACAGACAGACAGACAGACAGACAGACAGACAGACAGACAGACAGACAGACAGACAGACAGACAGACAGACAGACAGACAGACAGACAGACAGACAGACAGACAGACAGACAGACAGACAGACAGACAGACAGACAGACAGACAGACAGACAGACAGACAGACAGACAGACAGACAGACAGACAGACAGACAGACAGACAGACAGACAGACAGACAGACAGACAGACAGACAGACAGACAGACAGACAGACAGACAGACAGACAGACAGACAGACAGACAGACAGACAGACAGACAGACAGACAGACAGACAGACAGACAGACAGACAGACAGACAGACAGACAGACAGACAGACAGACAGACAGACAGACAGACAGACAGACAGACAGACAGACAGACAGACAGACAGACAGACAGACAGACAGACAGACAGACAGACAGACAGACAGACAGACAGACAGACAGACAGACAGACAGACAGACAGACAGACAGACAGACAGACAGACAGACAGACAGACAGACAGACAGACAGACAGACAGACAGACAGACAGACAGACAAACCAACAATCAGATTTATAATATTAATAGGGATAGTTAATTTTGAAAATTTTATCTGCGGGTATCATAATTTTTTTGAAGGATTTAGGGGAACAAAAAGAATAACGGTATTTTTTTGGAAAAAAAATCGCTCCTTGGGGTGGTTCAACGCATCTGAAAACGCGAATTTTAAGCTGATTTTTCTGCAGAGCAAAAACGGCTGAATATATCGCAAATCTGATTTCACCAGTCGATTCTACAGCAAAAAATAATACAACGGTCATTTTTCAAACTCTTAAAAAAAGTTCCAAAAACCCACCACAGAGGGCGGAAATACAAGGTTTTTCCATTTTCTTTTTAAATTAATTTTTTAAATATGCACAATTAAAGGGCATTTTCAGCTTAACAAAATGGTACCAAATTTTCCGTTCTATCACAACCCGTTAAAAAGTTATAAGCTCTTAAAAATGATCAAAAACACGTTTTTTGAGAACTTTGACCTCAATTTTCTCGAAAACATGACGTGATAGAAAAAATTTGAAAACAAGATTCAAATGTTGATCGAAAACAAGTTTTATGATCCCAGAATATCATCCAAAAACATTACAAAAAAATGCTCTCAATAATGCACAAAAATGCGTTTTTTTGTGAATTTTTACCTCAATTATCTCAAAAACCTGACGGAATCAGTATTGAGAGGAAAATCGAAAACGAGTGTCCAGACCGCTGACCCATCCAAAAATTTTTCCAATTTCGCTCAGTGTTTTATAATTTTGCCATTAGAAAAAAACTTTGAAGCCTTATAACTTTTTAATGGGTTGTGATAGAAAGGTTCTTTTTGTACCAATTTTCTTAGCAAAAACTGCCTCTTCATCGTGCATGAGTAAAAAAATAATTTAAATTTAAAAAAAAAAACGGGTTTTCCGCCCCCTGCTGTGGGTTATTGGAACTTTTTTAAGAGTTCAAAAAACTGCTATTGTATTAGTTTTTGCTGTAGAATCGACTGGTGGAATCAGATTTGCAATATATTCAGCCGTTTTTTTTCTGCAGAAAAATCAGCTCAAAATCCGCGTTTTCAGATGCTTTGAACCACCCCAAGGAGTGAAAATTTTTCCAAAAAAATACCGGCATTCTTTTCAGCTCCCCTAAATCCTTTAAAAAAATTATGATATCCGATAAACAGATGAAGTGACATAGTCACCAAACGAACTCTAATATATATGCCGTAAGGACATAGTCAGTGCACAGTGGTAAATTCCGGCCAAAACCCTATAACTTCTTTAATTTTTTATGTAAACTTATTAAATGTTGTAGGTAGAGGTTAAGAATATAATAATAAACCAATTTCGCGGAAAAAAAAAATTCCGCGGAATTTTTTTTCCGCGAAATTTTTTTTTTGTTCGCGAAAAAAAATTTTTGAAGGTGTTTTAAGATGTTGTGTATTAATTGTCAGATTTTATCCATCTTCTTTTTTTTGATGTGATTTCCACAGCTCAAAAAGCTCTTTATTAAATATAAATGACTCAACTTTAAAAGGTTCTAACTGAAAGACTTGGTTAAACTTGGTACTGATGTTAATTAGTATTTACTTGGGAACCCTTACACTAATTTGTGGTATAGCGACTTAAGAGCAATTTTGAGCAAAAAGTATTTTTTTGGGCTTTCCAAAGTTTGTATTTTTCATTTGTTTTTTATTTTTTTATATTTATTTTCACCACCATTGTTTAAATTGATCCAAGCACTCGAAATTACCGAAATGCATATGACATGTAAAAATAATCCAAAGTTTTCAAAATATATCAATTTTAAGGCAAACATTTAGTTTTAAGTTTACAGCCTACTTGGATTTCAAAGTTGCAAATCACAACTGTTAAATTAAAAAAAAAAAATAAATACAAAAGCTCAACTTTGCTTCGTTATAAAACCTAAACTAGTCAAGGAATAGACACAAAAACTTTGTAATCGCATGTTTTGAAGAGTTAGCTCGCATATTGCATCAATTTGGAAGAAAAAGAAAAACATTTTTTTTTTTAGTTTTGGCAAGTTTTTACCTCTTTGCAGTGAGACAATTTTACAAAGTTGGGTATAAACCTTTTATATACATACACATAAAATTATAAACAAAATAAGAATTCAAAAATCTATATGAGAAATAAAAAACTTTCAACAAATTGCTTATACTTCTGAATTTGTTTTTGTGAAAGATGCCAGAGATAAACACATACTCGCACACACGAAAAAAAATAAGTAAAAATAAAAATTTAATTAAGCAATTGATTATATTAATTAAATATTTAATTAATATCAAACTAAAAAAACAATTAAAATTTTAAATAAAAAAAGTTAAAAATTTGATTAAATACCCAGCAAAAAAAGAGCTTACCATTCACTACAAAATTCACCACAACTTATGAACCAGATGTATTTCTTCTTCAACTGAAACATTGATGAATTTAATATGGGCGTGACACAAACAGTATGTTCTTTTTTTCGCCACTTTTCAGTGGCGAAAGATTGACACTTAAGTATAACATATATCACTAGTGTATATTATGTACATATATATTAACATTTTTATCACAACTTCTGAAGTAGTGATCCAGATGATAATATAACTTGACCTTTTGGAAACGCTTTTTTCATCAATTCTTTAGAAGTACATATTTCTTGCCATTTTGGGTGTGATTATGTCATTTTTATTTGGTGATTTAGAACTTCTAAATTAGAAGTTTTTTTCACTTATTTTTGTAAAATTGATTGAAAGAGTATTTTTTTGTAATATTTACACTAAAAACACTGTTCGACAGCAAAAACCTTCCAGTGAAATTTCTTACTGGTCCTTATAGATTTTGGTTTTCTGCTTCCAAATATACCGTCCAAATTTTTCTAGCACTGTACGTACCGTTTTTGAGATATTTGCTGTTAAAAAAAAAAAAAAAAAAACAACAACAATATTTTAGCACTTTTAGGGGTCCATTGTTTCGTATTCTTACGTTGCTTCCACCAAATAGGACTTGATTTTATATAAAATGGACCTCCTGATTCCAAAACTGCAATTCAAATTTTTCAAAAATTTTAGTGTGATATATAAAAAATATATGTGCGAAACAGTGGAATTTAGGTTTTTCAAACGCCAATATTTCGAAAACAGTATACGATAGACAAATTTGGATACCAGTTTTGGAATAAAGATGTCTTATTAGTAGTTATAGATTTAGGCACAGCGACCCTTTTGGTGAATTTTAGTGGAGACACCTGTGGTGAATTACATTTATTAAATTTCTCGCCGAAGGCGAAAATTTTTTTTAAGTAGTTATAGATTTAGGCACAGCGACCCTTTTGGTGAATTTTAGTGGAGACACCTGTGGTGAATTACATTTATTAAGTAGTTATTTTTTAAGTAGTTATAGATTTAGGCACAGCGACCCTTTTGGTGAATTTTAGTGGAGACACCTGTGGTGAATTACATTTATTAAATTTCTCGCCGAAGGCGAAAATTTTTTTTAAGTAGTTATAGATTTAGGCACAGCGACCCTTTTGGTGAATTTTAGTGGAGACACCTGTGGTGAATTACATTTATTAAATTTCTCGCCGAAGGCGAAAATTTTTTTTAAGTAGTTATAGATTTAGGCACAGCGACCCTTTTGGTGAATTTTAGTGGAGACACCTGTGGTGAATTACATTTATTAAATTTCTCGCCGAAGGCGAAAATTTTTTTTAAGTAGTTATAGATTTAGGCACAGCGACCCTTTTGGTGAATTTTAGTGGAGACACCTGTGGTGAATTACATTTATTAAATTTCTCGCCGAAGGCGAAAATTTTTTTTAAGTAGTTATAGATTTAGGCACAGCGACCCTTTTGGTGAATTTTAGTGGAGACACCTGTGGTGAATTACATTTATTAAATTTCTCGCCGAAGGCGAAAATTTTTTTTAAGTAGTTATAGATTTAGGCACAGCGACCCTTTTGGTGAATTTTAGTGGAGACACCTGTGGTGAATTACATTTATTAAATTTCTCGCCGAAGGCGAAAATTTTTTTTAAGTAGTTATAGATTTAGGCACAGCGACCCTTTTGGTGAATTTTAGTGGAGACACCTGTGGTGAATTACATTTATTAAATTTCTCGCCGAAGGCGAAAATTTTTTTTAAGTAGTTATAGATTTAGGCACACCGAATTTTAGTGGAGACACCTGCCATCTAGCGGTGAACAAAAAAATGGGTTGTTTTAGATTTTGGTATATGTATGGTATTATGTGTGTCATCTATTTGTGATACCTACAGACTGACACAATTAGCGGTAACACCTACTGACCGCCACAATAAGCGGTGACACTATTTGTTATAGATCTCTAGAATTTAGTTGCTCATTGTAAGTATAAATGGCCTCAGCTTATTTTTTCAATATAATTAAAAAACCTAGAGTTTTAGTAACGCCACCTAGTGTTTTCTTATTATAATTAAAAAACCTAGAGTTTTAGCAACGCCACCTAGTGTTTTCTTATTATATTTAAAAAACCTAGAGTTTTAGTAACGCCACCTAGTGTTTTCTTATTATAATTAAAAAACCTAGAGTTTTAGCAACGCCACCTAGTGTTTTCTTATTATAATTAAAAAACCTAGAGTTTTAGTAACGCCACCTAGTGTTTTCTTATTATAATTAAAAAACCTAGAGTTTTAGCAACGCCACCTAGTGTTTTCTTATTATAATTAATTATGAGGCCAACCATTAAAAAAAAAAAATACAATTATATCCGATTTGATTTTTTATTTTTATCGTTTTGTAAAAATTAGATTAAAGACAGTTATATACCTGAGACCAACCGTTAAAAAAATGAAAATTATACCAGAGTTGATTTTTTATATATTTTATCGTTTTGTAAACATTAGATTAAAGACAGTAATATACCGAAATTATAAATACGTGACTTTTTCTTATGTAAATAAGATAACGTAATTTTGATTTAAGATTATTATCATTTGTCAATTTCAGATTATTCAAACCGTTACTTTTTAGCCGATTAGAATTACGTTACATGTTCTCACGTTGATAAGATAAACTGAAAATGATTTATTACTCTATTTATCCATTTACTGAATAAGATTAAGAAATCCGTTACTTATAACGAGAATCAGTTATTTGTTTAAAAAATGTGTTACTTTTTCTCACGTTGATAAGATAAAATTAAATTGATTTATAGCTCTATTTATCGATTTACAACATAAGATTAGAAATACGTTACTTCTAACGAGAATCCCTTACTTTTTTGACAGATTAAAAATACGTTACTTTTTTTTATTAAGCTGATAAGATAAAATTATTTCCACCATAAGATTAAGAAATCTGTTACCTTTTTTACAAGTTGCGGGTTATGAGATAAGTTCATAAACCGTATCAGGTAAATATCATGTTTTCTTTTTTATGGGGAGGAGGTCATAAATAAACCAAAAGTATAAAGTGTGTGTGTGTCTTGATTGAATGTAAACAAAGTGTCATTAAATGTAGATCACCTAGAAAATAGTTAAACATAGATTATTACTATGTAAATAAAAGGCTCATAAATGTACTACCGGCATTTCCCCAATATAACATAATAAAATAAATAAACTGTCCTAAGTAAATAAAGATTACGTGGAAAATTTTAAAATTCTTTAAAGCTCTTATCGTCAAAGGATTTTCCAAAAATAATAAAATAAATTAACTGTCCTAAGTTAATAAAGAGATAAAGTGGAAATTTTAAATTTCTTTAAATCTCTTATCGTCAATGGATTTCAATATTGCAATTATTTTCCCATATTTTTTAAAAGATGGAATTTCCTGAAATTAATGTAACTGAAAATAAAATTTTCTTTCAATTAGTATATTAACCTATCTCAGTTAATAGACTACGTTAAACAATTTTCAAGAAACATAACAAAACCAAAATTTATATTAAAAATTTTAAAAATTTATTAAAATTAATATATAAAAATAATAACAAAAAAAATGTTCAACAAAATGATGCAAGATTTCGAGAATGAAGCAACCAGTGAAATGTTGAATGCGGTGGAAGCTGCGGATCCCTCAACTTCCCACAACAATAAAATGGTGGTGGAAGATACGAACCAATCAACAACCCACACCATTATGATGAAGTGTTTCGAGGATGATGTAGATCCTGACGTGTTGAAGGAAGTGGAAACTTTGGACCCCTATACTTCCCACAATAATAAGATGGAGGTGGAAGATACGAACCAATCAACAACCCACACCATTATGATGAAGTGTTTCGAGGATGATGTAGATCCTGACGTGTTGAAGGAAGTGGAAACTTTGGACCCCTATACTTCCCACAATAATAAGATGGAGGTGGAAGATACGAACCAATCAACAACCCACACCATTATGATGAAGTGTTTCGAGGATGATGTAGATCCTGACGTGTTGAAGGAAGTGGAAACTTTGGACCCCTCAACTTACCACAACCGCAGCTCCACACCAATAAGAGCCGACTTCCGAGAATCTGAGAATCTTTTTTCTCCTGAGACATCATTAAATGAACTATTATCAGATGTAGAAATTATAGAAACGCAGGACCGAATTTCATCAAATGAACTATCATCAGATGTAGAAATTATAGAAATGCAGAACCGAAGTTCATCTTCGATAATAACTGTGCGGATGTCTCAAGATCCAGAATTTGCACCATATCTGGTTGCAGAGATAATGGAGATAATGGAGAGACTATTTAGCGATCCCCCCAATAACTTTGCAAGTCCACCACAAACATATTATGATGGACCCGATATAGAAGGCATTGCGGAGTTCCTAAATTCGGAATACCAAATACCCAACAACCAAATGGCTGATTTTGAGGCAGAATCAGTCTTAATGATTAGTTGTTGTCCAGAAAACCTTTAGGTTTTAAAAAATAAAAATGTTAACACATTAATTAAAAATAATAAAAAAAAATGAATAAAAAATTAAAAAAAAAAAAAAAAAAAAAAAAAAATTAAAAAAAAAAATGTTTATATATATTTTATGGATAAGCTAGATAGCTGATTAGAGAATACCATTTAAAAATTAATAAATAAATAAGTAAATAAATATTAAAGAATAAAAATGTTTTATTTTTTACTAATAGATTACAAAATGAATTTATAGATTACAGACAGTTGATTATAAAGTAAATATTTTATCTCTCGTTTCTATACCAACAAATGATAAAGAATCAAAATAGTCAATTTTTGGTGCGATTTCAATGTATATATTTGGTATATATTCGAGAATGCACTTAAATCAAATCATCAGTTTAAAACTACAATTCGAAAGAAGCATACCAAGAAAATGGATTTTTTATATAACTTAAACAACCCCACAAAAACCTCATCCGGTGGAGGCTATACTAAAACGGATGACCTCTGCGTTAATAAATTATACGCAATCACGGACTGTAAGTTTAAAGAAACCAAATACGGGCGCAAGTTGACGCTCACCTTGGAAACTGAAGAGGGAGATAGCCTCTGGATATATCTCCCCCAACGAATTGTTAAGACGTTTCCTGCGGACAATCCGTTCCAAAAACTACAGGATAACGGAATAAATGGGGTTATATATAAAGGTAGAGACAAGTCTGCCTTTAATGTGGGTATTTTCGAATTTAAAATTATACCCCAATAATTTTAATAATATTATAAATATAAAAATATATAATTCACTATGTTTAAGTTTTAAAATAAATAAATAAATAAAAATTATATTAAAATGAAATAAGGCAGTTTTTTATTTAACATTTTATTTAATTTTTTTTATTTCAGGAAAAATATTGTTTACATTGTTGAATTACTTTTCTATCATTATAAATATAATCAGATTTTTTAAATTGTTTTAAAAATAATTTCAAATTTTTGTTTTGTGATTTAAATAAGCTATAGAGCAAGCAATAATGACCACATGTCTGAGAAAAGAATCCCTGAACTTGTTGCTCATTAAATTTATATCGTTTACTATTTCGCCTTAAAAATTGTAAAAATTCCATATTTAATGGTTTTTGTCCATAAGAATCAAAAAATTCAGCATTATTAAAAACATCAAAATAAAATGCAATCCAATGTTGTCCTGACTTGTGTGATGGGTCGGTGTTGGCAATAAAGATAGCTGGTTTTTTGGTTATGCGCTTAGGTAGTTGGTCTGAAGGAAAAACACCTTGGAAATATTTGTTAGTTGTCTTATTTTTTCTAAGTGCTTTTTCAATTTGTATGGTATTCATTTTTAAAGAGTGACTTTGACGTTTCTGTTTTTATCAATTTCAATCATAGAATCATATTCACAGTAAACTAGACACGTAACTGGGTCCACAAATGGACGTGTAAATTTTCCTTCAATACGCACATTTCCTTGTTTCAAAATCTTTGCGCATAAATCGTTATTTGAATGATCAGGTGAAAGATCAAATCCTAAAATGAATGAACCATTATCAAATGATTGTTTATTTATATGAATTCCTCTATCAGCATTTTTTATTCCAATAGAATTAAATAGCATATTATATGCTCTTGTACTTTTCGGTTTAATACTGGAATAATCAAATTCTAATGCTTGTGAAGGAATCTGAACACCATTAACTGACAAATTTACAGTTTGCAAGTAGAAATGATGAAACTCAAATGGATTCAATCTCATATTTCCTGAATATGCACCGTTTCCTATCATACAAAATGCTAAAAATGTAGGGAGTTGACCAATTACAACATTGTCGATTGATAAGCTATGATTTCCAGGATACAAGGTGAAAGATTTAATTTCAGTTCTATTTAAGGGATAAATTGCTGGTTTTTGTTGTAATATTTTATGGTGAGCTAGTAATATTCCCGGATTAACAGTTATATGATTCATATATAATTGAGCCTCCAAAATTTTTAATTCTGCTCCAGTTGAATTGGGGTCAATCATATAAAACGAGGGTTTCTCCAAATTAAATACAATTCTTAAGTCCACATTGTTTAGAAGTAACTTTGGTTGACTAAAAATGTCACCATGAACCCTTCCAATCAACTCAACTTTAGTACTTTTTGCAAATAATTTGTTGATTTGCGTTTGCCCTTTATGAACTTCGTCATCAATATAAGTATCGGGGTACCAGCCGCACGAAGTTAGATGGGTTCGAGATGCATCAGTTCCATAATTAAGTAATGTTTGAATATATGAC
Organism: Pegoplata infirma; assembly: GCA_963921195.1. NCBI lineage: Eukaryota > Metazoa > Arthropoda > Insecta > Diptera > Anthomyiidae > Pegoplata > Pegoplata infirma. The sequence continues at coordinate 169,343,511 of OY992540.1, read as the reverse complement.
TTATAGTGGTAGTTATTATCACTATGGGAGACAGGAACATTATTAAGGTAAACAGAAACGCTTCGAAATAAAGAATGTAATATGTTGTTTACTACTCCAACAGAATCATCATTTATGTCGGTGCCATCTTTCGATTTTAATTGCACCAACAATCTTAAGGTTACACTTGATAAGTCACGATATGTATCTCCATTTCCTAAGCAAACGAATTCAATGGAGCTGGGGCTATCTAAAGTTGCAATTGGATTGTAAGATACTTCTTCGGTGTTTAAAATACTAGTTTGAATAGGATGGGGTTCAAATAAATCAAGTTCACTTTTCATACATTCTATAAGTTTGGAATTATTCATTTTGCAAAAATATCTTTTATGCGGCTTTTTGAGATTTTCTTTTTCTTTTTTATGCGTTTCACTTTAGATTGTTTACGAGACTGACGCTTTCGTTTTTTGTTTCGACGTTTTATACTCCTCTTGCCTGAACCACGTTGAAATTTTGAAGATATTTTCTTGATTGCTTTTTCAGTTAGATTATTCATAGCCATTTTTCCCTGTTCTTCCAAAATATTTCGTAAAGGCTTGTGACCAAAATCATTTATAATAGCGCCACTAGTGTCGACTGCTTGGTTTTTAATAGCATTCATTCCAGAATAAAGTAACGGTTTTAATGATCTAAAGAGTGAGGCAAAGAATGAACCAATTCCCCGACCCTGCTGCACTAGTCTTGGTGCCACATATAATGTTCCTATATGACTTAAACCTCCTCCTAACTGCTGTGAGTAGTATGCAGTATAAACTTGATCCATCTCGATCATTTGATCATCTGATTAAATTTTATTAAAATCGTTGCATTTATAGCGTTTGCATCCTTTTTCTAAAGTGCAAGGTTATATAGTTTGGTATTATCGAGTCTTTGAAATTATATCGAGTTCCGTCAGAATTTGCTATGAGAATTGAAATATCGTTTATTATTGATATTTCTAATGGATAGTATTCAACATTCTGAAAATCATAACATGTGCTTGTTCCTTTAAATGGTAAAACTCGAAAACATCTTATATTTTTGTTGCCAATACATCTCGGTTTAATGATATCGCTATAAATAAATAATATTGCAGGCAATGGTGTTAATCCATCATTTAAAAGCAATTCAGTGACTCCCACTTCCCAATCTTCTTTTGATGTTAATGTTGGTAAATTCACCAAATTTGAAAATGCTGACAAAACATTATTTTCATACACCACTAAAGAGTTGTTACTCAATAATGTTACATAGAAATTAGTCTGTATGTTCATGGTTTAAAGAATTTATTATAAATAAAACACAATTTTAATTTGTATAGCTTTTATTGAAAATTGATTAGTATAATGAAATCCACTTAAGCCAACTTTGCCCCGTTTGCATTGAACGTGTACTGTAGCTATGTTTTGAACCTGTTTTCATGACCTTCTCATTAGATTTATTATTTTTCTTCTGTTTCTTCTTTGTAGAACTTGTTCGTTCTGAAGTTTTATTTTGGATAAAACTGTTTTGACTTTCACTATTTGGACTTTCATGACGTTTATTCCGTTTTTGCTTTGAAGAATCTTCAGTCTCTTTTTCTGTATTTGTTTTTTTAAAATCCGTAAGAGTGTCGTTTTGGGTATCGAGTTCATTAAATTTTATGTATTTTTTCTTTAAATGTAACTTAGGGGTAGAGAAATTTTCAGGAGTTTCAAACAGATTGTTGTTGATTTGACCATTCTCAAATGTATTGTTGGTAAAGGGCTCGACATTGATATCATTTTTAATGTTTTCATCAGGAACAGATTTATGATTTTCCACTAAATGTTTAAAAGGTTTTGTTTTTCTTTTCATAAACATATTTAATTCTTGTTTAATCAAAATCCATTTATTAAAATCGGTAATATTTTCATCATTTAAGTATGGAATTAGTTTTCTTGCAATAAAATCAGATGCTAACTGATCTTCCAACATCAAATTATAGGTATTTGGATGTAACAAAATAACCTGATTGAATTTTTTTTTATTATACATTTTCTATTAATTTACCAATGAATCCAGCCAATAGTGAAGTAAGCAATACCGGCAAAAACCCTCCCTTTTGGATAAGCACCTGTCTTTTTGACTTTACAGATCCATTTGATTTTGAGAGCAACCGAAGTTCCTTTTTATATCTTTTTAATATTCTATGATCTTTGGATTTAAGTTTTGTGTTTCCGTTTAGAGTATTGAAAATTATTTCAATTACTGTTTTAATGAAATTATCATCGACATTTTCAAGAATTGCTTTTCGTAGTTTTCCATTATTAGTCTTGAGAACATACAACATATGCTTGTTTTCCTTCAATCGTTTTAAGTTCTTTCCTAATACCATTTTCAGAGGTATCGCAATAACAATAACAAAAATTAGCGTTAAAAATATTTGTCCTGTATCTTAACAAATCGTTTATACTTTGGGTAAGGTCAATCAATAAATAACCATGAGGTTTGTTTGTTACTTCTTTATATATTTTCATTAATTCAACTGAATTTTCTGGTTCAATTTGTCTAGCCAAATGATAGAACTGCATAGTATCTCTTGGATTTTTAAAAACAACAATATATTTAGAGTTCAATGAAATATCTCTTGTATGAGACGACTTGTGAAAAATGTTTTGGGTTACCACAATGACAGACAAATTTCTGTGATGTGATCCTTTAGTGAAAAGTTCGCAAACATTTTTATTAAAAGCTCCCATCATTAAATCATCGAGAATAAGTAAAACTGGTTCATTTATTTCATTTTCTAAATCATTTGGTATTCCATTGTAATATTCTATATTTTCAAAATTTGGTTTCGCATTTTCTTCTCCATAGCACCAAATTATTCTGTCAATAGGTGAACTTATTAAATATTTTTTACAACTAATTAAATTTTTCAGAAATGTTGTTTTTCCTGAACCTGAAGGTCCACTAATAAGCATAGTAAACGGATGAATAAATTGATAAAACATCTTGTAGTATGTAATGTTAAACACAAAATGAACGCAATTGTTTCAGTTTTTAACCATTTATTTGATCTTTAATGCATTTTTCTAATAAGTGATCATATTTTTCAATAAAAATAAATATTTTAAACAAGTTATTAAGGGCACATTTAAATTGTAATTCTCGATGAAAAGGACAATTAGTAAAATAATTTGGTAAATTATTTAGACCTGTATACATTTCCAGAGCTATAATATTAGTTTTTAAATATTTTTTTAGAAATTTTTTCTTTTCAAATCCAACAACAAAAATATATTCATATTCATTAAGAGGTAATAGTATGTCTCCAACACTGCAATAGTCAAAAACTCCATCAGTCCAGTTTATTCCGTGAACTGCAGCTTTACAAGCCCAATTCTTATCTTGGATTTCCTTATCAAGTTCTCTGTAATCAAAAGGTGGTTTGAATAAATAGTAGATAGGAGCCACCGAAGCTCCGCCCATATACGCCAGCTCTTTTATAAATATAGTATCTTGATTTCCGTAACAGTATTGGAAATCCACCAATGCAATACTAGATCTTTGTAATTCCAACATTTTCAACGATATTCAATAAAATACTAAACGTTTAAAAAATTCTGTAAGTCTTATATACCTAAAAAATTCTTGCAATGTCAGTTTAATTATTTACTTTGATAGATATGGAACACATTTACTCAGAACCGGAACTTCCAAAAAAATGCGTGAAGAGAAAAAATCAAGATTATAAACTTATCTATGATCTTGAGTATTTCATAAATTTAAAAATAAAAGTGAGGTGTGGATTTTCTACATGCAACAACTTTCAACCTCTCCTTTGGATTCATAGTCATAAAAGTAATGCAATTGGACTTACTAGAGATGAATGGGTTCATTTGATGGCATATAAGGAATATATTCAGATGAGACTTGATCAGTATGAATTTCTAGATTCATACGACGCATTGGATCATCCAGCAATCAACAACACTTTTTGTGAATTTAAATACAAAAAAAGAGGACACTGCGTTTTTGTACTTTCACAAAACGGTCATAAAATTAAAATTGATAGTGAATCGTGGAGAAATTTAGTTCGAGTTGGAGTTTTTTTGACGTCTTTTCTGTGTTGGAATACAATACTTTCGAAACAAATATCACATTTTTACTTTACATTTATCATACCCAGATGCGCAGAACTAAAAAAATATAGTATTCAATTATCAGACCTTGATTCAGGGTACGATAAGGAGGTGGAAGTGGACTTAATGCGATTATGTTTTGAAATAAGTAAAAAAATGTCTGATAAAATTAAAATTCATGTAAAATCTCATAATATATTATTAAAATCTCAAAATAAAAAATAAATGAATACAAAATGAGTAAACAACAAGTAGTTAACGAAATTCATAGATCTGTACGAAAAAATTTTGTTAGACGTAGATTTATTCAAAGGGGTTACAATGACACCTGGCAAATTGACTTAGTGGAAATGATTCCTTTTGCCAGAATGAATAATGGGTATAAGTATCTTTTAACTGGGATTGATACTTTTTCAAAATATGCATTTGCATATCCAGTTAAATCTAAAAAATCTTTAGAAATTGTTTCTGCAATGAAAAAAGTGTTTGAAAGTCTTCAAACACATCCGAAAAATATTCATTCTGATCAAGGAAAGGAATTTTTCAATAAAGATTTCAATCTTTTAATGACAAAGTATGGTATTAATCATTATCATACTTATACACATTTGAAAGCATCAATATGTGAACGATTCAACAGAACTTTAAAATCTTTAATGTGGAAAATGTTTAGCATGAGAGGAAATTATAAGTGGATTACAGACGTAAATAGATTAGTTTTTCAATACAACCACACATACCACCGAACCATAAAAATGAAGCCAGCTGATGTAAATAAACGAAACGAAAAAGTGTTGTTCGATAAAGTATACAATTTCCCTAAATCATTTCCACATCCAAAATTTAAAATAGGTGAACATGTTAGAATAAGTAAATATAAAGGTATATTTTTTAAGGGGTACGAACCCAATTGGACAACTGAAATTTTTGTTATAGTCAAAGTTAATGTTACTAATCCAGTAACATATTTATTGAAAGACTATAAAGATAAAGAAATTCGAGGATCTTTTTATGAATATGAGTTACAAAAGGTTAAAAATGAAGACGCTTTTCTCGTAGAAAAAGTTTTAAGAAAACGGGGGAACAAACTTTTTGTTAAATGGCTAGGTTTTGATGAAACCCATAATACATGGATAAATAAAAAAGAATTATTAAAATAAGAATATAGTTATTGTGAACTATAAAACAATTGTTACTCTAAAAACTAAATTAGTTGACCACCAACTTTTAATTAATGAACACGTTAACATATAAATATTAAAAATGGATAAGATCTTCAAGTCGTCTGAAATAAAATACGAAAAACTAAAGTATTGCAATTATTGTGGTAGCAATGATCACAATGAAGATAAATGCAAAAAGAAGGACCAAGATAATTCTGTTAATAAATGGCAATTTTCTAAAAAGAAATAAAAATTTTATATACTGCTAATAAAAAACAATTTTTTATAAATTTTAAATGTGTTTTATTTAAATAATTATTTTAAGTTACAGTGTTTTTTTATATATATATATATATATACATTTATACAATACTTATATTATAAAGAACAATCACTTATTTTATAATGACCCCAGGCTAATGTACTTATACCATCTGGCATAATATATCTCTTATCATCCTTATAATTTAAACTTATTTTAGTCAAAATCTCTGTATATAATTTATGGGCCCTACTCCTAATAACACGCTGTTGTCCATAAAAAATTTTTTTATCTAGTATAGACTCTCTATAATGATTAAATTCTAATTTTTTTACAACTGAATTTTTTACTCCCTTAATTTTTTTAATAGTAGTATGGTTAGACTCATCATTCCCAGCAACAATGTACGCGTATGCTTTTGCTTTAATACCTGCAAAATCTGTCATTATTTTGCCTGAGTTTTCGTCTTTCATTAAACCTAATACTTTTTTGTTCAGGGGGCTGATATCGTATATGTTATTCAGGTTATAATCTGATGTATCAAACTTACTGGGGTTATTTCTAATGATTTGATACAAATCTTTTTCAGATGATATTACAAATGAATCAGTGTCAATGTACATGCATTTAATATTTTCATCTTCTTTAGTTAAGAAATTATAATAAAAGTCATACATGAGCCATTTCGATAATTCTAAAACTGTGACTCCTATGTAAATAGGTTTATCATGATGCACCTCTAACTTGTTAAGCTCTACTCCATATAGACCGTTATCAAAAATTTCTATTCCTGAAAAGTTTGGTTTGGCTATTAGTTCTCTATAGCCAACAGACTTTGTAACATTATTATAATTTGTTACTAATCTAACATCTCTACGCTTTTCCACATTTTCCATTGTCTTGCCATACACAGAATTGTTCATTAACTTAAAAAAATTCTTTTCAAATTCATTTTTTGCTAACTTACGTTTATCTGTATTCAGCGTAATGTACGGTTCAAGCCATGAACTTTGTTTGAATTGCAAGATTTTGTGAATTTTTTTAAGTATTAACCCCTGTTCTAAACACAATTTTAATTTTTTTATATGAATTCTATAATTATCTTTATTTGTCAAATCAGTTATCAACTTTTTAATTTTTCCTCCCTGAGGTATTTTTGATTCCGGACAGAATGGAAGATAATTATGAGCATCATGAATAGTTTGAGGATATTCAAGATCAACTTCAAGTATATACCCATAGTCAGACTCATCTTTGTATTGACTAATTTTAAAATTCTCAATATCATTATCAGATAAAAATGAGAAATCTGAAATGGGGAGTTTTTGAGACATTGCCCAACCATATAAGTTATTGGCATCTATATACCCTAAATAGTTGTCTTTTTTTTGACTGTCATAATCGAGCATGTATTTATTGTTTGCCTTTGCTAACCTATAGCTACACTGAGTAATGCCCCCTCTAACTGAAGTTTTTAAAAATGTATGAATTTCAGGGTCGCTTATTAATTCTAACTTTACCTTGGTATGCTTAAGCATAGCATCCCAAGATAGTGATGGTGCCGTTATGTAATTGCATGGATCTAATCCATAAATTTCCTTACATATTTTCCTGAAATTCTCAAATATGTCTGCTAGTATAAGAACATCACTCTTGAGATATAACATCATATACTCCTTAATTGATCTACAATTAAATACAGTCCAAACCTCATGAGCAAATTGATAATTTTCCTCAGAACACTCACTATCATCTAAGTTGTTGTAAAAATTATCAATGGATGGTAAAGTAAGTTCATTTAGTTTATCAAAGCTGGTTATATAGTCATAGGGGAAAACTCCTTTTCTTGTCATTAATTTAAATTGTTCTGTTGCTGGAAATGATTTTTTTAGTATTTTAAAATCTTCTTTATTTAAATAACTCGCTAACTTTTCTATACTTGAATTTAAAAATCTATTAGAGTCTACGAATTTAATTGAAAATTTTGGTTTATTTAAATCCCCCCTAATTAATTTTGTTATGGTAATATACAATTCTTTATTACAGGGAATAACAGAGATATCGTTTTCCAACTCTGTAATAAAAAGATGTATATCATACCTACATAAATTATGAAACAATACAGGAATAAAAGGAAAATTAAATTTAAAATTATTCTTACATTCTGTATGAATAAACCCCATAAAATGTCCACTAAAAGAATTATAAAATATTTCTTTCTCACCATTTAGCAAACAATTGCACGCACAGCAAATATTTTTCTGTTCCGTACTTAATGTTGTAGTATCAACCGGTTGTATTTCTGCATTTTTCATCCAATATAAATCATAGAGCTGATGCATTCGCTTATAAAGATGATCCAAAAACTGACGAACACATGTTTTTCCTAAATAAAAAAAAAAAAAAAATTATAATTAGTACATTATAATTTTCAGAATTTTATAAGTAGAATTTACCTTCAAAATGGTGGTACTCATCCTTTACGTCATTATATGTGTGCTTGACATAATACGCCACTGCATACGCTTCATGTTTTTGAACTACCTTAGTTCCTTGTCCTCTTGTAGTGTTTTCAACTGGTACGAGAATTGATTCCATATCCGCATAAATGACAATGGGAGGAGAAATTTGTTTTTCATATTTGTTAAATGAAATTGTAGACCCCTGTTCAGGATACGTTGTTGTTACTCCAGAACATTCTTTTTTGTGTCTTACTGAGTTAGTAAGATAGAAGTTTTGACAAATGTCGCAAAATTCTCCGGCAGTATGTGAATTGTTGAACTGTCTTTTCACTAATCGCTGCATGTCTCTTATTAGAACATAGTGGTATTTGTTATTCTTTTCATATGCAAGTAAATTGATATGAAATTCTTTTATATTTTTGGTTTGTCTAGCTGGTCCAATAACTTTGTACTGCTGATTTCTTTGGACCAGCTCATAGACGTTTACGCTGATCCTTGAATTTTTCTTTTCAAATACCCGTAGTTCTGGAAATAAAGCAGGGAATGACATATCCGAAAAGTCTATTGTTAAACCTCTGAATGTTATTTTAGTTGATGAAATGTCATTTATATTGTAGTAATTTGTTGAGCATAATTTTTTAATGTTTGAATCATTCAAATTATCCATTCTTGATGCTAATGCAGCTAGAATGCACCATTTAAAACAAAAAACATCATTGTTCTTAATGTTTGTTGTTGCTCTTTTAGCATTAATTTGGTTTGGTAATGGTATATAGGAACCAACCGGAATGTTTTCCAGCTTACACACAAACATCTCAACGTATTTAAACTCGTGAATTGCCCAAGCACTATCTCTCTCTTGGTATTCACTTGCTCTTCTTTCCATTTCATTGTAACATTCTTCCATGACTTCATCTATTTCTTCAATATTTCTGATGGCTTTAAATACACTTGCAAAGTGTTTTAATTCCTCAACCATGAGTCCATCTTGTAACTGTTGGACATATTGACCATATATGGTCATATTAACTTTTATGAAATCGAAATCCGTAAGACTTTCAATAAGCAGTTCTCTTATAAAACCTTTAATGCTCATTAAATAAGTTTTGAGCACGATTTCATTGTTTAACTGGCTTACAACTCTGTATTGCTTAACTTTATTGGAATGTGCAGGAGATATTTTAAAAATGTTTTCACTTAGAAGATAGGCAGCATTATTTTTGTGTATGTCTGTTCGCAAATGCATTTTGTATTTGTTGCATAAAATATCCAATTTGCATGATTCACAAAAAATGTTTGTCGAATCCTTCTTTTGCTTCTTAATAATGGGCTTTTGAAGATCATTTTTCGTTGTTCTTTTTAGTGATGTTGATGTAGAGGCGACGGGTTCATTTACTCTCAATACATCCCTGTTAACATTTCTGGATGTTGAGGGAACTGGGTCTAGTTCTTCAACCTTCTCCAAAAAGGAAGCGCTTAAATCTTCTTCAAATTCCATATTGTCAGCACAGTTGTGTTTTTCGATGTTCCTCACTCCGTAAATGATTTTTGAACAACTGCATTCAAAAGCTCCACACAACGGATTTTCCTTGAGGTGCGTTAACAAATCTTCTTTTGTCTGGAACACGATGTCACAGCTCTTGCAAATGATGTTAATCAATTCCATGTTGGTGTTCATGTTGTTCATGTTGTTCATTTTGATCAAATATTATTTTTTTTATTTATGTAATGAAAATTTAACTTTATTATTTTTTTTTTTTTTTTTTTTTTTTTTTTTTTTTTTTTTTTTTAGAAACTTTTGTTACACACACAAATTTTTTTTTTTTTTTTTTATTTTTTCTATTTATTTGGATTCACAAATTTAAAAAAAATAGTTTTTTTTTTTTTTTTTTTTTTTTTTTTATTTATAATGTTTTTATTTATAATGTTTTTATTTATTTGTTCTTTTCATAAACAGTTTTTAAAATTTTTTTTTTTTTATTTTTTCTATTTATTGGGATTCACAAATTTAAAAAAATTGTTTTATTTTTTTATTTTTAAACTTTATATATAATGTTTTTATTTATTTGTTCTTTTCATAAACAGTTTTTAAATTTTTATTATTTTTTTTTTTAACAAGTTTTTTGATTTTTTTGTCTTAAAAAATTCGCGTTGTGTATCAACTGAGAGAAGTTAATATACTAAGTGAAAGAAAAAAAAATTCAGGAAAATTCCAACTATTCATTATATTGGGGAAATGCCGGTAGTACATTTATGAGCCTTTTATTTACATAGTAATAATCTATGTTTAACTATTTTCTAGGTGATCTACATTTAATGACACTTTGTTTACATTCAATCAAGACACACACACACTTTATACTTTTGGTTTATTTATGACCTCCTCCCCATAAAAAAGAAAACATGATATTTACCTGATACGGTTTATGAACTTATCTCATAACCCGCAACTTGTAAAAAAGGTAACAGATTTCTTAATCTTATGGTGGAAATAATTTTATCTTATCAGCTTAATAAAAAAAAGTAACGTATTTTTAATCTGTCAAAAAAGTAAGGGATTCTCGTTAGAAGTAACGTATTTCTAATCTTATGTTGTAAATCGATAAATAGAGCTATAAATCAATTTAATTTTATCTTATCAACGTGAGAAAAAGTAACACATTTTTTAAACAAATAACTGATTCTCGTTATAAGTAACGGATTTCTTAATCTTATTCAGTAAATGGATAAATAGAGTAATAAATCATTTTCAGTTTATCTTATCAACGTGAGAACATGTAACGTAATTCTAATCGGCTAAAAAGTAACGGTTTGAATAATCTGAAATTGACAAATGATAATAATCTTAAATCAAAATTACGTTATCTTATTTACATAAGAAAAAGTCACGTATTTATAATTTCGGTATATTACTGTCTTTAATCTAATGTTTACAAAACGATAAAATATATAAAAAATCAACTCTGGTATAATTTTCATTTTTTTAACGGTTGGTCTCAGGTATATAACTGTCTTTAATCTAATTTTTACAAAACGATAAAAATAAAAAATCAAATCGGATATAATTGTATTTTTTTTTTTTAATGGTTGGCCTCATAATTAATTATAATAAGAAAACACTAGGTGGCGTTGCTAAAACTCTAGGTTTTTTAATTATAATAAGAAAACACTAGGTGGCGTTACTAAAACTCTAGGTTTTTTAATTATAATAAGAAAACACTAGGTGGCGTTGCTAAAACTCTAGGTTTTTTAATTATAATAAGAAAACACTAGGTGGCGTTACTAAAACTCTAGGTTTTTTAAATATAATAAGAAAACACTAGGTGGCGTTGCTAAAACTCTAGGTTTTTTAATTATAATAAGAAAACACTAGGTGGCGTTACTAAAACTCTAGGTTTTTTAATTATATTGAAAAAATAAGCTGAGGCCATTTATACTTACAATGAGCAACTAAATTCTAGAGATCTATAACAAATAGTGTCACCGCTTATTGTGGCGGTCAGTAGGTGTTACCGCTAATTGTGTCAGTCTGTAGGTATCACAAATAGATGACACACATAATACCATACATATACCAAAATCTAAAACAACCCATTTTTTTGTTCACCGCTAGATGGCAGGTGTCTCCACTAAAATTCGGTGTGCCTAAATCTATAACTACTTAAAAAAAATTTTCGCCTTCGGCGAGAAATTTAATAAATGTAATTCACCACAGGTGTCTCCACTAAAATTCACCAAAAGGGTCGCTGTGCCTAAATCTATAACTACTTAAAAAAAATTTTCGCCTTCGGCGAGAAATTTAATAAATGTAATTCACCACAGGTGTCTCCACTAAAATTCACCAAAAGGGTCGCTGTGCCTAAATCTATAACTACTTAAAAAAAATTTTCGCCTTCGGCGAGAAATTTAATAAATGTAATTCACCACAGGTGTCTCCACTAAAATTCACCAAAAGGGTCGCTGTGCCTAAATCTATAACTACTTAAAAAAAATTTTCGCCTTCGGCGAGAAATTTAATAAATGTAATTCACCACAGGTGTCTCCACTAAAATTCACCAAAAGGGTCGCTGTGCCTAAATCTATAACTACTTAAAAAAAATTTTCGCCTTCGGCGAGAAATTTAATAAATGTAATTCACCACAGGTGTCTCCACTAAAATTCACCAAAAGGGTCGCTGTGCCTAAATCTATAACTACTTAAAAAAAATTTTCGCCTTCGGCGAGAAATTTAATAAATGTAATTCACCACAGGTGTCTCCACTAAAATTCACCAAAAGGGTCGCTGTGCCTAAATCTATAACTACTCTTATTTTTACTAAATCGAGTACAATTGTGTTTGAGCAACTTAAGAATATGTTACAGAGACCGAAATATTTCAATATTCAAACGCGAATATCTTAAAAACCTTACGTAATAGAAAAATAAATTGCATTGATAATCAAACGTATATACTTCGAATTAAAAAAAGGTGTAATTATAAAAATCGCAAAACTATAAAAATTCACGACTAATCGATTCACCAGTATGTTCTGACCACAAGCCTAAATCTCAATTTTCTAAAAAGCTTAAACAATCTTTAAAAATGTAATGCAGCAACATCCGCTTTAGTTCGTAAATGTGGTTATTTAATTTAGGACCAACTTTTTTCGATATCTATATGAGCAATTTTCATTAACTTTTAATATTTAAGAAAAAAAAAATTGCGATTTTTTTTTCGTGGCACATTGATAAGACTTTGTAGGTAAATAACATTATAAATAAGTAATTCAAATCCGTCCGCGTGCATTAATTTGAGCGATCGCACCCACAACTATGGCGGTTTAAAGTTAAAATTTTTAAAAAAATTGTCAAAATTACATTTTTTATCCGAAGTTAACCAAACGTACCATTTTGTATTATGCTTACCCAGAGCTAAAATACATATTCAAACATGCATAAAATCTTTGCTAAATATCGAGATATTTGCATTTAACCAATTTTTTTCGGCACATTTTCCAATATTTTGGAAATAAAAATGTTTCAAGCGGTTTTATTTTTTTTTAGAAAAATATTACCAAGTGCATTAACAAAATCTCAACAAATTCTTAGTTAACACCATTATTCTATCTCAAATAGGTAAGAAACAGCAGTGGTTTAAAAAAAAATTTAATAATTTTGAATTTATTTTTTTTTTTTTAATATTAAATGTCTGATTTTACAGTGTTGTCCTTCACTGAATATTGAAACTATTCAAAGTATGATTAATAATGCTAATATTAAGGTTATTACGAAATATTTTAACGTTATTACTAATTTTATCAAGGTTATAAAAAATTTTAGCAATTTTTCGCGATTTTCGCGACTGCAAAAATCAATGGACTAATTTTGAAATATTATTTGAATAAGACATGTCAAAATCTATCAAAATACATTTCTTTTCTACTTTATTTAAGTAATGTAAGATTTTATATAACCATTAAATTTAAAAGTATCAAAAATTTAAAACCACCGAAAAACCGCTTAAACGTTAATTTTTTTCGGGTGCGAATTGATTGAAGATAGAGAATTAAAAAGACTACCAAACGCGCCTTTCACCGACCAATTTCTATAAGCGGCCTGGATGTGCCTTACAAAAAAGTGAAAACTGAAAAACACCGCGGAATTCGCCAATATTAACTTTTGATCAATGTTGCTTTCCATGATTTATTATATTTGCACATACCATTGTTTCTACATGTTCAACTGTCAGCCATGCACATTTGGCTGTCAAATAATGCAAAACTAAAATATCGAAATTTTGCAAAAAATTTAAAAAGTTCATAAAATTTTTGCAATTGAATATTTTTTGGGTGCGTTTGTAAATTAAGTGGGAAATGGTAAATTATAAAGTTCACAAAGCATTCGGAACCATTCGGAATAAAACTGGGAGTGTGTCTCGGAAAAAACAGACTTTTTAAAAATTCACGTTTTTTCTTCCCATCTTTGGAGAGCTGCAGCTTCGTAACCATTGCGAGCACATCACTCAAATCAGTCTCAGATTGTGCATATTTACAAGGGCTTTTACCATGTGTATTTGAATTTTAAAATTACTGTTTGCACCAAAAGCTACAATCAAAAAACCTCGAAAAATTTAAAATTGAAAAAATTGGTATCAAAGATTTAGGTCCATGTAACTTTTTTCTTATTGATGGCACATCCACTGAACCTACACCAAATAATTGCCCAAGTCTACTGATTAAACGGTATTAAATTTGGAGCAATAGCCTTAACGCACCCAACAATATGGAACTTTGAACGAAAAATTTCATGAGAGTATCAAGCGATTTTTTTACATTTTTCAACTTTGCACGTTCCTTACCATGAGATAATGAGACTATTTGCGCTGCGCCTTTGCAGAATTACTCATTAGGGTTCCCTTAACATATCTACATTCACAGGTACCACCTAGTTTACAAATAAAAATGTTATTGCGAAATTAGTAAAATATCACAAGCGTTAAAAGTTAATGACAAAAGTCCATATATCGTCCATTCCATGAGTCATTTTAAAAAATCTGACCGAGGGTCTTCCGATTTTTGTTATATTTTTCATACAGATGCTCTATGGAGCCAGTTTCAAATTTCATCCATCAGATCGAAAATATTTAAAAAACTCGCTGTTTTATTCACGATTTTCGTTTTTAAAAAAGTTAAAAAAATGCAAAATCTGTGTAACTTTGAGCAGCTGTATTTTCTAAACTACTTATCGCATTTTAACAATCCATAGCGCATACGAATGGTATGTAAGTCTATTTTGATATCTTATAGACTGAAAAAATATTGGTGTTTTAAAAGTGCATTTTATATGCAAATGCAGTTTTGAAGTGCATTTTGCGAAACTTTTACCCCTTTTTATTTTTTTTTAATTAGCATAATTGAAAAATTTAAAATTTATGCTACAAAAAAATGTTTTCATTACAATGGACCGAGCATGTATGGTATTTTTAATATTTTTTTTAAAAAAGTACTTCCTTAAGTTTCCCTTATAAAAATTTTTATTTTTTAAATTATACCAAAATCATGTAAAAAGACATTTTTTTAAACCGTTATATTTTCAAAAGTACTAATCGTATCTCATTGTTTTTATGCACATTAGAAAGGTATTTTTGTCTATTTTTTGCATTTAATGACCGCAAATATGTTGGTGTTTCAAAAATGCATTTTAAATGCAAATGCAATTTTGAAGTGCATTTTTCAAAACTTTTACCCCTTTGAATTTTTTTTTAGTTATTATATTCGAAAAGCTTACAATTTTTACTACAAAATAATGTCCTGCTAATAATGGACCCACTGTGTGTGCTATTTTTAATATTTTTTTTTAAATTTCCTTAAAAAAATTTTAATATTTTAAATAAAACCAAAAAAATCTGAAATAACATGATTTTTTTAAAAAATTCTGAAAAATATTACACACAGTGGGTCCATTATTATGAGGACATTATTTTGTAGTAAAAATTGTAAGCTTTTCGAATATGATAACTAAAAAAAAATTCAAAGGGGTAAAAGTTTTGAAAAATGCACTTCAAAATTGCATTTAAAATGCATTTTTGAAACACCAACATATATGCGGTGATTAAATGCAAAAAATAGACAAAAATACCTTTCTAATGTGCATAAAAACAATGAGATACGATTAGTACTTTTGAAAATATAACGGTTTAAAAACATGTCTTATTACATGATTTTGGTATAATTTAAAAAATAAAAATTTTTATAAGGGAAACTTAAGGAAGTATTTTTTTAAAAAAAATATTAAAAATATCATACACTCAAAAAAATACGTTAGTAGATTTACTAATTTTTTTTTGCTAATGCTAGTTAGCTAACTTTTAGCAAATTTTTAGTTGAGATTAGCATGTTAGCAAAAAATTCTTGTAAACTTCATTTAGCACATTAGCAATTTTAAACAAACGTTGAACTAATTTCTTTTGCTAAGATTTGAAATTGAGTTGACAACATTTTTACAAGATTTTTTGCTAACATTGGTAAATAAATGGTAAATTTTTTTTTATTTTCAGAAAACTTAAAATGGCTCTATCTCGGAAACAAAGCCAGATAGAGCAAAATGGAGGACATTTTTGGTTCTTAGAATCTCCATACTTTCGCGGGTCCTCTTCACATGTGTGGACCCTAATGGGCCCTAACTTTGGATCCAAAAAAGTTAGCATTCCCGAAAATTGTAAAATGCTCATATCTCGGTAAATATTGCCGACACAAAAAAAAGGCCAAAAGCATTTTTGTAGCCCTCAATACGTAGAACAAGACCGCAAAATAGTCAAAAGCTCTCCGAGTAATATTTTTTAAGTTATCGAGTTTTTTAATTCTCAAGACCCCAGTGGTCCCCTATAATCACGTATCTCAAAAACTAAGCAAGGTAGAGCGAAACGGACACAAATTTTGGATCAAAAACTATGACGATTTTGAAGGAACCCAACTAGGTCTAGGCCCATCGGGGTCTGGACCTATCGGGTCCAAACCCAATGGGGTCATCAAATGCGTCAAAAAAAAAAAAAATTTTGTTAACTAATTATTGGCAAAACATTTTTGCTAACTTTAGCAAAAAAATTGTGGGTTCAAAATCAGCAAATTTTCTTGTAGGTTTACAAGCTTTTTTTGCTAACATTACAGGTTTTTTTTTTTGTGTGTACATGCTCGGTCCATTGTAGTGAAAACATTTTTTTGTACCAAAAATCCTAAATTTTCCAAATATGCTAATTAAAAAAAATTAAATGGGGTAAAAGTTTCGCAAAATGCACTTCAAAACTGCATTTGCATATAAAATGCACTTTTAAACCACCGATATTTTTTCAGTTTATAATATATCAAAATAGACTTATATACCATTCGTATGCGCTATGGATTGTTAAAATGCGATATGTAGATAAGAAAATACAGCTGCTCAAAGTTACACAGATTTTGCATTTTTATTACTTTTTTTAAAACGAAAATCGTGAATAAAATAGCGAGTTTTTCAAATATTTTCGATCTGATGGATAAAATTTGAAATTGGCTCCATAGAGTATCTGTATGAAAAAAATAACAAAATTCGGAAGACCCTCGGTCAAAAAATGCCTAAAATTACCAAATGTCTCGTGGAATGGACGATATATAAAAATGAATGTGTGTATGTATGTGGGTATGTATGTATGTTCCGTATGGACTCGAAAACGGCTGGACCGATCTTGATGACATTTTCAGGGAATATTCAGAATAGCCCAAGGATTCTTGATTTTCTGCCTGTGGGCGGAGGGGCGTGGCAAAATCTAATTTTCACATTGCACCACTAATGATATCTATATATAAAAAACGGATGGACCGATTTTGATGAAATTTAAACCAAAGATAGTACTAACTACATGGCAAATTAGAGCGTGATCGGACAAATGGGCGTAAACTGCCGTTCTTTTTTGCCTGTGGGCAGAAGGGTGGGCAAAATTGAATTTTTACATTGAACCAATAATGACATCTATTTATAAAAAATGGATAGACCGATTTTGATGAAATTTAAACCATAGATAGTACTAACAAAGTACTAACTATGTGCCAAACTAGATCGTGATCGGACAAATGAGCGTAAAGTGCCATGACCCTTTGTTTTAAATTGAATGTTATTTCACATGCTTCGCAATAACGCAAAAGCAGTTGATTTGATTTTAATGAAATTTTCAGCACTGATTGTGTTAACCGAGTGCGGAACTATAGGCCATGTTATACCACGATTGGAAAAAGGGGCGATAAAAGCCACGCCCTATGTACTATACTGGACGTTGTCTGCCTGTTTAGCAATCACGCTAAAACAGCTAAACCGATTCTCTTGACATTTTCAATACATACATTGCTAACCAAGTGCATATGGAGGCCATATGGAAAAGTGGATCAAAACTGCAACGCCCTTTGTACTATACTAACCACGATTGTACAAAGAGGCGTAAATTGCCACGCCCCTTTGTTTTATACTGAACGTTATATCTGCCTGTTTTGAAATCACGCAAAAACGGATAAGCCGAATCTGTCACTACTGATAGAACTAACCGAGCGGAAACTGTAGGTCATATGTAGAGCGCGATTCGACAAATGGGTATAAAGTGTAACTCCCGTTTTTCTTAAATAAAAAGTTATTTCCTCGTCTTTCGCAATCACACAAAAACGGCAAAACTGATGTCAATGAAATTTGCATCACAGATAGTGCTAATCGAGGATGCATCATGGAACTTTAGACTATCACGATTCGATAAAAATGCGTTAAATGACACGCCCCTTTGTACTATACTTCACGTTATGTCTGTCTGTTTCGAAATCAAGCAAAACGGCTGAACCGATTTTGTTGAGATTTCTCTATAGATAGTGCTAACCGAGGGTGGAACCAAAAGTTACTAGCTGGACCCGGACCCGTGCTTTAATTTTTTCCGACACTATATTTAAATTAAGATGCAATATAAAACAGTTTTTTTCTTCGGGCCAGCAACGCGGACCGGGTATAGCTAGTAAGATATAGAATGATAGTTAAAAGTCAAATTTCTTGTATGAAATTTGAACAATTTATCAATAATCGATTTTCGTCTTTTCGATTTTTAAGCTCTAAACAAAGAGAAATGAAATGCCATTACCAAATTTTGTCACCATTTTTGCAAAACCTAAATCTATTCGAAGCAGAACGTAGAAAAAATTGCATACTTCGTGTATCACCCCCATTCTAAGTGTTTCAGTTGAAAAAGAAGTTCATATGTTGTGTTGATTTGATTTAATTTCTAAGAACATATGAAAAACGTGCTTCAAAATAATTAAGTAAAGAACTGGTAGCATTTTTGGAAGTGATTTTAAAAGTACTTCCTATGGAATATGAACTTCGGCACCTATCGCTACTTTGTATGTAGTGAAACCACTAATTCTTTTTGAACCACTTCGTTTATTTTTTGCTGGGCAATTAATTAAAAATTTAATTGATATTAAATTAATAAACAATTAAAATTTTAATTAAGAGTCCCCGCACAACAATGTCGGTGACGTTTTTTTCATACAAATTTGGCAAGAAAAAACGCTCGACCGAAAACCGCTTGAATAAAATCAATTTTATTTTTGTGTCGGTTTCTCTCTCTCTTTTAATTTTTTATATAAAAATGTTGCCACATTTTTATAAATATTGCGATTATTTTCGATAAAGTAAACAAAAAAATGTGATCTCTAAAAAAAAATATTTAAAATTCTAAAAAAAAACACAAAACAAAAGAATCAATATGAGAAAATCATATTGTTATAAAAAAATACAATAAATTTAAATAAAAAAGTGAAGAAAAAGTGACAAAAAAGTGAAAAATTGAGTAAAAATTAACATATGACAGAGTTTTCCGCTACCGCCTTTGTTTTGCGCCTATACTCTCTCATGACCGAAAACGTCAACCGCTCCGACATTGTTGTGCGGGGACTCTAAAATAAAATATACGATATTATTTTCTGTATATGTTGAAACAAGAAAATACAAGCAAATTACAAAATTGGTATCAATTCTTATATTTAAATGCGAGTTTCTCGAAAAAAAAAACGATAATAACGTTTCTGAGTTTTTATGTGTGGTACTTTTATTTTTTAATTAATTTTAAAAGATTTAGATGCTTGTCTATGCAAAAAAAAAAAAAGCAAATGGACATTTTTCGTATTTTGAGAGAAAATCGCATTTGAATATTGGATTTCATAAAAATTCTGTTATTTTCTTGTGTTTTATTGTGTCAACACCGCGTATAAGTAACGAGTTTTTGCGAAACCAACAAATTTTCGTTACTCATACGCGACGTTGACACAATAAGTACAAGAGAATCACTGAAAAACAATTTTGCTAATCAAAAATTAGAAAAAATAAATGGTAAAATTACCAGAATACCATTTTATTTTAGTAAAAAATCAACCTTGTAAAATAAGCAAAAAAATGGTAAAATCAGCAAAAAAAGGGTGAAATTGAAATAATAAAAAATTTGTAATTTAGTGATTTAAAATTTGGTGAATATACAAAAAATTGTGTAGCCAATTTTTGGAAGCTATTTTGCGTCAAGATGATACTCTTGGCCCTCACCCTTGGTAACCATCAACTTCAACCCAGTGGTCTTCAATCAGGGCTCTTAGATAAAAACCAAGTTAACTGCTTCTGTCTTCAGGCGCACCAAGAGTGCAACTGAGGCAGCCTTACAGTGATGTATGTTTATTTGTAGGTACCACAACACCTTGTTTTCTTTCCACCATCATTTCCACCAACATGTTATTGGCTTCATCCTCCGTGTTATAATATAGGTCGCACTCTTCCCCAGATTCGATTTCGAATAAGCCAGATGTACGAACCGTTGAAACAAATTTTTATTTAAAACAAATTATATTCAATCCAATCAAAACAGCTTGATTTGATTATTAAAATTATTAACTTTAGACTTTGCATTTTTTCCAATGAAAATAGGTTTCATTTGTACAGATCGATCACGGGCTCTAATTATATTTGTTATAAGGGTTTAAGTTGAAAAAATGCAGAAGAAAATTTGAATTTCTAAAAATTATAAACATTTCTGGTATTCCCATACAGGGTTGAAACACTCCAATTAGTGTTATCATCAGTAGGGTTTTAAATGTTGGTTTGTCTTGTCAATGGATTTTTTTTTATATATGCGAATATTTATACACTCAAAATATTTTGTAGGCAAAAACAAATGAAAGACACACTTAAAACCAGTGAATTGAAAACTATTTTATAATTATTCATTTGGTTTAAAAACGTCAACATTTATTTTTTACTGCTGACAAAATTTCTAAAATAAATAACATAAAACATTAAAAAATTACGATTTTTTCACTCATTTTTACCAACAAATTCGAAAAAAATAACCAACGAAAACATTAAAAATTAATGATAGTTCTGTTATTTTTACCAACAAATTTCAAAAAAATAACCTACGAAAGCAATAAAAATTAATGATTTCGTAGGTAATTTTTTACAATTTTTTATTGAAATATTTTTTTAAAAATTTTTAATAAAATTTTTGGGAAATCGATCCCGCAATCAACTACATTCTGGCCAGACACTCTACCCATCGTGCCAAAGTCACTTGATACAAACATGTTTTTATATTTCTATAAATAATTTTTTGATTTTTTTTTCTACAAAAAAATAACTGACTTGTGTAGGTAAAAACTAATGATATTTCATTAAAAAATACCAACAATTTAAAAAAAAATTACTTACACAAATCATTAAAAATCAAAAGAATAATCAGTAGTTTTTACTTACAGAACAAAAATAAATGACTTTAAAAATTAAATGTTAATGAAAGTCTTTATTTTTTAGTGTGTTATTTTTGAAACAAAGGACTGAAGTAGTCATTAATAAAAACTGAACATCAAAAAAATGTTTTTTTCTTTTAAACACGACTAAACGGAAAACTTTTTAAATAAACTACAAACAGTTAATGACATAATTTTTTGAGTGTAATTTCTACAGAATACATTTTAGCAGTTTCCAACACTATAATTTTATTTCTAGCAATCTTTAATTTTTTTGCACATTTTTTTTTTATCAAAAAATTTTGTTTTTAGAAAATAAAATGTTTTAAACAAAAATATCATAACTAATGATTCAAATTTTTAATTTTTATTCCACGGGCAACGCCTGGTACTCTGCTAGTATATAAATTAAATACGTTTTAGATTTTTATATCCTCAATCTAAAATCAGCGGATTTTTCTGGTAAAACCAGCAGAGTTTTTAGCTAAAATCAGCTGATTTTTCTGCTGTCTTCTCGGTCTACTTTATTGTAGGTACTCCTTTAAAATAAATTTATGTTTCTTTTCCAGGAATTTAAAATTTTATTTAAAACGAATGGAGAAAAAAAGCAACTCCTTCTAAAGAAATCCTTTATAATGCCACAGGATTGCAATTTAAAATATAACATCAGATAATAAATTATTGTTTCTTTTATCTTTTGGGCAATTCCAAAAATTTTCGCCCCACTGTTCGGAAACATGCCTTTGGACGCCACCGAGAATTTGGCTCATAGGTATCCACGTTTATATGAGATATGTTGCATTTTTGGATTTTCAAAATTTGCTGTAGTTTTCAAATTATCGCGGGTCAAAGTTCGACTTTTTTAGCAAAAGTCAGAAAAATACATGACGTTTAACGTGCTCTAACTTTTTAACTAGTAACCCGATTATCACAAGTAATGGCTCATATGAAAGCTTAATTCTTCTTCTTTTACGAAAAATTTTCAAAAACATACGGTTTTTTTCAGAAGTGTTGCAAAAATTCAAAAAAAAATTTTTTTTGCGAATATTTAAAAAAACACATCTTCGATTTTTTTAAAAAAAAGTTTGGTTATAAACAATACTGTTTTGTACAACATATCCAAAATTCAGAGTGGGATCTCAATGGGATCAAAAAATATTCTGATTTTAGTACGAAGTTCTTAGATTTTACCTTAGAAAATTAAAATTTTATATTTCTTCAATATAAAAATTTAAATTTTCAAAGAAAATTATACTATTAAAATTTTGAAAAACATTCAAAATATTAGAAATTTAAATTTTCTAAGGGAAAAATATGAGAACCTCGTACTTAAAACAGAACAGTTTTTGATCCCATGGAGATCCCACTCGGAATTTTGAATATGTTATACAAAACATTGTTATTTTTCACCAGAATTTTTTTTTTTTAAATCGAAGATGTGTTTTTTTAAATATTCGAAAAGAAAAAATGTTTTTGCATTTTTGCATCATTTCTGTAAAAAAAACTGTGTTATTTTAGAAATATTTTCTAAAAGAAGAACCCCAGCTTTCACATGAGCCTAAATTTGTGAAAATCGGGTCATTGGTTAAGAAGTTACAGCTCTTTAAACGTGATGTATTTTTCTTACTTTTGCTTAAAAAGTCAATCTTTGACCCGCCATTATTCGTTAAATACACCAAATGTAGAAAAACGATATATGGTACATATATCATATTTATGAGGGCTATCTATGTGTCAAGGTTCAAATTAATCTCAGACACCATTTCCGAAAATGACTAAAATTTGAGCTAAATTTTCTGGAATGGCCCTTTTATCTTTCATATACTACTGCATTTGTCAGATAGTTTATTTGTTTTTTTTTTTAATTCTAAAAACTTTTCAATTGATTAATATCATAGTTAATCTATTGTTCGTTTTATTTTATTTTTTTATTATTTTTCTGTTCATTATTCTTATCATCATCTCTTAAGTCAATTGTTTTTCTTTTTATCAATTAAACAAAATGAAGGAAATCACTTCACAAACATCATCATAGTTTTATAAACTATTGTTCTGATTTAATTACGTTTCTCGTTCTCATATCGTTCATCTCCAACGTTGGTTAGACATCATCAGCATTATCGACTTCACCGACATCATCTTCATCATCCTCTGCATCACAATAAAATCATCATTAACCATGATGTTGACCTCAATTGAATTCATCTCCACAAATCAACTTCAACTGGTTGGTTGGTTGTTCTGTTGCACTCAAAAAAAAAGTGAACTAAAATCTGGGAAAATTAACTCAATTTTGAGAAAAAGAGGGAATGATTTGGCTCCAAAGATTTTTTTTCTTGGTTTTAGTTCATAATTTTCCCAAAAATGAGGAAAACAAAGTTATTTAATTTTAAGCCAATTTTAACTAGAAAATGGGAAAAATTATACTTCACATTTTAGAAATAGATTGGGTCTTGACCCTGGACCCATGGGTTCGGACCCCATTTAACTCGAGACCCCGTTGGATCCTTTAAGGGTCCCCATAGATTTTGACCCAAAATTTGTGTCCGTTTCGCTCTAACTTGCTTAGTTTTTGAGATACGGTAAAAAGGGGCCTGATAGGGTCTTGAGAATCTTAAAAACCGGATAACTCAAAAACTATTAATCGGAGGGCTTTCGGGTATTTTGCGGAAGTGTTCTACGAGTCAAGAGCTAAAAAAATGCCGTTGGACTTTTTCTCGTATTGGCAGTATTTACCGCGATATGTGTATATATAAAATCTCGGGAATTTCAAAATTTAGATCTAAAATTAGGGTCTTGAGACCCCGACAGATATGCAGAGCTAGGCTATTCCATATTTTTCTTTATAGTCTTTCTTTTGAAAATTTCATCCGTTTTGCTCTATCTCGCTTAGTTTTCGAGATATCGCCATTTTGAATTTTTAACTAAATTCTAAGAAGTTATTTACTAAATTCTCAGAAGTTATTAACTAGATTCTAAGAAGTACACTTCCTCAATTCAAAGAAGAGAAATACGATGATGTTTTTTTTAGTAAATTTTAACTAAACTTGAACTAAATGGTTTTTTAAGAAATATATCTTAAAAATAAAGATACGATTCTTAGATTTGTGGAAAATTTCTTTGACTGTAAGAATTTTTTTCCTAATATTTAAAAAATCCATTTAAAGAAAACTTTGAACTAATTATAAGTAAATGAACTAAAATTTTTTCCTCATAGTTAAGAAAATTTCTCATTTTTAAGTTAAATTTAACTAAATTTTAGAAAAATTTATGATAAATTTTCTAAGACATTTTTTCCTTAAATTTAGTTATGTCTTTTTTTTCAGTGTGGTTAGTTTAACTTGATAAACGTAAAAAAGTTTGATGATGGCAACAATGATAATTCTGTAGAAAAAAAAAATAAGAAAAATTTCAACAGGATTTTAAATCAGAGCTCAATAGATGTTGCAATTTTCTTTATTTCCTGTTTTTTTTATTAAAAAAAAAATAACAAGAAACTTATAATTGATGGCAGTATATACTGAGTATACATATCAGGCAATCCACACTAATGTCCAACGCGTTCCAAGAATAAATCGTTTTTGGTTTATAAATTTTTTAAAAACTGGGCTGAAAAACTTAAAAACCCGAAGCGTGGTTAAATATTAAAAACGGGTCAAATTTGTGTAGAGCTGCCTTAAAGAAATATTAATCAAATTAAAATAAAATGCATCACAATATCAAAAATTTACATTTTTCCTAGTAATTTTACAAGCTTTTTACCAATAATTTTGTAATTTTACAAGGTTTTTACCAATAAAATTGATAATTAACAAATTTTTTGATACTATAAAATTTAAAAGGAGATTTCGAACCTTTACAATTACAAAAAAAAAATTGTTTGCAAGGAACTTCAGGTCGAATTTGAATAATTGGTTAAAGTTTTTTACTGTTCAGCTGTTATTTATTATGATTTTTTATTCCTATAATAAAAAAAAACATAAATGTTTGATATTTCGAAAAATGTCCTTCAAGAAATTTTGAGGTTCTAAAGCATTTTTCTGACAGCAAAAGACCCAGATTCTGACATAATTTTCTAATAGAAAGTTTATGATTCTGAGACGTTATCCCAATAGAAAACTTCTGAAGTCCTGAGGCATTTTGATACAGAAAAGCTTTTAAAATTTATACAAAATTATTTTAAGTAGGTTTATTCTAGCTCGGGGTCATTATTTCCTTTACTTATTAAAGCTATAATATTCTCATAGAATAGTTTTCAAAAAAATATTCTATGAGTATATCAAAGTATAAATAAGTAAAGGAAATATTGACCTCGAGCTAGAATAAACCTACTAAAAATATAATATTTTAAAGTTAGAATGTATTGATTTTTATTTTTGGATAAAACCTAATCTGAATTTGTACAACAATTTTTAAATTCTGATACACCTTCATATAGAAAATTCTCAGATACTTATGCAATGAGTGAGTTTTTTCCCATTGAAAACTTCTTAGGTTCTGAAATATTAAATTTTTTTTCTATTCTATTTTTCTGCAGAAAAGGTTTAAGGTACCGAAACGATCTTTCTACATCAAAATTTTTAGGGTTTGAAAAAATATTCCGTAGAAAGTACCTGAGATTAGAAAAATTTAAGAAAAAAGTCTAAGATAGTCAAGCATTTCTGAGAAATATTTTCATAAGAGAGCCTAAGAAATTTTTTCCTAAAAAATGTTTTAGTTTTTGAGTAATTTTTCCCATAGAAAAAGTCTCTGAGTCTGCATCGCCGAAATTTTTCCCACAAAAAAAGTCTTAGATTCTGAGCCATTTTTCAAATAAAAAAAAAATTCGGAATCTAAGAACTTTTTTTAGATTCTATGATATTTTTTCTAAAATTCTCAGAGTCTAAGACAATTTTTATAGAAAAAGACTTGGATTCTGAGTTATTTTTCCTCTCTTGGATTCTAGGACTTTTTTCCTATAGAAAGGTCTCAGCTTTTCCTATTTAAAAATCTTAGATTCTGAGACATCGAAATTTAAGATTTAAAAAAAAATTTTCTAAAGATAACTTTTGAGATTCTTGAAAATTCTAGAAAAAAATTCTCACTCATGATTTCATTTCCTCTTTTCTTTTTCTATAAAAAACTCTCAGATTTTTCTTATAGAAAAACTGTTAGATTTTTCATATACAAATTGTCAAAATTATAAGATTTTTCCTATAAAAAAGTTTTGAGAAAAATTCTCAACTTTTTTCTATAAATTCCCAAATTATTCATTTAGAAAAATTGAAAAATTTTACGTCTAGAAAAATTCCCAAATATTTCGTCTAGAAAATTTTTTGTATTTTTTATTCAGAAAAGTTTTAATTTTTTTGAGACTTTTATCACCTAGAAAAATTTTAACATTCAGAAACATTTAAGGATTCTTACACATTTTTCCTAGAAGAATTTCTATCAAAAAATTTCTCCTATAGAAAATTTCCCCGATTTTTCATATAGAAAATTTTTAAGGATTTTTCTATAGAAAAATTCTCAATTTTTTCTCTAAAAAAAATTCTAAAATTTTTTGTATAGACAAATTTAACATTCCCCTAGAAAAATTTTGATATTCTTTAAAATTTTTCATAGAAAATTTTTTTCAGATCCTTGGATATTATTCATAGACATTTTTTCAGATTATTTCCATTTCACTCTCCTTTTTCCCTCTTCTTTTTTCTTTTTTTTCCTTTTTATTTTTTTTTCCTTTTTTCTTTTTTTTCTTTCGAATTCAGTTTGGGGGGGGGGGGGAATTTCCTTTTTTCCCCCCGTGGATCCGCGCCTGCATACTAGTCAAAATTTACTCATACGCCCATCTCTCTGTATGATACTTGCTTTTTTCAAGTAAGTTATCGGTTGAAGTTATCGAAATTTTCATAAAAAACCCTAAAAAAGTTAGCAACTAATTTCTTGAAAAAAACAAGTATCGTACACCTATGCGCCACCATACAAACAAAATAATTTTGGAAGATAGAATACAATATAAAATTAGTCTGTATGTCAAAATGTATAATCAAGAGTTAGTCTAAAAATTATATAATTAAAATTTAAGTCAAATCGGACAATTTTAACCTTTCACTTATTTTTTTTTTAATTATACTACACAGAAAATAATATCGTAATTTTTTTTTTAATTAAAAATGGATTTGATATTAAATTTAACTTCAATTAAACATTTTAATTGATTCAATTAATGTTTTAATTGAATTCTTAACTTTACTGAAAACAAAAATAAAATAAACAAACAAAACCGGTTTTGTATGCATTAGTGTTAGTAGCCAATAAAAAAATAATAATGCAAAAAACAAAAAAAAAAACTTTTGAACTATTGTTTTGTTTAGTTTCATTGCTTTTTTTAAGGCGAGTGGTCGTTGCGGATAAAGTGTTTTGCTAATGAAATGTGTACAGTAGGGTTCACCAAAAAAACGAAGTTGTTAGATATTGACCGGGCCCCCCTCTAGAAATGTGCATTTGGGGGTAAAAACATGTCTCACAAAATTTTAGGAAAATCGGATGTGGGTAAGACCTGCCGCATCGGCCCTGAAGTATGAAAATCGAATTACAAGGGGAAAATATGACTTTTTATCCATTTTCTCAATTTTTTCGATATTTTGAGTTAAGTTTGAATTCAAATGGTCACAGAATTGTGATTTGGAGTAAAGTGTCTATCGAATAAGGTATTAAAAACTAAAATCGGTTGAAAATCAGCCAAGTTATTACAACTTCCCCAGGCAACTAACGTGTGTCAGACCATTTAATCAAGGGATTCGAGCCCCATTTTGTAAATTTATTGAAATTATCTACTGTAACAACATTTTTTTATTCTTCAAGTCTCAATGTACTAAGAAGATAAATATTTTTCATATTGTCTGAATTTTTCAACACTATTTTCAAATCTCCAATTTTAAATTTTTATTTTTTTTGTTAAAGAAATTTCAAAAAATCGACTATTGGAGTTTAAGGATTTGTTAAGCACATATAAAGGAATAAAAACCCCAAAAATTGTAGGATTTGCTGTTTTCATTTGGCTATTACAGTCATGTAATTTCGGCGGATTTCGGGAAAGTAGTGATTTTTGGCACTTTTTTTAGCTTTTATTTATTTTTTTTGTTTTTTTTACAAACTTCATATGTTTTGGACCGAATTATATCAACACGAGATAGAATACTTCAATTCGCAAAACTTCGTTTTTTTGGTGCACCCAAGTGTACAGTTGAAACAAACAAAAAATAATATGAGGCATTTGCCTTGTGTTTTGCACATTGAAATATAATGCATTTTTACAAAATGGGGCAATAAATTTACAAAATGGGGCTCGAATCCCTTGATTAAATGGTCTGACACACGTTAGTTGCCTGGGGAAGTTGTAATAACTTGGCTGATTTTCAACCGATTTTAGTTTTTAATACCTTATTCGATAGACACTTTACTCCAAATCACAATTCTGTGACCATTTGAATTCAAACTTAATCAATTAATTTTTTAATTGAATCAACGAATTTCGTAATTGAAATTCATTTTTATTTTTTTCTGTGTAAGCGTGTAAATAACTCTACATTTTTGAAAATATATTGATAAAATTTGATTATTTAATACAATTCAGCTTGACGGCAAAACATTTTTTTTTTACAATTAAAAACTCATTTAGAATTCATTGAATTTAATGTTATCTACCCGAATTTTCGACGTTAACACATAACCGTGAACTTTGTATGCCAACAATACTGTTATAATTCGAAATTATTAAAATAAAACTAAATATTTATAAATGCATATGTTTAGGCTGAGCGACAAAAACATGTTTTATATTTAAAACAAAAATAAATCATACGTTTATTACATGCCTAAAACTATGCTTTAAAAAATACAAAAACACTGAAACTTAAAATCGAATCGAAAAGTAACGAGTCCCATCATCCGCAAATTTCGAACTATCGATATTTAACTCAAAACAAAATAATTTCGATCACGACTGCGAGAATTAGCCCCCTGATTTCTAAAAATGTTATAAATGATAGAAATTAGACAAGACAATAACCAGTTGGAAAAATTACCAGATTTTAGAGACGATGTTAATAAAATACAGCTGCCTCCTAAATGCCAAGCTATATCGATAAAGAATGGGAAACGATTTAATGATGGCTTAATAGATTTGTGCATTGAAAAATTTGATGTGCACGAAGAAAAAAATTTTATTCTTCCAGTTCGTATTTACCAAGATGATCTGCAGCATGTTTTCTCTACATATCGAGGTGGTCTAGGAAATGGTACAAATCCTTCGGTCAGGGAAATTCAATATTTGACAGTACGTCAGTTTAGCATGAAAGTTGTTCGAAATGCTCATTCGGGTAAAACAAATTGTGAGCGCGATGAAACCGAAATAAATTTTGATACTCTTCACTGGAACTACAATCC
The DNA here is from genome assembly GCA_963921195.1 of Pegoplata infirma. Classification (NCBI taxonomy): domain Eukaryota; kingdom Metazoa; phylum Arthropoda; class Insecta; order Diptera; family Anthomyiidae; genus Pegoplata; species Pegoplata infirma. Next base: position 169,313,800 of record OY992540.1, on the reverse strand, counting down.
AACAGCAACTAATAAAAATAAAAAAACAAGTAACCTTAGAAACAATTGAAATTTTAGAAGCTGATGAAATTGGTGACTTAATTGATTTAGAAATTAATGTCGAAATTTATACAACTGCAATAACGGAAAAAAATGTAACAACAACCGTTTTTGCATACAGATATGTTGTTGGATATGGATACAGATATGGATATGGATACAGATATGGATATGGATACAGATATGTTGTTGTATGGTAAAAGATCAGTATTGAACAAAATAGACTGCAAAAAAATGTCGATGTAAATTAACAAAGCACGAAAGTGGTTACCTTAAGAGTGAATATTTTATTAAATTTAAAAATTACACCGACGACTTAAATCTGGTAAATCCAATTGATGGTAAATTTTTTGCGCTGAGCTTGGACCATTTAATTGTAGTCGAAGAAGTATTTAGAGATACAATGCACCTTGATGATTTAAGAAAAAAAGAATAATGGATCAGAGTAAAAACAAAAAAAAATATTCACAATTTTACGACAATAATAACGAATATACCAAACATAGAATACAAATATTGGATCATATAACGATGGTATTCTTAAAAAATAATTATAGATGTCTTGTTGAATACATCAATGAAAACATAAAGGATGCTAAAAGTGAAAAAAGTAGGGCTGTTGCTTCAAAAACGATTATTACAAAAATATTATCATCAATAAGTTTTATTCTTTATTAGTATTTTAGGCCTCTGTTCAGTCTTTCACAACTTTTCAATTGACATTAAAATTTCCGAATCACATGAAATCAAGTTTAGTGTTTTATTGATCAAGTTTTCATTCGAAGTTAACATCGAATAATTAAAATTTAAATAATTATAAGGAAAAAGTGCATTCGTTTTACTTTCACCAAATTTTATTTATGTGAAACAAAACGAAAAAAAAAATCAGATGTTAAATCTAGAACACCAAAAAAATTCGGAAATTTTCATTTTCACATTTTCTATGTGAATTATTTTTTTTGGAACAGCGGTTTTATTTTAACCTTTAGTTAATATATATAATAATATTTTTTTTTTCAGGTAATATTTAAAAAAAAAACCCGAAATTTACATTTAATTTTTCTTTGCAATGAAAAGTAATGGTGTAGGCCGATGAATCGTTCAACTTTTAACAAGTGTGGACGTGTTTTAGTTTATCTCCGTGCTTTTAATTGCATTACTGAAATTGTTCGTAATAGGTATTTTTGTGATATTTTCATGACCACGTCAAGGAAAATCAAAATATGGCCATAAATGATACCGGTTTCATTCGGGGCTCTGCCTCACCGATTGGTGCTGGTTTTAGCACTGGTCTTAAGGTTGCGGCCTTGAAGTCCGGCTTTGATTCTGGTAGGGGTGCTCAGCCCAATATTGGTGGAAAAAAGAAAAAGAAACTTAAGCCATCAAAGGTCAGGCACAACCAGAGAAGGCTTTGTTTGAAAATAATTAGCAGACGAAGCCAATTCGATGGAACGAAGCTCTCCGAACGTGAGAGGGCGTCGCTATCATGGGCGAAAGGAGTCATTGAACAACAGGACAAACTTTCGGCAATGCGCGCATCTGACAAACAGAGCGCTGTTTCGGCCTCGTCGTCGAAGTCTGGTAAAAGGTTGCGCTCGCCCGACGAGAAACCTTTACCTAAGAGATCTAAGGTGACCGGCAACGTCTGGACTCAGTCTTTTAGTGAAGCGGTGAAAGGTAACTTCGTTAGGGCTGTGATAAACAGGCAAAATGGGGATTTTAGTATTCCAAGGGACAAGTGGAGTTTAGTTGAAACTAAACTAAATGAAATCTACTTTAGGCTCCTTGAGAGTATGCCTGATTTTCTCCCTACTAGTGTCAACGCAGGTTGGTATCAGGGGCGAGTAAAACTCGTTGCTTTTGGGAACGAAAGATCCGCAGCCGTGTTTAAGGTTGCCATTAGCCAAGTGGGAGAGTTATGGCCTGGAGCCAGACTGGATGTTGTGGAAAAACATGATATCCCATCGCAACCCAGAGCTCATGCATGGAATCCAATGGCTACAAGTGACACTGCGGTGATTCTAAAGATGATGAAAGTCTGCAATCCTGACCTTCCAACTCAGAATTGGCAAATTGCCAGATTGGGTGAGATGGAGGGCGCTCGTCGTCAAGCAGTGGTCTTGGGTAATGAGGAATCGCTTCCGCTTTTAGCCATGACTGACGGCATTATTAGATTTGGCTTTTTTCATATAAGAGTCAATGTCTACAAGGGCGACCAGAAGCCTATTTTGGACGCAGACAAGCCAGTGGCAGAGTCGGCTGGGGAGGAGAATCTGGAAAAGGTTGATATTCAGCTGACCGATTCTAGGCTGATGGGAGATGCATCTGGCATTTTCGAAACCGAATCTGGTAACGAATGCGACCTCTGTGATGGCACGGAGGATAAAGCTGATGCCACGATGGGTGACATTCAGGACGAGGCCCATGCAGTGAGGAATTCGGAAAGTTCTGTTGCCTCCGATTCAGAACAGATGGGACACACATCTGGCTTATTCGAAACCGAATCTGGGGACGAATGCGACCTCTATGATAACACGGAGGATGAAGCCAATAACACGGTGGTGGAAAGGATGGTGGAAAAAAAGCAAGATGTTGCGGTTCCTACAAATAAACCTCCATCACTGTAAGGCAACCTCAGTTGCACTCTTGCTGCGCCTGACTGTTACGGCGACTGAAATTGGCGCTAGGTTGACCTGACCCAACTAGCCACATGCGGTGTCCACTCAAAGGGTGTGATTCCAACCCTCAACCTAGCCCTCAGATCGTACCACCTGAATTATACTTTTATACTTACAACTTTATTCGCTTGGACACACTATGATGGAAACGGGGGAAAGATGTTGCTCCCAGTCGCCCATAGCCCAACCTTGGTCATCTGAAAATCCTTAAAAAAAAATGACCCCTTAAATCACCTCACTTTTCCACGCTTACCACAGTATCTCTAATTCCCTAACTTTATGTGTTTATTCACAAATTATCCTTATGAATTTAAATTTTCAAAGTTTTTCTTTATCTAAAATTGGTATTATTTCTATTTTCAGATTATCATTATGAGGACCCAATTACTAGCCTTCACAACAGAAAAATCCACAAACACAAACAATACATTCGCCTATTTAACACTAACTTATAAAAACAAAATATCTTCTATTTGAAATTTATCTTATTTTCCTTTTTTTATCATTTTAAATAAATTTACTTATTTTGGGGGGGGGGGGGGGGGGGGGTTGTTTTATTTTACTTATCACTAAATTACATAAAAACAAAAATTACAAGAAAAACAAAAAATTATTCCTACATTCCTAGTGGCCTCCAGCCCATTGTGCGGCTAATTATTTGTTGTTGTTTTGTTTTCTTTTATTTATTCTGGTTTTAATATCCACATTGGGATTTGTATACCCGGTTTACCCTAAATGTGGTTAATTTATCCTTTCGCTATATATAAAACCCTAGTACGTTAGGCCTTAAGGAGCTCCCTAAAACCCTACCTGTACACTCAAAAAAATAAACTGGTAAAACGCCTGGTAAAATGCCTTGTAATCCCGTTCTACCAATATTTACCAATTTTCCTTGTTTTTTAACAAAAAATCTTGTACTTTGCTCAAACGAGAACTACAGTTTTATTGTTAATTTTACAAGTTTATTTTCGTAATTTTATTCTACCATTTTGAAAGGTTATTTTACAAAAAAAAACTGTAATTTTACAACAAAGTTTTTATTACGAGGATTTTAGTTGAATTAAAAAAAAAAACTGTTATTTTACAAAAATTATGTTATACGAGAGTTTATGTTGTTTAACAAAAAAAAAACAAATTTTTTTTATTATAAAATTATAAAATTTATTACGAAAAAATTTATTACGAGGATTCTAGTTAATTTCCAAAAAAAAAACAGTTATGTTACAAAACTGATTTTATTACGAGGATTTATGGTTTTTAACAAATTTTTATTTTTTTTTGTAAATTTACCATTTTGGTTTGTATATTTACCATTTTTTTAAACATATTTACCATTTTTTCTTGTAAGTTTACCATTTTTTTTTTTTTTATTTTTCCGGTTTTGAAACAATATTTTTACCAATAAAATTTGTTATTTTACCAATTTTTGGCGCATTCAAAATTACGAGGAAATCCTCGTAATTTTACGAGAATTTTACCTACGTCCTATTTTACGAGAATAGCCTCGTAAAATCACGAGATTTTTTGGTAACTTTACAAGGTTTTTTTTTTTGAGTGTACCAAAGTAATTTTTGGGAAAATTTTCCCTTTTTCTAGGTTCTTATTTTTTTTTTTCTACTTGGGATAAACCAAATATATTAAATCCGGGATTCTAAGATCTACGGAAGCCGGAATGCTGAAAATACACTGCGAATCACATCAATAAGGAATCGAGTTTTTCACTTTTTAATCGAATATATCTTTGTAACGAATAAGCGGAAAAATATAAGAAAATGCACTGATAAAGACCATTATCTAGCCAATAATGTTAAATAATAACAATAATCAAAAGACAGAAAAAAGTGCTTTAAAAAATATTTTTCCGCAACTTGTTAAAAAATCACTGTTTTTTTTTTGAATCACTTGAATAAGGAATTTTGAAATACAGACCAAGTAGGACCTGAATCCAATTTGTAATGAATAGAAATCCCTCAAACAATAAAAACAAAACAGTTTTTTTTCGAATTTCAATAAAAATGGGACTCACACAGCTCTTAGCACTTCCAAAAAGGAAAAAGTACTGAAGAAGTGTTAAAGGCCGCTGAAATCGCGGAAATAATAGAGAGGGAAAAAACTGCTGTATGCAATTATCTAAATAACATCCAGAACTATGGAAAAAACATGAATGGGCGAACTAAAATGGCAACAACCGAACGATATCGACAATAAGTTAAAGAATTCCCCCAAATTCTACGCCGACATCTTTCAAAATTCTTAAAGAAAGTGCCGTTAATGCGAGTATTTGTACAGTCCGTCGCGTTTAAAAGTCAAGTGAGATCAGTGCTCGTCGAAAATTATGCAAAAATTAATAGCTGAATGCCAAACGAAGTTAGCAGCGCCTTAATCTCGCCAGGAATACAATGACACGATCTCAGAAATTTTTAAAGTAATTTATTCCGACGAACAAAAAATTAATACCGTTGCATTAGACGGATACAATTGTTTTCGGTTATTTAAAACAATAAGTTTTTATAAATAAATAAGTTTTTGCATAGCAGACAGATCATAGAAGGTGATTTTATGGTATGGGGTGCGATATTCTACTGTAGCATCATCACTGTTCCTTACGTTACCATCGATGATTTTTAAGTTTGGTTTAAAGGAGTGGCTTTTTTTGCAATTTTCAACAGACTATAAACTCATTTAATTTTTAATCGTGATGGACTATACAAATACCCACAAAATTACCACTTTCTTTGAGAAATTTGGAACCTGTCAACGTGGAATTCGAGGGAATTCTTAAAATGTTGGTCGATATCGTTCTGTTGTTGCCATTTAAGTTCGCCCATTCATGTTTTTCCATCATTCTTAATGTTATTTAAATAATTGCATTTGATAGATTTGCCCCTCACTATTATTTTCGCGATTTCAACGGCATTTAACACTTTGGACTTTAAAGTCAGTACTTTTTTCTTTTCGGAAGAGCTAAGAGTTGTTGTGAGTCTCATTTTTATTGAAATTCGAAACAAAACTGTTATGTTTTTATTGTTTTAGGAATTGCTATCCATAACAAATTGGATTCAGGTCCTGCTTGGTCTGTATTCCAAAATTCCTTATTCAAGTGATTCATAAAAAACTAGTAATTTTTTAACCAGTTGCCAAAAAATATTTTTTTAAACGACTTCTTTCAGACTTTTGATTATTGTTATTATTTGACATTATTAGCTAGATAATGGTCTCTATCAGTGCATTTTTTTATATTTTTCCCCTTATTTGTTACAAAGATATATTCGATTAAAAAGTGAAAAACTCGATTCCTTATTGATGTGATTCGCAGTGTAACTTTCCTATTCCTTTTTACACTAAAAAAAATTTATACACTAATTCTAACTCTTAGATTATTGCCCTATTTTTCTTTTTTTTTTTAAAAACGATTTAAATTTAAAACCAACAAAAAATTTTTACACACTTTTGCATATAAAAACAACTTGCGCCTGTATTAGGACTTTTGGACACAAAGTTCTCCTTCCTTTACAATTTTCTTAACGTTTCACAATTAACTCCCTGGCTCGCACGACGGTAAGTAACCCGGAAAAGGGTAGGATAAAAATAATATAGAGTGGTTACCTTAAATAGCACTTTACTGGTTTTCTTTTGATCTTTATCACTCTTGAATTTTCCAGGAACCACGGATTCAGGGATTCTATTTTGCCTTTTTGCCTTCCTGGTGTCTTCCTTGTCTACAGAGATTACTAACCGCCGTATATTAATTGTCCAGGGGAATTTCTATACTCCTTGTACTTGTCCCAACTCTTTGGACTGCTACTCTCCTTGCTTTGGGTGTTATCACACAACAAACACTTTGTTATTTTTTAAAAAAAAAAAAACTTTTGTTGTAATTTAAAAAAAAAAAACTTTATTGTTAAAAAAAACTTTTGAACTTTTATTTATTTTTTATAACCGGGATCTACTTGGTTCCCTTACACTCCAATTGAATTTCCTGCGGCACTTTTACTTATTACTGCTCGGATGACAGTTTTGATTTACAATGATTTTCTGTTCACAAAAACCTACGCATGAAACCTATTTCAGGCGGTTTCCCTTCCAATTATTCTTTCGAACTTAGCGGGATTTATTCCCCTCCGCTGGAATATATACTGACATATAGGCTTTACATACACATCGGATGATCGCCACATATGTACAATTATCCCGCCAGTGCGTCCATCTTTCTTTTCCTGGCAAGCGTCTAAGTTCTTTCTAGAACACCTAATTGTGTTGCTATGCCACCGAATGGTACCGCTATCCCCTCTAGCTAACATCCTGCCTCCCTGGGCATTCCCCCTGTCGAAACCGTCCGTATTTTGCCCTATTTTACAATTCTATCCTACCAGGCTATCAGCAAAATTAGAACGTAGTAACTTTCTTTTACATTTGTTTACAATTTGGTTTTACTATTTACAACCAAATGTAACGATGAATGAAATTTACTATGAAGCCCGTTACTATTGTGTATTACGTTTTTGGAGTTGCCAACCAACCGGTTTTATGCTTACTAAACACATCATTATATGTTTACTAAACACACCTCCACAACTGAAACACACTGAACGTACCCCACAGTGACATTTCATTCATTTTCCTGCCCATTCATCATTCCATACGCATTAAGTTTTTGCAAACAAAAAAAATAAAAATATAAAACAAAAATTGTGCCTCTTTTTATTAAAAAAAAAAAATAAAAGTGAAATGTACAAAAAAAAATAAAACAAAAGAAAAGTGTAATAATAAAAATAAAAAAAACTACAAAACAATTAAATCAAAGTGTTTTATTTTCGAACGCAGTGGGTTCCCTTGCCTCTCTTCTTCTTTTCAGCCACAAACATGAACGCGATTTTCACCCCTACATTTTGGACACTATTCGGGACCATTTAAAAAGGTAAGCATTGTATTTGGGTATTTTTTTTGTGGACAAAAAAAAACTAACCATCCACAGTTCCAAGGGTTTCTGTCATCCCAAAACCTAACTTGGAAATCTGTGTAGAGGTAAACGTTGACAGAGAATCAAGCCGCTTGGTTCGATGACGCCGTCGCGCCGCCGACTTATAGCCAAAATCCAGTAAAGCAAAATTTCCCAGTGGTTTTGTCCCATTCCCTGGGTAACCTTCTCGGACACCACCGCAACATGACGACAGGAGCTGTTGACTTGGTTTTTATCCAAGAGCCCTGGGTGCGTGTGGCAGGGTTTGCGGATTGAAGACCCCTGGGTTTAAGTTGATGGTTGCCAAAGGTGAGGGCTCACCAAGCGGCTGCATCTTGGCGAAAAATGGCTTAAATATATTCTTTTTATCAACTTTTAGTGATATGGATGTTACAGCGGCTAGCTTAGAACTTCATGGGAAGTCTATTTGGCTAGCCTCTGCGCATTTTCCTAATCCGGGGCCAATACCCCTGGAGAAGGTTGGCGGTCTGATTCGGGAGTCTGAATCTAGGGGACACCAGTTACTAGTGTGCTGTGATGCTAATGCACATCATTCGATATGGGGAAGTACAGACACAAATGATAGAGGCGAATCACTTTTGGAGTTTTTGTTAAGCACTAACCTGTATATTTGTAACAAGGGTAGTGAACCAACTTTCGTTACATGTACGCGGCAAGAGGTTCTTGACGTAACACTTGTATCAGATACATTGTCTGATAGAATTGATGACTGGAGAGCTTTAGAAGACCATTCTTTCACAGATCATCGCTACATTGAGTTTTTACTCAGGGAGCGTGCCCCGGTTGAGACAGTCTCTAGAAATCTGAGGAGAACAAACTGGGTTAAATATAGGGAAACTTTTCTTTGCTTTTGGGTGAAGTACCCTTATCTGAACCGCATAGTTTGGCGGAAATTGACTGTCTGGTTGACCATATAACAAATGTTTGTAATAGGTGCCTGGATGCGTCTTGCCCTTCTACAAAGCCTAGAGGGAAAAAAAATCCACCTTGCTGGTCAAATGAGTTGCAGACGAGCAGAGACACCTGCAGAAAGCTCTTTAATAAGGCTAAATTTTCAAGAGCGGACGAGGACTGGTCTGCATACAGGCTGCAACTTAAGAGTTATAAGAAGATTATCAGAAATGCAAAATGTGATTCTTGGAAAAACTTCTGCGGAAACATACAAGACGTTTCTGAGGCATCCAGGCTGCGCAAGGTTCTGGCTTCTTCACCTTGCACTCTGGGATACCTGAAAGATCCTAATAGGGTGTGGTCTTCCTCCAGTGGAGAGTCGCTGGATCTCCTTTTAAACACGCATTTTCCGAGTAATTCCATGACGCCGTTTCAAGCTTTGGAACGTTCTGACGCCCAAGCATCTGAAACTGCTTCGGAAATAATAAATATGCCAACATTTATCTGGGCCATAAAAAGCTTCAGGCCCTATAAATCCCCGGGACCTGATGGTATAATCCCGGCTGAGTTGCAGCAAGTGTCGGATTATATAGCCCCGTTGCTGTGTAATCTATACACAGCATGCATCAACTGGTCGTATATTCCTTTAAAATGGAGGGATACCAGAGTCGTATTTATCCCGAAAAGTTCCCACACAGCTCCGAAGAATTTCAGACCAATTAGTCTGTCTTCTTTTTTGTTAAAGACAATGGAACGAATGATAGACTCATATTTGCGTAGAGTGATTGACCCGAGGTTGCTTTCGACAAAGCAACATGCATACAGCAAGGGTAGATCAACGGAAACAGCTCTGCATGAGCTCGTTGGTACCATCGAGAGATCGCTTTCGGTAAAGGAGTACACTATGGTGGGCTTTCTTGATATAGAGGGGGCTTTTAATAATGTCATCCCAGACTCGATAATTTTGGCATTGTCTGATCTAGGAGTAAAGCGTGGAATCGTTTTAATGGTGGAAAACCTACTTACCAACAGACGTATAACGTCTGAATTGGGAGCGTCCGTCATATCTCAATTTGTCAATAGGAGCACACCACAGGGAGGTGTTCTTTCGCCGCTTATTTAGAACCTGTCAGTGAATTCAATGCTGCTATCTCTAGAAGCACTTGGTTGTCATGTTGTTGCATATGCTGACGATGTCGCGATAGCAGTAAAGGGGAAGCATCTGCCAACATTGAGGGACATTCCTCAGGGTTCTCTGAAAGATCTGTCTAAATGGGCAAGAGACTGTGGTCTAGGAGTTAATGCAAGTAAAACAGAGCTTGTTTTGTTTACAAGGAAAAATAAGATTCCTGCTTTTGATCCTATTTCTCTGGACGGCACTGAAATCACCTTCTCAGATGGAGCCAATTATCTTGGAGCATTTCTAGATAGGAAGTTGAATTTCAGGCGTAACATTGAGGAACGGGTGAGAAAAGCAACGATTGCTTTATATTCCTGTAAAAGGGCCATTGGAAAACAATGGGGTTTTAGCCCTCAAGTCGTTCATTGGATCTATACAACAGTGGTGCGTCCAATTTTGCTGTATGGAATCATTGTCTGGTGGCCTGCTTTAGAAACAAAAGCGAACTGTGTCTTTATCACGAAGGTACAGAGAATGGCGTCGATGTGCATCACTGGTGCTCTTCGTACTATACCTACGGCTGCATTATAAATCCTCCTTCACCTGATACCATTGGACATATTGGGTAGGCAGTATGCGGCTGCGTCGTCAATTCGACTTAATAGCACGCTGCAATGGAGGAGCAGCGATTGTGGCCATAGAGCGATCTTGAAGAAGATAACAATACCACAAAATGTGGACTGTGCTCCCTCTTTGAGCCTCTTTGAGCGCCACTTTACAACTATGATACCATCCAGGGAGTCTTGGATAGGGGATACTCCGGGTAGTGGAGCTACCATAAATTTTTACGAAGATGGATCGAGGCTGCACGAACAAGTGGGCTTTGGAGTCTATTCGGAAGGGCTTGGGTTGAGCCTGGCTAGTAGATTGCCAGATCATTGCAGTGTATACCAGGCAGAGATGCTGGCAATAAAGGAAGTGGCTGACTGGTTGAGCTCCAATGTCTTGTCTACAACCGCAGTCAACATCTATACTGACAGTCAAGCCGCGGTCAAGTCCCTGGATTCAATGTTTCTGAAAACAAGATCTGCCCTTAACTGCCGCACGTCTTTAAATGAGATGGCCAAGCAGTTTAACATACGACTCATATGGGTCCCAGGGCACAGAGACATTCCAGGGAATTGCAAGGCCGATGAGCTTGCAAGACTAGGAACTACCTTACAGGTTCCAACAGAATTGGAATGTGTTGGTATGACTCTAGAAACTTGCAAGCAAAACCTACGGCTTTGTTCTGCGACGGAGATTAATCAAAGATGGACAAATGGATGGATGTGTGAGACAACACGACTGATTTGGCCTTCTCTTAATCAGGGCGCACAAGTGAGCTGATATCGCTTCCAAGAGGAGAGATTTCGACGGTGGTTTCTATAATTACCGGACACTGTCTTATAGGGAAGCACGCAGAGCGGTTAAATGTGCCGTCGAATGACTTTTGCCGAAGTTGCATGGATGAAGAGGAGTTGGAAACTATCGAACACTTTATTTGCCATTACCCGGCACTTTCTGGTCAGAGACTTGCTTCACTGGGATCTAGGGAGCTGTACGATCTTTCTGATTTTTCGGATGTCAAAATTCAAAATCTAAGAAGTTTAATAAGAGGCTCAAACTGGTTTAACGACAGGGACTAACTAGTAGGGAAACCTATTACGGTCCCGTGGTATCACAATGGACCTCAGAGTCTAAGTGTGTTGACGTAAAACGTCAGCAGCCACTTAGAACCTAACCTAACCTATTCTCTCCACTTTACATGGCAAAACCTTTCTTAATTGCACTTTTTTATGGAAACTCGCAACCATATTCTGTAAATGAATTTCTGGAAGAACTTGTTAAGGAAATCAACATTTTAACAAATGAAGGTACTAATATTTGTTTTAAAACTAGTAAAAAATAAATGTTAACATTTCTTTTATATTAAAAAAGGTATAAATATACATGGAAAACACTTTTGTTTTAAAGTATTGGCATTTTGCTGTGACATACCTGCGTGCCTTTATTAAATGCACCAAAAGACATTAATTGCGAAGAGATAACTTTGCAGGCGTTTAAAGAACGGACAAATTTGGAACACCATTTAAACAAACTGAGTAGCCCGTTGCTAAACATTGTAAATTTTGACATTATAAAATTTGTGGTGTTAGATGAAATGCATATGTTGTATCTTGGTATAAGCGAACACTTACGCCAAAAATTGATTGTTAAGATATCATGTTCCTTCATTTCTTATGAAAATGTTGCGTTATTACAACAAAACTTTTCAAATATATCTAGAAATATACCGTCAGAGTTTCAGAGAAAAACTTTTGATTTATCCAAGCTCTTTGTCTCCCGCTCTTAAAATTTTGGAACTTGATAACAGAAGGTACGAAAACTGTTAGACGAGGAAAATACGATAATGTTAAATTAACATTGTTGGTTTGACAAATAATGCTAACTTTTTATATCGAAAAAGCGCTTAATAAATTTTGAAACAATGTAACAATTTATAATTATTATGGTAATATTATTTAAGAAATACCTTTAAAAGTGTTTAAAACAAATTGTCAGCAAATAAAAAGTCATTGGTTTCCCGATAACCCTCAAAAAAAAACTTTTTTTACAGCTAGATGAAAAAAAAACGCTAGCTTTAGTCTGAAAATCGTCAAACTGCAACACTTTTTTTTTTGTTTATATCAAACTTAAGGGTTTTTTTTTGGTTTGATCAAACGTCCAGTTCGATGGCGGACTTAGCAAAGGGAATTTAAGAGAGGGTTTAACAGAAGAAGGGAGACTTCACATATCTTTAAGTATTGATAGTCTTTGATTTATCTGATATGAGAAATTGGAAAGCCACACAATTTAGATTTTTTTTTTGTTATGTGGAGGAGCTGTAATTTTAAAAATTGTTATGGAATATGATCAATACAGGCATTTTATAATACTTTATACAGCTTGTCGTATTTTATCATCGAGCAAATTAGCAACATTAAAAGCGAATTACGCGAAGGAGATTTTAAGAAGATACGTAGAATGTTTGCATTATTTTTATGGTCCTAATTCACAAACAATGAATATTCACAATCTGATTCATATCGCAGATGATGTAGTTAATATGGAGGCGCCTGTATCTCAGTTCTCGGCTTTTGATTTTGAAAACAGTCTGGGTTTCTTAAAATCTATCGTTAATTCCGGGTAACTTCCTATTGCTCAAATTCAAAGGAAATTGCATGTTTTTCATGCTGTAAATTTTTCAAACAAAATTCCTTGGTATATCCTCTCTATAAAAGTGCAAAATATTGTCTTGGTAATGTATTGGAATCCACAGAAACCCAAGCAGTGTTTTCTTTTATAAATATCCACGGATTTAAAATTACTGCATCTCATCCTAATAATGTATGTCTACTTAGTAATGGAACTATTATGATAGTGAAACTAATTTTTAGTAGAACTCGTACAAAACACAAATGTGATAATATATTTTTAACAGGCAATGTATTCAATTAGATCACAGATTTTTTTGCATATCCACTTCCATCAAAAGAAATAGGAATTAATAGCGTTAAAGGAAAATATTGCTATGGCTCTTTTGCATTAAATATTACAATGAGACTTACTATATTTGTATACAAAGTATACTTTTAAATAAAAATTTTATTTCTTACATTTTCTAAGTTTTATAAATATAAAATATATAATCATTTTTGAAAATTTCAGCATTTTTTTTATATAAACCCAGCAAAAAAAGAGCTTACCATTCACTACAAAATTCTCCACAACTTATGAACCAGATGTACTTATTCTTCAACTGAAACATTGATGAATTTAATATGGGCGTGACACACAAAGTATGTTCTTTTTTTTCGCCACTTTTCAGTGGCGAAAGATTGACACTTAAGTATAACATATATCCCTAGTGTTTATAATGTACATATATATTAACATTTTTATCACAACTTCTGAAGTAGTGATCCTGATTTTAATGTAACTTGACCTTTTGGAAGCGTTTTTTTCATCTGTTCAGAATTGAACATTAATATTTTAACAATAAAATATTTTATTATTTCAAATTTATTTTTAATATCGTGAACCTATATTCAAAATATGCCAACTCAAATTTGACCGAAATGAGTTTCCAATGGAAAATAGCTCCCCTATGCAATACCCATCTGTGGTAAAAATTTCAGAGCAAAAAAAATATTTTTTGTCATTTTACATCCATTTTTGTTATTCTGCTAACTCAAAGTACATATTTTTTTGGTGAAAATAAATGCCAACTCCCATTGTAAGTTTCCAAAAAATTTTCAAAATTTTTTTTTTAAAAAAAATAGACCACATATCTTATTGCATTTGCCTTTCTGAACACGAATCTGGTAAAGATTTTGATATCTTCTGTTTTAATTTTTAAATTAATAAAAATTTTTTATTATTCGACCTTTAAAATTCTATTTTTTTGAGAAAGATTATTCTAGCTCAAGGTCATATTTCTTTTACTAATCATTACGATGATATTGTCAAAGTAACAATTTTCAAGAAACGTTTTTTAAAGTTGTTTGTTTTAAATTGATTTTGCAAGACTTACTCGACATTTTGATATCTAATGCCTAGTTTTCGAGATATTGCCATTTTGAAAATATCGGTAAATAGTGTTTGCAAAAAAAAATTGCTTATATATATGTAACTTTCAAACTATTTATCAGATTGAAACATTATGAGTGGGGCAAATAAAGTCAATGATATAAGCTTTTAAAATAGCTAGTTTGGAGTGAGCCTTCTACAATAAAGCGTGAGTTACAGAGTGCCAAATTTGACCACACTGAGATTAAAAGGCTTTCGGAGCTAGTAACTTTTAAAAATATGCAAAGATTTTTAATTTTTTTTAGTTTTTGCAATTACCGCACTAAGGAAAACAAAATCAAAAAAAAAAAAAAAAATTTTAAAATTTTTCAAAAAAAAATTTATTTATAGTTTCCGACAAAATATGCCAACTCTAAAAAAATATTTGTTTTTTGATATAGTAATAAATGCCATCTCAAAAAAATACGCAAACCAGTGCAAAATATGAAATTTTTGGCATAGGTAAAAATTATTTAGAATATATTCGATTAGAGTTTTATTCTAGTTCGAGGCCCAAAAATATTTCTATATATGATATTGTCATAATAGAGTATTTTTAATTTATTGCTTTAAAAAAGTTACTCATCTCACAGTATGTCTGTACTGATCAGTTTCATCCCCACTAAGGAATCTTCAGCAGACTTTAGAGAATCATCGTTGGTCAATCAAACATCAAACCAGACATAATATTTGATATATTTCACAAGTTATTTGAGAAATACTATTATGAAGGACAATTATTTAGAATATTTAAACCATCTTATGGAAGGTACATTGTTTATTTTTACAATAATATGCAAAATAACTAGTTTTTTAGCTCTCCTGAAAAGTAAGCTTTTTCAGGTTGGAAAAACCATCCGTGTGGTTAACTGATAAAATGCATTGCATGCGTATGTACAATGTGTTTGTACATTACATACATATGCTGCATTTGGTTTTAAGGATTTTGAGTTTAAGAATTTTAGTGTAAGGTATTTTATAAAACATTTTAAATAAAGCAGTTACAAAAAAGAACTAAACGAATACGGTATATTAAAATTGAGTGCGGGTGAACAAGTGGTCCTTCGAAAGTGTATTTTTATTTTTTTTTCATAAGTTGAAACGCGTCTTGTTTAATATCTAAAGTAAATTTGCTATACAAAAACATTTAAAACAAAAATCAGAAGTTTTTACAACAGCTTCGTATAAAATTTATGTTCGTAAACAAATTTTGGAAGAAACAACAAGAACAACCAGCAAAGATGGATCTGCTATTTCAGGAGATCAACACGTTGTTAACGAGTGATCCACAGTCAATAATTATTGATGAAAAATGGTCACTTTTTGAAAAAAATCATCTCATCCTGATTAAATTTCCAGAGTTAAGTGATCACCCGTATCTTAAATCAAACGTATTTGATGACCTCAAAATGAAAATTTTTGAGGCAAGGAATATTCCCTCTTCCACAGCTGAAACAACAGGCGCAAGCCGAACGAACGAGATGGTGGAAATGGGAAATGAAATAGACGGGTTCATTAGAACCGAAGTCGCTATTGTCCTACAGTCTGGGATCTTAAATGATCTGAAAAAGACTAAGCAGCGATTGGCAAGAAAATTAGCTAAATTCCTAATAAAAGTAGAAGAAATCGACATCGCTAAGAACCAGCAAATACTACGAAAGTATTTGTAATAAAATTGATGATTCCCTCATCGATATTGAGGAACAAATTGATAGCTTTAGCACCTCTACTAGTGATAATAGAATCGAATACGCAACCAAAGTGAATATCAGTTACCTCAAATAGAGATCCCAAAATTCTTTGGCGATCAAAACAAATGGTCTTTGTATAGTGATCTTTTCATGGAATTGGTTCAAAACCAAAGGAACATAAGTACTACCAAAAAGTTTCAGTACCTTAAACTTTCACTGGGTGGCGATGCCTTAAAGACTGTGAACCACCTAATGGATGGCTCCGCGGAAAACTACACAACCGCTTGGGAGCTTCTAGAAAACAGATACGAAAATAATAGAAAAATTTTCTCAACAAATCTGGAAAAATTGTTAGCGCTTCCGAAATTAAAAGAAGAAGAGAAAGCTGTAAAACAATTTATTGACACAGTTCATGAAAGTGTCTTTATGATAAAGAAGAAAGGTAACTGCAAATAAGGGGCCGACTCTATAATAGCACAGCTAATCCTTTTTAATATATGGATTTGAATTGAGAAAAGTGTGAAAATTATTTACAGATCGCAGCCGAGAAGGATTGAACTTATCATCATCTGTAATACTTTGCTATTAACCCATTTTGGACCAAGATTCAATTTTATTTTTATTTTTTGGAAAAAGGTACTTGTTTAAGGTAATTAGCACCCGCTGATCTCAAAAATCCTGTCAAAAAAAATTTTCAATGTGCCGTTTTCCCAGAAAAGCCTGCATTACAACTTTTTATGCAATTTTAATATTTGGATTTATTTGCTATTTTATTAATGTATTTCATTATTTTCAAAGTAAATAGTTTCAAAATAATTCAAATTATCGGAATTTGATAATAAATTAAATCTAGAAAAATTTTAAATTAGTCAAAAAAATTAAAAGCCGAAAATCGAAAAATGCTAAATTCTCGTTTTTGCTTGAAACAATTTCTGTGCTGATTTGCATTGTATGTAATGGACATATAAATTGCGGTGATCAAGCGGGTATATTTTTTTTTAATTGCAGAAAGATGAGAATTAACATTCATAACCACATTTACCCGAAATTCCAGCTCTTTCATACATAAATATTTTTTTGAAAAAGGTGTTCTCTACTGTTCGAAAAATCGAACAGAGGATCAAAATGGGTTAACTGCTTGTAACGTACAATCACTCTAGACCGATACGCCAAGTAGGCTGTTAAGCAAGTATTAACTAAATCTGATTTTTTCAATTCGAGTGTGGTTGTTGCTGTTGTTTTTTCTAACAGAAGACTTTGTTATTGTAATTATGTGTAAACAAACTTTTATTTTTAGTAATCGTTATTCTTCTTCCTCGCCTTCATCAATTCTGATCTAAGTACTTATTTTTGCAAACATTGCCAGACATGGTCTATATTTTAGACACAAATGTTAGTTGTTGCCATTTTTCCAAAGATACTGATTATTGCCACTTAGGGTGACTTATAGTCGTTATTTTTAAATTATTGTTTCTGTAAAGACAGTCGAGCTCAGGCTCTAATTATAATTAATTTTTTTAAATTCGAACGAACAACAATGCATCGTTTCGATCAACTTGCAGAAAATCCAAAAGATGTTCAACAATTAGAGGCTGTAATGGAATTACTGGAGCGGCTGTATAGCACTGTAAGTGCAACATCATCTTCATCATCAACAACATCAACTAACAAATCGGTTGAAAATCGGTGTAGCTTTTGCAAATATACTAGTCATGACATCATATCATGTCGCAAGTTCAAAGCACAAGAAGTCATAAAAAGGAGTGAGTTTGTAAAAAATAACAAAATTTGCAATAATTGCTTGCTTCATGACAACAGTAAAAATTGTGTAAAAGAAGCGGTGTGTGGGAATTGTAAAAAAAATCACCACACACTCTTACACATAGAACATAAAAAAGAAAAGGTGTCCACTAACGTGACACAAAATATAGATATTAAAAATAATACTTTAATAGGAACCGCTATTATCAAAGTTAAAAATCGTGATGGACATTAAGAATTGAGAGCTATGATTGACAGCGGTTCTCAAAAAACTATAATATCGAAAGAAGCTGCCCAACTATTAAGATTAAACCGCATCCAAGAAAAAACGGAGCTAAGTGGCTTATCATCAACCATAGTAGCTGAATCCAAATCCAAGATAAAACTGGAAATTTCTTCACCAGTTTCCAAAGGATTTTATACGGCAGCTATAGCATTGGTAGTGTCGACTCTCCATAAAAGTCTGCCAAATGAGCCGATTACAGATATGAAGGATGTTTGGGGACCAATTAAATTAGCTGATCCAACCTTTGACAAACCAGGCCGAATCGATATGGTAATTGGCTTAGATTTGTATCCCAAAATATTAAAACCTGGTATTAGAAAACACAAAAAGATGGTTGCTCAAAATACCACACTTGGGTGGATAATATCAGGTGTCACATTTAAAACTTCTGCTGCATCAGTGTCTGCCGTAACAACAATAAATGTAGAAGATCTATATCGATTCTGGGAAGTCGATGAACCAGAAGTAAAAACAACAAGTGAAGACGTATCCTGGGAACAACTTTTAAAAGAAACTACAAAAATTTCAAGTGATGGCAGGTATGTCGTTATGATACCTTTTAAAGAAGACAGCAAGCTCGGTTTTTCCAAAAAGCAAGCTCTGGCTCGTTTTCTCAACCTGGAAAGGCGATTCATCAGAGATCCTCAGCTAAAAGAAGAATATGTTCATTTCATTGATGAATATTTATCCTTGGGTCATATGAAAAAAGTACCAACATCATCCGATGGTTGTTTTTTACCTCATCAAGCAGTTATCAGGGAATAAAGCCTGACAACGAAGTTGCGAGTTGTTTTCGACGCATCGGCCAAAACTACAAATGGCCGCAGCTTAAATGATGTCATGATGGTAAGGTCCAAGGCAGCAAAAATTATTAGTCAAATGGCGCATTTGGAAGTACGTTATATCAGCCGATATCGAAAAGATGTACCGGCAAATCTGGATTGCCGAGGATCAACACAAATTCCAACAAATACTATGGAGAGATGACCCTAAAAAACCAATTTAACAATACAGACTTCAAACTGTTACATATGGCACAGCATCGGCTCCATTTTTGGCGACAAGAGTTCTAGCAGATATTGCTGAACGAGCCAAAGAAAACGAGCCAAAGATACATTCTACAATAAGCAATGATTTCTATATTAAAATCTGTGGTGTTAGATGAAATGCATATGTTGTATCTTGGTATAAGCAAACACTTACTCCAAAAATTTATTGTTAAGACATCATGTTCCTTCATTTCTTATGAAAATGTTGCGTTATTACAACAAAACTTTTCAAATATATCTAGAGATATACCGTCAGAGTTTCAGTGAAAAACTTTTGATTTATTTGATATTGGAAATTGGAAAGCCACACAATTTAGATTTTTTTGTTATATGGAGGAGCTGTAATTTTAAATAATGTTATGGAATATGATCAATACAGGCATTTTATAATACTTTATACAGCTTGTCGTATTTTATCATCGAGAATATTAGACACATTTAAAGCGAATTACACGAAGGAGATTTTAAGAAGATACACATTTTTATGGTCCTAATGCACAAGCAATGAAGATTCACAATCTGATTTATATCGCAGATAATGTAGTTAATATGGAGGCGCCTGTATCTCAGTTCTCGGCTTTTGATTTTGAAAACAGTCTGGGTTTCTTAAAATCGATCGTTAATTCCGGGTAACTTCCTATTGCTCAAATTCGAATTAAATTGCATGTTTTTCATACTGTAAATTTTTCAAACAAAATTCCTTGGTATATCCTCTCTATAAAAGTGCAAAATATTGTCTTGGTAATGTATTGGAATGCACAGAAACCCAAGCCGTGTTTTCTTTTATAAATATCCACGGATTTAAAATTACTGCATCTCATCCTAATAATGTGTGTCTACTTAGTAATGGAACTATTATGATAGTGAAACTAATTTTTAGTAGAACTCGTACAAAACACAAATGTGATGATATATTTTTAACAGGCAATGTATTCAATGAGATCACATATCCACTTCCATCAAAATAAATAGGAATTTATTGCGTTAAAGGAAACTATTGCTATGGCTCTTTTGCATTAAATATTACAATGAGTCTTACTATATTTGTATACAAAGTATACTTTTAAATAAAAATTTTATTTCTTACATTTTCTAAGTTTTATAAATGGGGGTTTTCGTGTCAACTGACACAACTTTTGAAACCGATGTCTTCCGATCGGGATGAAATTTGCACCAAGGTTAGTCCTATTGGATAGTAGTTCAGATACAATTTTTTAACGAGATCGGTCAAGAACTCTCTGAGTTAGAGGGGGTCGAAATTTGACATATTGGCCAAAGAGGTGTTGATTCTCCTCCATGTAACTTCTTACCTATTGCTTTTAGCAAAATGTGTCCCAAAGAGTTTAGATAGCTATTTCTTCAGTCTTTCGAAAAAAAAAATATAAAAAAAATAAAAATAAATTTTTTGATTTTTTTTCTTAAAAATCCAAAACTTTTTTGACTTTTTCCTCAAATTGGGCCTTTTTTTTTTTTTTTGATTCAAAAGAAAGCTTAGGTGATTTCCTTTAAGAGCTGTGGGGTCGCTTAGTGGGATATCTATGAAAATTTTTTTTTTTTTAACTTTGGAACACAAAAAACCGTTCTTCAATTTGCACCATTAGGCGTGGGATAGCTAACCAGTTTTCGATTTCGATCCGCGATACCCTCTAATTTTTTTAGGTTCGAAAAAGAAAGCACGAGCCAAAAAATGGGGGCGGTGGGGAGGGGCCATATGGCCCCTCATTGGGGTCAAAGTTGGGCGTAAAGAGATAAAAATCCTCAAAAAGCCCCAAAACTCCCCTAGAAACGCCCCTGGAGGGGTGCAATGTGAGACTGACCTCCAATAATTTTCTGCCCCCAACATTTTTCTTGAACATAAATTACCCCTATTTCCACTTCCTAAGGGGGCTCCCATACAAAATGAGATTTTTATAAAATTTGCTCCTACCGCTCTAACTGTCCATAGGGTGCCCCTAGAGAAGTAAAATGTATGACCGATAGAGAAGTAAAATGTATGACCCCCAATATTTTTTCAACTCCAACATTTTCTCAGAATATATGGCCCCTCCCCACCGCCCCCATTTTTCGGCTCGTGCTTTCTTTTTCGAACCTAAAAAAATTAGAGGGTATCGCGGATCGAAATCGAAAACTGGTTAGCTATCCCACGCCTAATAGTGCAAATTGAAGAACCGTTTTTTGTGTTCCAAAGTTAAAAAAAAATAAATTTCATAGATATTCCACTCGCATCCCACTAAGCGACCCCATAGCTCTTAAAGGAAATCGCCTAAGCTCCCGAGTAAAAAAATTGATATGACACAATATATAATTTAATATGGGTTCGTGTCTATTTTGATATAATCTTACACGAAAAATGGTTTCATAAGATTTGATCGAATAATATCTAATAATATCAGTTTATATAACTTTATATCGACTTTGATACGAGTTTTGGTCTAATCCAATGATTTAAAATTATATCCAATTATATTAAAATTTATACAATTTTAGAAATCGGATGTTTTTTTTTTAGTTTTTAATAAAAAGTTGAAAAATTAAAATAATAAAAATAAGTTGTTCTTTGAAAAAAACTTAGACAAATTTAAAAAAATGAAGTCATGTTAAATTTTATATAAAACACTTAGAAAATATTTTCAAAAAAATTTGTCCTTGGAAAAAACTTAGAAAAATTTGAAAAAATTGAGTTATATAAAATTTTATAGTAGTATAATAAAACACTTAGAAAATATTTTCTATAAAAAAAATGTTCCTTGAAAAAAACTTAGAAAAAATTTAAAAGATGGAGTCATATAAAGTTTTATATAAAACACTTAGAAAATATTCGTGATAAAAAAGTGGTGCTTGGAAAAATCTTAGAAAAATAAAAAAATATGAAGTCATATGAAATTTTATATAAAACACTTTGAAAATATTAAAAAATAATGGAGGCATATAAAATTTTCTATAAAACACTTAGAAATTTAAAATGATGCATGGGACCAGATGTTGCAACATATAGTTATGTATGGCGATATCTTAATAAAATCCCACATCAAAATTTATTATATAAATTTATCTTGCAATACATAGTGTCATACATGATCATATATCAAATAATATGACTATATAAAAGTATATAAGATCATATTAAATTATTTTTACTCGGGCTTTCTTTTGAATCAAAAAAAAAAAAAAAAGGGCCCAATTTGAGGAAAAAGTCAAAAAAGTTTTGGATTTTTAAGAAAAAAAAATCAAAAATTTTTTTTTTAAAGACTGAAGAAATAGCTATCTAAACTCTTTGGGACACATTTTGCTAAAAACAATAGGTAAGAAGTTACATGGATGAGAATCAACACCCCTTTGGCCAAAATGTCAAATTTCGACCCCCTCTAACTCAGAGAGTTCTTGACCGATCTGGTTAAAAAATTGTGTCTGAACTACTATCCAATAGGACTAACCTTGGTGCAAATTTCATCCCGTTTGGAAGACATCGGTTTCAAAAGTTGTGTCAGTTGACACGAAAACCCCCAAATATAAAATATATAATCATTTTTGAAAATTTCAGCATTTTTTTTTATATAAACCCAGCAAAAAAAGAGCTTACCATTCACTACAAAATTCACCACAACTTATGAACCAGATGTACTGCTTCTTCAACTGAAACATTGATGAATTTAATATGGGCGTGACACACAAAGTATGTTCTTTGACACTTAAGTGTAACATATATCCCTACTGTTTATTATGTACATATATATTAACATTTTTATCACAACTTCTGAAGTAGTGATCCAGATTTTAATGTAACTTGACCTTTTGGAAGCGTTTTTTTCATCACTTCTTAAGAAGTACATATTTCTTGGCATTTTGGTTGTGATTATGTCATTGTTATTTGGTGATTTAGAACTTCTAAATTGGAAGTGATTTTTTCACTTCTTTTTGTAAGATTGATTATTTTTTGTAATATTTACACTAAAAACACTGTTCGACAGCAAAAAACTCCAAGTGAAATTTCTAACTGGTCCTTATAGATTTCAGTATCCTGCTTCCAAATCTACCGTCCAAATTTTTCTAGCACGTACCGTTTTTGAGACATTCGCTGTTAAAAAGTAAAAAAAAAAACAATATTTTACGTATTCTTACGTTGCTTCCACCAAATAGGACTCGATTTCATATAAAATGGACCTCCTGATTCCAAAACTGCAATACAAATTTTTAAAGCATGTTCTGTTTTAGAGATATTGGCGTTTGAAAATTTTACTTTGATTTATAAAGAATATAAGTGCGGAACAGGTTAACTAGTTAAAATCACTGCTTACTCTTTACAGAGTTGCACGGAAAGTGGAGCGAGTAGATTTTAACTAGTATTAACCCTCGAAAGACTCAAGGGGTGAAAACTGGGACAAATTTAACCAAAGAAAGGCTTTAGGTTTAAACATTGCCGGCCGCCTTGCAATATTATTTTAAATTGCAACAAAGTTTTAAAAATAAAATAAACTAAGGTAATAAAAAATAAAATTCAAAATTTTCTATAAAAATTCAAGTATGTATTTTTTTTTCATTTTTTCAAATAACACTTAAATCTAAATGGCCAAGAGACCAACCAGTGTAAACTGGATTTTTTATAAAAAAAGCGGTTAAAATAACCGTATAACCCAAGGGGGTAGATGGTCTCAAGGGAGCCGGATGGTCTCTTTGTAAAAGAGCCGATTTTGACCCAAGGGGGCCGGATGGTCTCATGAGAGCCAATTTGTCCAAGGGGACTGGATGGTCTCAAAAGAGCCGTATTGTTTTTCCCCTAAATAGGAGATTGGCCCGAAATTATCCAGCCAAAGATGGTATATTGCGCTAATGGCAGACCCGGGCTCGAATGTATTCTACCCTTCAAAATGTGGGGAGTGACCTCTGGACCTAAGACCAGAACAACCCGACCAGAAATATTAAACCGTGGGTCAGCTAGCTGAAACCCAGCAAAATTGTCCTTCACTGAGTCGGGAACCGACTCCGAGGGAGTATTCACACCCTTCATTTTTGTCACCTTCGCCGTGACCGAAACTTTTTGTTCCCGATCATACGACGAACAAAGGGTCAAGCGACAGTAGCCGTTCCCATCCATAGTGGATACGGGTAGGCGAAGCTGACGAACCAGCGAATCGCAAATGTAGCTGACGCTACAACAGGAGTCCAAAGCGGCTCTCACCGGAATGAAATTCCCGGGCACCTGAAGCTTGACAACAAGCGTTGGCGAAAAATTGACAATATGTCGAATTGGAAGGGTACAAACTTTTGACACGGACGATTTCGGACGGTTTTTGACAATAGCCTTTTTAGCAGGCTTAGAAATCTGTTTATCTGAGGGTCGGGCTGCGCGAGACTGTTTTTGTTTGGCAGAGTCTGCTTGTGTAGGTTGCCGAAAATGAAGCAAGACGTGATGATCGCCTTGACACCGACGACACTTGGACTTGCTAGGGCAATCCTTAGCCAAGTGAGAAGAAGCCAGACATCGGCAGCAATAGCGATGCAATACTACCATTCTGATCTTCTTCTCAGGCTTAAATCTAAGGAAAGCCCTACATGCCCGTAAAGGGTGAGTGCCGTTGCAGACCCTACACTTATTCCCACCAGGAGCTACAGTACTCGCGGCCACATTCGAACCCGAGGGTCCATTAGTGTCCGACAAAAGTTCGGAAACCGCAAAAGTAGGTGGTACTTCAGGGGAAGTAGCTGGCGGAGAAACACCATCAGGAGTGGGTGCAGTCACCGCCGAAGGCGTTGAATCAGGTGTTGTCTCTTCAGGTGCAACTAAAGTAGTCGCTGCAACAACCGGTTCTGTAACCTCCATCGCCTCATCGTAATCTTCCAAAATGGCGTCATCAAAAAGGTTGCGTAAGGAGTCCATTTTGCTGTGAAACAATAAAGGTTAACAGAAAGGAAAATAGATATGTATATTTAATTTAAGTTAGTTAGAATGACCAGTTTTGCGATATGACGTCTAACAACCCCATTCGCAGTGCGTACGTCAACGACCCTAACATGACCGTCACTTCCAGGGTGTATTTCAACGACCCTGCCTATCCTCCAAGAAGTCGGAGGTAGCTGTTCATGTCGTATAACTACTAAATCATCTACCTGAATTTCCCGTGTTGGATGTTGCCATTTGTACCGTTTATGTAAGCCCATTAAATACTCATCTTTCCACCGTTGACAGAAATTCTGAGTAAGAGCTTTCATTTTTCTAAACCGATTGACAATACTGATCGGAGACTCATTTATTGCGGGCTCCGCAGGAGCTAGAATTGGAGAACCTATAAGAAAATGTCCAGGAGTTAGGGCAACCGGTTCCCGCGGGTTGTCCGTCATTGGACAAAGCGGACGCGAATTGAGACAAGCTTCAATCCTCGCAAGAATGGTTGAAAACTCCTCAAAAGTATATTTGAAAGCCTGTGCTTCCTTTCGAAAATGAAGTTTGAAACTTTTCACACCGGCTTCCCAAAGACCACCCACATGAGGGGCGCCAGCTGGGATAAACCGCCAAGAAAGTTCCTGGTAACTGGAAATGTTACAAACTTCGACCTGACATTCCTTAAGAAAAGTTCTAAAATCCCTTTCTAACTCACGCGACGCGCCTACAAAGTTAGTCCCGTTATCCGAAAACATGGTACGAGGACAGCCTCTACGCGAAACGAATCTTTGAAAAGCGGCTAAGAAAGTAGCCGTTGACAAATCCGAAGCTGCCTCTAAATGTATTGCCTTCGTAGAAAAACAAACAAAAATACAAACGTAGCCTTTTGTTATTCTACACGCTCTTCCAGTAAAACTTTTGATGTCGAAGGGCCCTGCAAAGTCTACACCAGTCGTAGTGAAAGGCCTATCAAGTCTAGTCCTTTCAGGAGGAAGCGCTGCCATAATCTGACTGCATGATCGTTTTCGATCTAAAATGCAGCGTTTACAGCGACCGATTATTCCACGAATTTTCGATTTCATTCGCGGGATCCAATATTCAATCCGAAGAATTCGCAGCATCAACTGATTTCCACCGTGAATGGAAATCAAATGTACAAACTCTACTAAAAGTTGAGTAAACCGATCCGAATATGGTAAAATCACAGGGTGCTGTTCAGAATATGAGAGAGATGGACATTTAACTAAACGACCATTTAACCTCATAACACCGTCTTCCTCCAAAAAGGGGTTCAAAGGAACCAAACAACTTTTAGCGGAAAGAGGTCTTTTCTCCGAGAGACATTTATATTCGTCCTCGAAGTGACGTTTTTGAGCTATAATGGCCAAATGCATTTTTGCTCGTTTTATCTCCCAATTGGAAAGTGCCTTGTCCAAATACAAACATCTACCGGACTTTCGCGCCATTTGAGAATTGTAGATAAATCTCAAGACATACGATATTACGCGAAGTGCTTTGTCGAGCTTTGAGTATCTCCCAAGAATATCAAAATCATTCTCTTCATTGTCTGCAAAGAACGAAGCATGGGCCTTTACGGTCTGAGCTTCAATATCCGTATGCAAACCAGAAAGATCTGATATATTCCAATAAGATTTTTCCTGGCGAAGCCAAAGTGGTCCATGCCACCAGAGATCGTTATCCGCCAGTTCATTGGGCGAAATACCACGACTACCTAAATCGGCAGGGTTGTCTTCAGATCTCACGTGATACCAATTGTGATTTCCAACATTTTGTTGGATTTGGCACACCCTGTTTCGGACAAAAGTGGCCCAGGTACACGGGTCTTTCTTCAACCAAGCAAGAACGATGGTAGAGTCCGTCCAGCAATAAACTTGCCGAATCCCAATATCAATTTCCTTAAGCACTGTCTGCAAAAGTTCGGAAGCCAAAACTGCTCCACAAAGCTCAAGACGAGGAATAGAAATCGATTTTATGGGAGCAACTCTTGTCCTGCCAGATAATAAGTGGGTATAAATTTCACCGCTGGAAGTCTCAACTCGAATGTAAATCACCCCCGCGTATGCCTTTTCCGAGGCATCAGAAAAGACATGAAGTTCGACCAAAGAATCAGGACTGTAATGAACCCATCTCGGAATTCGAATATTGTTGACTTCATGATATGAAGTAACAAATTTTTGCCAGTCATTTTCAGTCGACAAAGGAAGATTTTCATCCCAACCAATGTGATCAAGCCAAATCCGTTGCATTATCATCTTAGCAACGACAATAACTGGACCAAGCCAACCCACAGGATCAAAAAGTTTTGCTATAAGAGACAAAACTTCTCTTTTAGTATGACTCGATTTAGGTGTGATAGGGTTCACACTAAAGTAAAACGAATCCAATTGAGCATTCCATTGAATACCCAATGTCTTAGAGCTACTAGACTCGACAAAAGTCAAAAGTTTAGCATCAACCAAATGTTCCGGGGGAAACCTATCTAAAATGGAGCGTTCATTTGAAGTCCATTTTCGAAGCTCGAATTTAGCGGTAGACAAAGCTGCTATAAGCTGATCACGAGCGATCAGAGCAGTCGAGACGTCATGAGACCCTGTTAAAACGTCGTCGACGTACATACACTTCCGAAGAATGTGTGATGCCAGGGGGTATTCAGCCTCAGAATCGTCCGCTAATTGCAAAAGCGTTCGAATCGCCAAATAAGGGGCGCAATTTACGCCAAAAGTCACCGTTTTCAACTCATACTCCTTAACGTTCTCCGTCGGAGAATCTCTAAATAAGATCCGTTGAAATGGAGTGTGAGAAGAATCCACCCTAATCTGCCTATACATTTGCGTAATATCGCAATTGAAGACAAATTTAAAGAGCCGCCATCTTAAAATTAAGAGGACCAAGTCAGACTGTAAAGTTGGTCCGACGTAAAGGCAGTCGTTAAGACTATTCCCGTTCGAAGTTTTATTCGAAGCATTGAACACGACTCGCAGTTTTGTAGTCTTTCGCTCTGGTTTAACGACTGAGTGATGTGGCAAATAGCACGAATGTGTCACAGCCGGAGGTGTATATGAAACAAGTTTCATATGGTCAAGGTCCAGATATTCCTTTACGACGTTATCGTACATTTCCTTAATCTCAGGTCTTCGAAGAAGCGAGGACTCTGTCCTAAAGTATTGTTTTAAGACATTTGACCTCGATATACCCAAGTTCAAAATTTCAGGAAATTCTGGCTTGAATGGTAGGGTCACTATATATCGACCATCAGAAGCACGACGTGTTGTCGCCTTATAATTTTCCTCACAAATTTTATCAAACACGGATAAAATTTTCTTTCCAGGAGTTTCCTCAAGTTCCCAAAACCTAAGAAGAGTTCTATTCAAAGAATCTTCCTCGGAAAAGTCTACAGTAGTAGAATAAACGTGAACTCGAGGTTGTGATATTGGACCAGTAATAATCCAACCAAATATCGTGTTTTGAGCCAACAAAGAACCCAAAATATTACGACGAATTCCTCCCAAAAGAATTTGAGGATATAAATCCGCGCCAAGTAAAAGATCGACAGGTCCGCTGTCATAAAATCCGGAATCTGCCAGATGTAAATCGGGTAGATTATCCTTAATAAATGACGGAATGACAAATGATGGCAAATTACCCGAAATGTTAGGCAAAACAAGAGCCATAGTCTCCAAGATTATTGTACTGTCCAAGGGAGAGCCAATTTTCAAAGAACAAATTTTCTTTGAAGTTGCCGAGACCACTTGATTTACACCTGAAACTTGAGCATTCGTGGAATGCGTTGAGAGTTTCAGGCGATTTTGCAAGCGTTCACAAATGAACGAAGCCTCGGAAGCCGGATCTATAAGAGCCCGGGCTTGGTACGTAGTACCATGGTGAACGATATTCACCATTGCTGTCCCTAGGAGTACAGTCCTACTCTGAGACGCGTGGAATGTCTGCCGATTTGCAGGAGCCACGTGACTAATACCCGTAGATGTAGATGGAAGGAGAGAATTTTCAGGCAGGGAGTTCTGTAATCCAGGGGCGGAAGGCGTACTCGCAACTGCCGTAGAAGAATTATTTCCCCTTGCCGATCTATCAACTGTTTGTATCTCACGATGCAACATAGTATGATGTCGCTTGTCACAAATAGAGCAAGTATTTTTGCTCTTACAATTTTTAGCTTCATGTGCCTTTGAAAAGCAATTGACACAATGATGAAACTTTTTTACCGTAGAATATCTATCCGCAACCGAAAGCTTTTTAAATTTAGGACACATTCGTAAAAAGTGCCCTTGATTCGGACACAAACCACAAAAAGAAACCGTTGAAGGTGTAGCGTTAGTGTGGTGCGATTTCACTTTCGGTTGGATAGACTTTTTGGACAATCCAGAGCCTTTAAGATCGCGTAGACAATCTAAAGTTTGGATTCTTTCAGTGAGAAATTTGTCCAAGTCTTTCCAAGGAGATATAGACTTCTTTTCCTTAACCGTTTGTTCAAATAGATGTACGGTGTGCGGAGGCAACCGTTTTATCGAATTATAAACAATTATTGGATCCCAATCGGAAATTGGAATATTATACGTAGACATCGCAGTAAGGCATTTATTGACGCCGCGCTGAATCGTCTTTAGACCTTCGCTAGTTTCCTCCTCAAAAGAAGGAATAGCATAAAAAGCGTCAAATTGGTTGAAAACGAGCATACGCTTGTTGTCGTATGTGTCACCCAAATTTTTCCACGCAATATTGAAACCCTCGTTAGTAAGTTGGCTTCGCGAAACGATTTCCTTTGCTTCCCCACTAGTCTTTTTAATGAGGTAACAAAGCCGCTCAACATTACTCAACCGAGAATTATTTATGTAAACCGCGGTAAAAAGGTCCCTAAACGTAGGCCACGACAAATAATTTCCTTCAAAAACATCGATATCACATGGCGGAAGCGCCATACGATGAAACAAATCATCAACCGGAGGAGTTGTAACCGCCAAAGGCTGGGGTTTCGGTTTTGATTCCTCCTTTATTGCTTCGAAAACCTGTATTTTTCCTTTTATCTTGGAAGCACAGTTTACGTACGCGTCAAAAGCTATCTGATATTTGGACTCAATAGATGTCAAATCCTTAACATCAGAATCTTCAAGCGATTTTACGTACTCCATGCTCATTACAAAGGAGGATTCAACCTTTTCCCACAATGAATCCAATCGCTTACCCCTCATTTCCAACGAAAAAACGTTGTGTACCTCATCGTCAAGCTTAAAAAAGCCAGCACCAAAGGTGACAACATCTTCCGAAGCTTTAATGAAGGTTTCAAGTGCCGTCATTTCCATTTTATTCGTGAAAAAAATAAAAAAAAAAATTAAATTCCCAAAGAAATTTAATATAAAATCAAGAAAACTTGAAAAAAAAACCGAAGTTTTTCGAAAATTAACGAAGATCCACGAAAAAATCCGAAGACCTGAAAAATTTTTCCGAAAATTTCAGAAATTTATCAAATTTTTCAAAAAAATCTACAAATTTTCTCAAAAATCACAACAATTTCACGAAATTTACCGAAAAACACGAAGAATTCCGAAAAACAACGAATAAAACACGAAGATCTTACCAATTCGAAAAAAAATTTTCAAAAATTTGAAAATGGTACAAGAACTTTCGAAAAATCACAAAAAACTTTTAAAAATTTCCAAAAAACAGGCGTATAATTTAAAAAACCCGAACACTGACGAAAAAAATCCGAAGAAATTTCGTGATCGGCAAAAATTATCAAGAAAATTTTTCAAAAGTGTAAAAACTTTCCAAAAAGTTAAAAATTTTTCAAAATTCCTGAAAATGCACCAAATTTTCCGAAAAAACACGAATGCTTCCGAAAAAAACCGAAGATCTGTCGCGGTAGTCAAAAAATTTCACGAAAAACGGATAAAAATTTTCCAAAGAAAATTTTCAATAAAAAAAAACACACACTGATTAAGTCGCGACTATGACGGACTGTAGGATACTTTTTAAAATCAGTTATAAAAAAAACTGAATAAACAAAACAACAACAACACGGTATGTATAAAAGCAGATGATCTGCAGTTTGTATTGGAAAAAAATTAACACAGGTTTGGGGGGTATGACGATTTTTGTTAAAACGGACAAAGCATAAAGGAAAATTAAAAAAAATAACCAATTTGTTTTGAAATAAAAAAAAACACTGTATGCTGTATGTGGGAAAGAAATATAAATGTATTTATGTATGTAAATATGTATGTATAAAAAAATATAAATTTTAAAATCAACACTTTTATCACAATCCCGACGGCTTTTTGCAAATAAATTAATTATTAAATTATAGCGAATTTAAATTTTAATTTAACACAGTATTTTCAAATACAAAAAATATATTTTAAAACGAAAATAAAACAAATTTATTAAATTTTTAATAACAAAAATTTTATTATGTCCGTCCGAGGTAAACAAAACGCACAGTTGAATAAAAAGTATACAGAACGACAAGTGTCAAAATGGACTGTATTATCATTTAAAGGGTTGTAACCGATCATTCACAATAGACAAAAAGGAGTTTTTTAAGTAACAAAAACTACCTTTTGTATCTTTCATTAAATACACTTTTGGTAATGTGAATTAAAAAAATAAATAATTAATTTTTATTATTCACGATCACTTTCTGCACACTTTATTATCACACAAAAAAAAATCAAATGGACACGTACCTTTTTTTCCAATGAAATAAATGAACTTTATTTAAAAAAAATGTTGTTGTAGAGATGATGTTGATAATGGGGGATGATGATGCCAAATATGGTGTCTGCGATGAGAAAAATAAATATTAATTTTCTGCAACTTAAACTTCTTCGAAGGATCCGGTCGAATGGACCAAATGTTTGCCGTAAAAGCGGGTCCAAATATGTAAATATATAAAAAATAAAAACACAAGAAAGTTTAAGTTATATTAAAAGAAAATTATATTTATTTAATTATATTACCTTATGTAAATATGCACGTAGTGCGTTGATTGGTATACAGAAGAGAAGTAAGTTTAAATTTAAGAACTAGAACAAAAGGGACGACAAACAATGTTTAAAAATCCCGTTACCGGTTAACTAGTTAAAATCACTGCTTACTCTTTACAGAGTTGCACGGAAAGTGGAGCGAGTAGATTTTAACTAGTATTAACCCTCGAAAGACTCAAGGGGTGAAAACTGGGACAAATTTAACCAAAGAAAGGCTTTAGGTTTAAACAAATGTAATGCAGCAACATCCGCTTTAGTTCGTAAATGTATTTATTTAATTTAGGACCAACTTTTTTCGATATAAGATATAGAATGGTAGGTAAACGTCAAATTGCTTGTATGAAATTTGAACAATTTATCAATAATTGCTTAAATTTGTTTAAACATGTTTTTAATATATTTTCAATATTTTTTATTTTATGATCTATTTTTAATGATTTAAAAAAACCAGTAGTCTAGTTTAATTTTAAGATTTTTATATTTAGTTCTTAGGGTTTTTATTTTTATTCAATAAATTAGTATCTTACAAATGCTCACACGTAAAAGGTTTGTTTTTCCTAAACTCAAATCTTTTACATTTTGGTCCTTCGAACCGGATTGTGACATGGATAACGGTCCATCACTGAAAATCCAAATTATTAAATTCCTTTGAAAAGGTATTGGATTGCTGCTTTAAAGAAGGAGCAGCAGAAATAGATAGAAGGCATCAGGAGAAGGTGTCGTTGATTGCTGCTTCAAAAAAGGAGCAGCAGAATCACAAAGAAAGGCATCATTGAGGTCATCTAATAAAATGAGCTCAATTAAGATGTGCGAAGCTGGAGATCCAAATAGAGGATTTTACCAGCAGTTGGCAAAATTAGAATGCCAAATTGACGAAGTTAATATATAAAGATCTTCTCAACGTCAAGTTTGCAGCAGGAGACAATGAAATGTGAGTTGGCTGTGGTTTATAGTAGATTAAGCCAGCACTACAATAAATAAGCACTCAATTCACTGTATCAATCCGAGTGTGATACAATTGAAGAAGATTTCCAAATAATACAAGAAAAGTATTATGAAGTGCTGGAAGCAATTTTAGAGCTGGAAGATAACCGCCTAATTTATCGGCCAAATGCGGTATTGGAATGCATTTCGGCACAAGAGGTTGCACAAGTTAAGGATGCAGCAAAAATGCAAGAAGTTGCAGAGGTGAACGATGCTGCAGAAGCTCAAGAAGTATCAGAGGCACGAGAAGTGCTTCAAACAACAATCTCTGAAAGAGAGCAACCATCTGAAGAAAAAATAATGATCCTAGTTTCCTACATCATTACAACAACAACTTCAACTGCACTGGTCAGCAATCAGTATACTCAAGACTTTGTTTCCTGTGCAGTGGTGCATGTGAACATAAGAGAGGACGCTCAACAAATGTTATCGACATTAGATAACCGAGACGGGATGAATACGAAAGCTGGGTGGAATCATATTCAAGGACTGCTGCAACTTGCATACGGCTACTACAAGAGAAGGAAGATAAAGCAAACACATCATCTGTGCCCCCGTCAGAATGTTTAAATTTGTTTAAACATGTTTTTAATATATTTTCAATATTTTTTATTTTATGTTCTACATATTTTTAATGATTAAAAAAAAACCCAAATATATTTTAAAGATTATGGTTGTTTGTTTAGGACATTACATATGGCAAGCGCATGTGTAGCAATAAAGATAAAGAGTCCTATTAAAATAAGTACCTACTGCATGTTAAAACAGAAAAACTAGCATCTGTAGCAGACGAATGAAACCAGATAAGAGTAACATCCCGAGTAAAAAAATTGATATGACACAATATATAATTTAATATGGGTTCGTGTCTATTTTGATATAATCTTATACGAAAAATGGTTTCATAAGATTTGATCAAATAATATCTAATAATATCAGTTTATATAACTTTATATCGACTTTGATACGAGTTTTGGTCTAATCCAATGATATAAAATTATATCCAATTATATTAAAATTTATACAATTTTATAAACCGGATGTTTTTTTTTAGTTTTTAATAAAAAGTTGAAAAATTAAAATAATAAAAATAAGTTGTTCTTGAAAAAACCTTAGAAAAATTTCAAAAAATGGAGTCATGTTAAATTTTATATAAAACACTTAGAAAATATTTTCAAAAAAATTTGTGTTTGGAAAAACTTTGAAAAATTTTAAAAAATTGAGTCATATAAAATTTTATATAAAACACTTCGAAAATATTTGCGATAAAAAAAAAATGTTCCTTGAAAAAAACTTAGAAAAAATTTAAAAAATGGAGTCATATAAAATTTTATATAAAACACTTAGAAAATATTCGTGATAAAAAAGTGGTGCTTCGAAAAATCTTAGAAAAATAAAAAAATATGAAGTCATATGAAATTTTATATAAAACACGTTGCAAATATTTTCGATAAAAATATGTTCTTGGAAAAAACTTAGAAAAATTAAAAAATAATGGAGGCATATAAAATTTTATATAAAACACTTAGAAATTTGGAATGATGCATGGGACCAGATGTTGCAACATATAATTATGTATGGCGATATCTTAAAAAAATCGCACATCAAAATTTATTATATAAATTTATCTCGCAAGACATAGTGTCACACATGATCATATATGAAATAATATGAATATATAAAAGTATATAAGATCATATTAAATTATTTTTACTCGGGATGCAAAGATAAACCATAATCACGTAGTCTAGTTTAGTTATAAGATTTTTATATTTAGTTCTTAAGGTTTTTAGTTTTATTCAATAAATTAGTATCTTACAAATGCTCACACGTAAAAGGTTTGTTTTTCTTAAAATTAAATCTTTTACATTTTGGTCTGGTTCAGCCGACACTAAATCTTTTAATACTAGTGCGTTGGCGTAATGCACCGCATTACTTAGGAATCTCGGACGAATTGCTATTTCTATTGTTGCCTTTGAAACACCTACTAGTGTGTTGCCTAAACCAATCAGCTCTGTTTTGATCTTCTTTCTTGGCAACTGCAGGATTTGAGCCGCCTCTTCTGATATGGATGTCCTCTGTGGGCCTTGATCTATCAAAGCCCTTAGCACTATTAGATCTCCCAAACCCGATTTTATTTTGATTTGAGCTGTTGCTAATAGAGTTACTGATGAACTTTCTTTTGTTATTAGATTTGATGACTTTTGACTATGTTCTTGCTGTTCAGGCTTCTTATTTTCAAATTCTGTATAATGCAGTAGAGAATGATGTCTTCTTCCACATTTGCTGCAGCTGTTTTTGAATCTGTAGCATTTTTTAGCCGCATTGTGACTCATACATATCTCTTAAAGCTTTTCCTTTTTTATCCAGTTTATTCTGGCAAGTAGGGATTGTCCAATAAATTTTCTACAGTCTTCAATTTTATGCCCTGGCATGGAACAATACCGACAACTTACTTCTGAAGTTTGAAAGGTGCTGGCATACTTAACTTAGCCTTAGCTGGAGCACTATTTACTTTTTATACCCTCCACTCTAGTGATAGAGGGTATATATAAGTTTGTCATTCCGTTTGTAACACATCGAAATATTGGTCTAGGACCCCATAAAGTATATATATTCATGATCCTTGATCGATTTTAAGTCGATCTAGCGATGTCCGTCCGTCCGTCCGTCCGTCCGTCCGTCTGTCTGTCTGTCCGTTGAAAACACGCTAACTTTTGAAAGACTTTACGGAGGCTCCTGAAGTTTGACATATATGTTCTACATTTACCGGGTCAGGTTGGTATTGCAATCCAGCGAAATCGGTCCAGTGGTTCAAAAGTTATGAAATTTCGGCAAGGGTATTTTTCGAATTTACATGATTAAAACCACTATAAATTTCGAATGACAATTCTGAGGGGGCTGAAGCTTAGCATATGTATTTGTCGTTCCCCAAGGCTGTTTGGTTTTGAATTTCAGCAAAATCGGTTCAGTGGTTCAAAAGTTATAAGCAAAGCACTGAATTTCAGATTTGTTTCACCTTAAACTGTTGAAAACTCGTTAAACAAGTTTTAAGGGCATGGTGAAATACCAGATTTGTAAAACTTGTTGTTGTTTGTTTTCTTGTCGTGGGTGCAGTTTAGTTGTTAGACAAGTAAATATTTGTTATTGTTTTGTTATTGTTAGTGTAACTGTATGTAACGGGAAAAAATCAAATAAAGTATGTGTATGATTGAATGTTAATTTGTTTTTGGTTTTTAAAGAAGAGGATAGTAATATAAAAAGTGGAAAATATGTGAAATAGTTTTTTTTTTTGTATTACATATATGTAGGTTAAAGACGTGCAAGAGTGTAACTGAAAGTATTAGCAAAACAAATACACCATATACATATCTGTTACTAGTGGTACATATGAGCAAATGAGTGTAACTGATATTGTATGGTTTTGTTTTTACACACGCACTCTACTCATAAAAACAAAAACAGTTCTTTGTTGTTTTGCATGGAGTAAGAATTTTATTTGTTTTTTTTTCTCAAATAACTGTTGTACTACAAATATTTGGATATAATTGTTGGTACAACAAATAATCAAAACAATTTTCGATAATGTGTATTTTCAAAAATTAATAATGACTAGGGTTCGGACTTTTATGCAAATGCATATTTGTTGTCGTCAGTCTGAGATCAGCAAAAACTAAATATCTTTACGAATTAAGAAATTTGCAGTAAAATGGCATCGATTTGTTAGTGCATATTTTTGCATATTTTGCTTTTAATGCATATTTTTGCATATATTGCTGATATTACATATTTTTGTCGCATATTTTGGAAAAAAGTGTTTATTATTTTATTTTATTATAATTTTACATTGCTGTATATATTTTTTATTTTATAATGTATGCCTTAATGTACACAAAAGAAAATATGGGAAAAATGTTGAGTATTCACTTGTTTAAATTTAAAAAAAAAATTGAATAATTTTTTTAATTGATGCAATTAAAAATTTACACAAGAGTTATTAAAAAAATTTGAGCAATTAGTTTAATAAAAATTAAAATTTTTTTTAATCTTATTTTTTTCTCTTAGTTTTTTTTTTTTAATTCTCATTTAGTTAATAGTTTTTGTTTAAAATCATCTTTACGAAATTTTTCTTTGTCTTTAAGACAAAAATGTATTTATTAAAAGATTAAAAAAAAAATTTATGTGTAAAAAAATTTAAAACTTTTTTAAAAAAAATGATAAATTTTGAATAAATTTTTATTTGACAAAATTTAAAACGTAATTTAAAAAAACAAACGAAAGAATAATGAAAAAAGTAAAGATTTAATTGTGTCAAAAAAAAATTTACTCAAATTTTTTGGTATACATTTATAAATTTTTTATTAAAAGTTTACTCAATACCATTAAATCGTTTACTGGTGCGAAATTGAGTAATTTTTTACTCAATAGTATTAAAAATTTACTAATTGTTTTTTTTCTTTTTGTTACTTTTATAATTTTGTGTTTTACGTTATTTGAACTTGAATTTTTGCGTTTATTGTTTTTTTTCGTTTAAAATACTAAATTTTTACGTCTTTTATTTTCTTTTTTGTTTTTTCTTATTTTTATTTTGTTTTATCATTAATAAATGTTTTAAAAAAATTTTTAAGTGCATATTTTTTAAATTTTTAGCGCATATTTTGCTTTTTTCGGTGAATATTTTATGCGCATAAAACGCGATTTTAACTGCATAAAAGTCCGAACCCTAATAATGACTAAATTTGTTGTAAAATTTTTAATTCAGAATGAACAATAGTGGAGTAAAAGCAAAAGTTTTGTGTAATGTAAATAAAATTTGTGAAAAAAGACGAAAATGATGTTGAATTAACAATTATGTTTTTGTGTTATAAACACTAAATTTGTACTACCCAGCAAAACTTAGATTACCAAATAAGGTATAAAATAAGGTATAGGATCTCTTATTTTATACATTGCAGCATTGATGATTTTAACAGGCGATGAGACTCAAAGTAATGCATCCACATTATCACAAAGAATACCAGTAAGGTATAAAATAAGTCATAAATTTATAACGAAGAATACGAGTAAGGTGTAAAATATATGATATTTTATAGGTTACGAGTAAGGTATATAATATAGCATACCAGAACGCAATATATAAGGTGTTACAAGTAGTGAAAAAGTAATTTTGTATTAAGTTTACTCACGTGATTGTAAATGAGTGTAAGTAGATAAAATATGCTCGTGAGTGTGTGTCGTTAGAAATTTCCTGTCGTGAGCCCATCTCTAGTTTAAACTAATGCATTTTTTATAAAATAATTATTTTTTATGTTATTGTAATGCATTATGCCTCCAATTATAAATAATGCATTATTTCAAACTTTCAAATAATACATAATGTAACCAAATATAAGTCATCCATGATTTAATGTTTAGAAATAATAATTATGAAATACATTTTATCCAATAATCATGCATTACGTAGCAAATTATTAGTAATGCATTATTTTTCACTTGAAAATAATACGTTGTGGAACAAATATTTGGTAAGACATCCTAAAATAATGCTACAAATAAGGTATATACATTACCTGGTAATGTGTTATATAATCACTACCCATTACCAAAGATTTGCTGGGTATTTACATTAATTTTGATTTAAGGGGGTTAAAACTAAAAACAGCAGTAATGTTAGCAATTTTGAAACTGCTATACAAAATACTTATTTGAAGGATAAACTATCGTAATATTTTTAAAAATTGATAACATAAAATTTGGTCAACTAGAATTTCCAGGGTTGCCACTCAATTGTGGATTTTTTAAAATACAAAATCAGCTGCAGTTGTGCTGCAAAAACTAATGAACCTATTTTGATGATTTGTACCTATATTGTTAAATACTCTAGTATTTATCGTGGAAATTTTTTGAAAAATATTGGCTATTGTTGAAATTAAGCTAATGTAAACTTAAAATATGGAAAATTTACTTTTCTTCTTTCATTAAAAAAAATAATTAGGTTAAATTTTTAAAAAAAATTGCCACGATAAGTACTAGAGAATTTAATAATCTACAAATTAAATCAAATGTTATAAAAACAGTTAATTAAAAAAAGCCTCCTAAAATTCAGTGTCAACCCTGGCAATTCTAGTTTAAAAACAAGTAAGAAAGCTATATTCGGCTGTGCCGAATCTTTAAATACCCTCCACAATGTTAACCAATGCACAATGGTTTCGCAGACGACCTTTCTTGGCCAAAATTCAATTTTCTCAAAATTGATTTTATAGAAAATCGTTAACACTTGCAAACAACAGAAAACATATTTTGTTTTTGTATACTCATTTACCGTTCAAAATCAAATTTAGATAAAAATAAAAAAAAGTATTTTTTTAAATTTCAATTATTTTTTTGAGTTTAAATACAAAAAATTTCTTATAATATTATACATGGAAAAAAAAACTATAAAAATTTTTAACACAAAACCTATTTCAAACCAAAAATTTTTCCATTTTTGAAATTTTGGCCAAGAAAAGTGTTGAACGGAACCATAGTGCAATGTAAATATTTAAAAAACAAAAAAAAAAAATATTTTATATGTATGAAAACTATATAAAAATTATGAAAATTGTATAAAAGCAACCACGTGTATTACACATACTACGTATTTTTTTACTTCTATTAATACAAATAGCGCGCTGCCACGCCATATCATGCAGGTTTGTATTGAAACTCATCTCAATTGCTCATAGCTTCTTAACCCCTAGACTGATTTTGCCATAATTGGTACCAAAATAACCAGAAAAACGTTGAGAACAATAAAATATGAACCTATTTAAAATTTTATTTGAATATGTCAACCATGAGCCAAGATAAATAATTTTTAAATTTTGGGTTAAATTGCTGGTGCCTCGCCCCATTGTGCGATTCGGCCCAAATTTTTTGTATGTGTTAGGAATGATAAAATTACATTAAATTCAAAGTTTCGTTTACATTCATTCAACAGGTGTCAAGTTATAGCATTTATTTTGTTTAAAATTCACATTTTCACTCATCAAAATTTACATTTTCACTCATAACTTTTAAAATACTTAACCGATTTAAAAAAAAAAAACCCATCAGATTCTGCCTAGGAGAACTACGCAACTTTTGGTACCCCAGGCATTTAAATCGGTTCTGGATTATAGCCAAAAACGTGATTTCAACAGACAGATAGACAGACGGACGGACAGACAGACAGACAGACGGACATCGCTAGATCGACTTAGAATCGATCAAGGATCATGAATATATATACTTTATGGGGTCCTAAACCAATATTTCAATGTGTTACATACGGAATGACAAACTTATATATACCCTCTATCACTAGAGTGGAGGGTATAATAAAACTATTAAAATATGTAGTTAATCTTTTAAATAAAAAAAGAATGTAAAAATATTGCGTATATATTTTTTAAAGCTGATAAAAATTGCTAACATTAATGCTTTTTTTTAGTTTCTGCCCCCCTTAATTACGCACCTTTTAATTTTTCACACCATACAAATATATAAAAACTATATTTTCATTATTTTTTATGTTAAGTATTAAATTCTTATTTTTTATGTTCATGTTTGTCCTTCAAGGATTGGATTTTTTATACCCTCCAACTACAGTATGGGGGTATACTCACTTTGTCATTTCGTGTGTAACGCATCGAAATATCGGTCGAGGACCCCATAAAGTACATATATTCTTGATCAGTGATCGATTCTTAGACATTCTAGCGATGTCCGTCCGTCCGTCTGTAGTTAACACGATACAGTCCAAAATAAAAGAGCTAGACTCCTTAAGTTTGTCACGAATATGTCTTATGGTCCTAGGCAGGTTAATTTCGGAAATGGGCAAAATCAGACCAGGGGCAAAAAAAGTTTCCCCTTGAAGAACTAAACCAACCTCTGAAAAATATAATTTTTTTATATGATTTTTTGTCTTTTTGTTTAACAAATGCAACATTTTTATGCTACAAGAAGTTCAAAGTCCTGCATTTGGACCCTGAGAACTAGACAATGTCGTTTTTTGGTCCGCCCCCCCCCCTTTTATGGGCGTAGAATAAAAAAAAAATTAAATTATAATCATTTCTTTAGTGCAAAAAGCATAAGGATTAGGGTGTTCAGTCGATTAATTTTTGTTCGATTAATCGAACAATTTTAGACGAATAATTGTTCGATTAATTTAAAATTGCTAATTTTGATTAAAGGGTTAATCGAAGAATTTATGCCGATTAATCGATTAATAATAACATATGGTTTTTCTGGAAACTTTTATAATTCATGCCAGTCATGTGTACTAGTGTGGTTCTTATTTTATTTTTTTCGGATTTTCCCTGCTCCTGGAGTATTGGATTTGTTAAACTTACTAAAGTTAGTACCTGATAAGAATTTGAACCAAATCGGTTACGTATGAAATTATAAAAAAAATTAATTTAAAAATTTTATGAATATGCTCAACACTAAATATTTTTTGTTTAACATTTTCTAAAATGTATATAGATAACAAATATAAAACTTTTGTGATATCGGTAATCCATATAAATTTGGCACAAAATAATTTTTTAATTCTAAAAATTTTTGAAATCTCCAAAATTATTTTTTTTTTTAATTTTCTCAAACAAAATTGCAGAAAACTTAAATTTTGATACATTTTGTAATGCTGTTACATTGCTTTGGTTTTTTTTGTTAATAAAATGTTAAAACACTTGTAATTAATAATGTTTATTTACATAAGTACCAATTTTTTCTAAAATTGTTTAGAAAATTTCTGAATTTGGAATTATTCGATTATTCGATAAATTTTAAAATTTTTTCGATTAATCGAACAAGTTAAAAATACCAAATGTCGATTAATTGTTTAATCGAACAATAAAAAAAAACCGATTAATTGAACACCCTAATAAGGATGAATTTTTAAACACATATTTGTGAAGAAATTTGCCCCCCCCCCCCCCAATCACCACAATTCAACCAAAAAAAAATAAATAAAACGCCCCTTCATTTTTTTTGTATGTTGGAGGGTATAAAAGATTTGGCACAGCCGAATGTAACACTCTTACTTGTTTTATTCTTATATTATATTATAAGTTCAAAAGACTGAATTATTTTTGTTACCTGAAAAAAACATTAATTTTATTTAAATTAATAAAACGTATTGTTGTTCAATATACAACTATATATAATATTGTTTTTTTAAGGAATCTAATTTGTCGGGAACATTTTATTAAATCATATATTTATTTGATGTCTGCATTTTCACAATATATATTAATGCATACAATAAGTACTTATTGTAAAAACTTCATTATCTGTTATATTTGTTTGCAAAAAAACATAGGATAGCAAATGTTGTATACTCATTCTCACTTTACTCACTCACACCCAATCCACTAAAGAGAATAACAATACCTACTTATAACAGAAACACAACAATATCTATCAATACGCACTCACAACAGTAGTAACACACAAACTTGTACGTTAAGTTATAACTGTGCACGTCTTTAATGTAGGTATAAAACAACAAAAATATTTTACAAAGTAATTTGTTACTCAAAGAAATTGTACACTAAAAAATATTTACACTCAAAAAAAATGTTACACTCAAAAAAAAATGTACACATTATTATTTTTTTTTTTTTAATGAAATGGCAGACTCAAAAAAATGTTGACAGTCAAAAAAATTTTACACTCAAAAAAATTTGATTGATTAAAAGAAAGTTAAAAGAAAGTACATATTTCTAATAAAAAATTTGTAATGCAATTTTTTGGAATTTTTTTTAGAAAATTACTATCAGATAACATTGTGGAGGGTATTCATAGATTCGATTAAGTCGAATTTAATTTTTCTACTTGTTTATTTTGAACTGCTTGTTGAGCCAAATATTGTTGCTCCAAAAAGCTCATTACATCTTGAAGTGTCTGGATTTCCTTGGTTTTGTGGACACTTTGTTCATACCAAACCAATCCATCACGATCAAGTTTCCTTATTGAAATTCTTGCAATGAATGGGTCAGCATCGTTAAGCGGAATCCCCATTGCTTTGAGTGCTTGTATGCATTCTATTGTTGTATCTAGCAGTTGCTTCGATTAACTTATCCACCAAATTCGAAAATAACAATCTCCTATTTTCATAACGTTGTTTAAGAATTGTCCATGCTGCTTCGTAATTGTCCTCAGTAATTTTAAGATGTTGTATCAATTTACCAGCATCACCGTGAACAATGCTCTTCAATCTAAATAATTTTTCCACGTTAGGCAAAGATTTATTTGAATCCACCAACTGCCGAAACAGATCGTGGAATGCTGGCCAATCATTAATGTTACCATTAAAATGTGGAATCTTAATATTTTCCAACTTCGTTCTTGATGATTTGTCATTCATCTTAAGCTCGTCGGACTTACGCGCCAACTCTTCCATAATGGCGTCGTATTCACTAAAAAACTCATCTCATCTTTGGACACTAAAAAACTCATCTTCAATGTCATCATTTGATGAATCAGTAATCATTGCATCATATAGTTTTTTGAGATCATTAAAACCCCTTGTAATGAGGTTTTTCTCACTTCGAGCACGCTTTCCGACAAAGAACTCATCGTTCCACCCAGTCGGTCTAATTTAGCTTCAAGCTTGCAAAGCAGATTGTAGAACCGCCTCTTCTTCCTGTCAATTGCTGCTGTTGAACTTGCATTTATATTTGCACTTGCTCCACATACTTGATCCCCTATAGGGATTAGCCGTTGACCTTCAGGACTATTGACGATTTCTTCACCATCTTCTTCTAAATGCTCTTTTTTAGAGCTAGCTATTTCCAACACACGTAGTGCCTTAGCTACTTCTTGCACCTGAGCAACTTCTGACGTCTTTGCTGCATCTTTAATCTGTGCAACTTCTTGCGCCTGCGCTGCTTCTTTGATCAATTTTATTAATTTACATCCATTGATGTATTGTTGTTCTGTGCTTTCATAAAGGGACTTGTCTTCTTCGTCCTCTCCCAATAAGCACTTTTAAAATTCAAGTGCAAATCAAGTATAAATCAAGTGTAAATCAAGCCCTTATTTCCAGTCTATGCTTGAATTATACTTGAATTTGAATCCAGCAAAACGGATACTTGAATTCAAGCGCTGTTTTTACACTTGAAAACCAGTGAAAAGGCTGTAAAAACAGGGCTTGAATTCCAGTGTCCGTTTTGCTGGAGTATGCTATTGAATTCAAGTGTAATTCAAGTATAAATCAAGCAGGGGCTGGAATTTAGGGCTTGATTTACACTTGTTTTATACTTGATTTGCACTTGAATTTTAAAATTGCTTATTGGGCTGTATGTTCATGCGCTATACTAGCATATGTGCCCCTAAAAGTATTCCACGCAACTTCTAATTGAGATTCATACGCAACAACTTTGGCCATGCGTATTTGTAGCACATTCAATTTCGGTAGAATTTCACTAATTTTTCCAGCCAACTGTTTAAGTTGCTTAATGATTTTATCTTTTTCT
Source organism: Pegoplata infirma (assembly GCA_963921195.1). Taxonomy (NCBI): domain Eukaryota; kingdom Metazoa; phylum Arthropoda; class Insecta; order Diptera; family Anthomyiidae; genus Pegoplata; species Pegoplata infirma. The sequence continues at coordinate 169,269,272 of OY992540.1, read as the reverse complement.
ACCATTTTATTTATAAACCGTTTTTTATTTTTACCCGAATTTCGAACTTCGCGTATTTTATTTTTTCCGATTTATTTTTTTTTGTCGAAGGACCACTATGTTAAATTAAGTTTAAGTAAAAATTAAACACATTCAACGTTTGAATGTTTGTAAGACATTGATTTATTTAGTAAAATTAAAAACCTTAAGAACTAAATATAAAAATCTTAAAACTAAACTAGACTACGTGATTATGGTTTATCTTTGCATGTGACTCTTATCTGTGTGCGACCTTTTCATTAGTCTGCTACAGATGTTGGTTTTCTGTTTTACCATGCAGTAGGTACTTATTTTAATAGGACTCTTTATCTTTAATGCTGCACATGCGCTTGCCATATGTAATGTCCTAAACAAACAACCATAATCTTTAAAATATACACTGTCTCAAACAATTGTCCGTACCCCACACAATCAAAAAAACATTTGCTTATATTTCGAAAAATACTTAACCGATTCGCATGAAATATTTTTTTTTAAAAAGATCAACAATTGTTTATAATATTTGCACACTAATAATAAAATAAACGTGCTTCATTATTATTTTATACAAAAAACTAAAAAAAAGTCCAAAAAATCAACTCAAAAAATTGTCCGTACGGGGAGAAAAAATCAATTTTATATTTATAAAATGATGATTAATTGGCAATTATGATATCCTTAACATCGAGTACGATATCCTTTGGCCAAAATTACTTCTCTGAATCGGTTATTTATAGGTAGACCCAATATTTGTCTGGTTTCAGGTCCAATATTCCTCCACTCCTCAAAAATAGCATATTTCAGCGATAGTTGATGGGTTATTGTATGCTGCCGATTTTGTTTTCTCCAAAAAACCCCATAAATGTTCTATGGGGCCTATATATGGTCTCTCGCACATGTGTGGAACCACTTCTGCCACCTTATAATGCAGTCATTCTCACAAAACCAAGGGAGTGTGCTTTGGGCAATTGTCGTGTTAATACCGAAAGTTGGTTCGAATGTCCCATTTAGTCGCACTAACCTTTTAATTTTCTTTTAAAACTTCTAAATAATGAAATTTTCTTATTTTGGGTACTAAAAACCCATGATTACCGACTCCTCCAGGCTCCACTTCACCCCACACCATCCCACAGCCTCCACCATGTTTCACTGTTGCTTTGAAATGTTCAGCTACAACGCGGAGTGAAACACTCCGCAATAAAAATCGTCTACCATCTGACCCAAAAATATTAAAATTACTTTTGGAAAACTGTTAAAAAGTAATTTTAATACTTTTGGGTCGAATGGCAGACGATTTGTATGTTGCAGCCAAAAAATTTCAAAGCAGCAGTGAAACATGGTGGAGGCTCTGTGATGGTGTGGGGTGAAGTGGAGCCTGGAGGTGTCGGTAATCTTGGGTTTTTAGTACCCAAAATAAGAAAATTTCATTATTTAGAAATTTTAAAAGAAAATTAAAAGGTTAGTGCGACTAAATCGGACATTCGAACCAACTTTCGGTACTAACTCGACAATTGCCCAAAGCACACTCCCTTGGTTATATGAGAATGACTGCATTACAAGGTGGCAGAAGTGGTTACACACATGTCCGAGAGACCATATTTAGGCCCCATAGAACATTTATTGGGTTTTTTGGAGAAAACAAAATCGGCAGCATACAATAACCCATCAACTATCGCTGAAATATGCTATTTTTGAGGAGTGTTGGAATATTGGACCTGAAACAGACAAATATTAAGTCTACCTATAAATAACCGATTCAGAGAAGTAATTTTGGCCAAAGGATATCGTACTCGATGTTAAGGATATCATAATTGCCAATTAATCATCATTTTATAAATATAAAATTGATTTTTTCTCCCCGTACGGACAATTTTTTGAGTTGATTTTTTGGACTTTTATTTTAGTTTTTTGTATAAAATAATAATGAAGCACGTTTATTTTATTATTAGTGTGCAAATATTATAAACAATTGTTGATCTTTTTAAAAAAAAATATTTCATGCTAATCGGTTAAGTATTTTTCGAAATATAAGCAAATGTTTTTTTGATTGTGTGGGGTACGGACAATTGTTTGAGACAGTGTATTTGGTTTTTTTTTTAAATCATTAAAAATAGATCATAAAATAAAAAATATTGAAAATATAAAAAAACATGTTTAAACTAAGTCTAGTTTAGTTTTAAGATTTTTATATTTAGTTCTTAAGGTTTTTATTTTTTGTATCAAACACGAGATTCGAATGTATAGTTTTAGGTGGTTCTTTTTTTGGTTTTCTGTGCCACCATCATTAATACGGTTTGTTGCATTTGTTGTAATTGTGCTTGCATTTGCTTCTGCATAAGCAATATCTGTCGCTGAAATTTTTCTTCTAGTTCAATGAGTTTAGTATTTGTTAGAATTTGTTGCTGGGTTTCTGCAGCTCCATTTGTTGCAGTACTTGCCAGTGATTGATACTGGGTTCCTGCAGCCCCCTGTGGCGCAGTACTTGCCAGTGTATGATGAATAAGATTTTTCGTTGTTACCACAAAGTCTTCCATGTTTTGCAGACTTGCATGATCCTGGGTTCCTGCAGCCCCCTGAGGTGCAGTATTAGCCAGTGAAAGATGCTGGGTTCCTGCAGCCCCCTGTGGTGCAGTAGTTGCCAGTGATTGTTGCTGGGTTCCTGAAGCCCCCTGTGGTGCAGTACTTGCCAGTGGTTGTTGCTGGGTTCCTGGAGCCCCCTGTGGTGCAGTACTTGCCAGTAGATCTTTTATCATATTTCTGGTTTTAACCACTAAGTCTTCCACAATTTGAAGACTTTTTCGGGAGAAATACGGATCCGTGTTTACTCCATGCGCAAGGAGTTTTCGATGGTTTAATAAGCACGTCTCCCATAGTTTGCTAAGGTTGACCAGTATATCTTCTGATGAACTCAAACGAATGCCTTTTTGCCCAACTTTACTGTAGAGAGCTGCAACTTCAGTTGTAAGTTGTTTCTGCGATTTGTAAAGCGTAGCACGATCAGACATTTTTAAAAGTTTTTTTTTATTTCGAAGAAATTGAACTGTAAAAATGTTACTTTCACTGTAGAAGGACCAAAATGTTAAATATTGAATAAGAGACCCGATTGAGTTTTTGTACAATACTAATTTTCTTTATTAAAAATAAAACCTTAAGAGCTAAGTACAACAATCTCAAAACTAAATAGAACTAATATACCAGCGCACAAGCATTTATGATGTGATAATAAAGGATAATAAACATGGTTCGGGTTTTCTTTATTATTACACATCTTAAACCAATAAATATTCATGACCGTGTGATAAATAGATGTGAGATTTTTTCTAAGGATAAGATACCATTCAATATGTATCAGTAGATCATAAAGAAAGTGGTCCCATGCAGACACTACATATTTAAACACTAATGAATTTTTAATTATTATTTTAGGAAATACAAACATTGTTAATACCATGTTCATACTTGAACAATTAGCATGCATTCCACTGCTGTCGGTACGCTTTCTATTAGTTCCCGCAAATACGGGCTTGCTGCGGCGAGTAGCAACTTGTACACCTTCACCTTTCGCCCCTTAGCGATGATGGTGGCATCTGGCTCCACACCATTATTTGTCAACAAAACTTGGTTATACCCAAGTAAGTATTGCTTGTTATTACATAATTTATTCGGCAACAAAAACAAAATTTTAATAAGATCTGGTTTGGTTAGGTAAGGTTGTAAGTGGCTGCTGACGTTTCAAGTCAATACACTTAGACTCTGCGGTCCAATGTGATAGCACGGGACTGTAATAGGTTTCCCTACTAGTCCCTGTCGTTAAACCAATTTGAGCTTCTTATGAACCTCCTTAGATATTGAACTTTGACATCCGACAAATCAGAAAGATCGTGCAGCTCCCTAGATCCCAGTGAAGCAAGTCTCTGACCAGAAAGTGTCGGGCCATGGCAGATAAAGTGCTCGATAGTTTCCAACTCCTCTTCATCAATGCGACTCCAACAAAAGTCATTTGACGGCTCATTTAACCGCTCTGCGTGCTTCCCTATAAGACAGTGTCCGGTAATTTTAGCAACCACCGTCGAAATCTCTTCTCTTGGAAGCGATTTCAGCTCACTTGTGTGCCCCTGATTAAGAGAAGGCCAAATCAGTCGTCTTGTCTCACACGTCCATCTATTTGCCCATCTTTGATTAGTCTCCGTCACGAAACAGCCGTTGCTTTTGCTTGCAAGTTTCTAGAGGCATACCAACACATTCCAATTCTATTGGAACCTGTCAGGAAGTTTCCAGTCTTGCAAGCTCATCGGCTTTGTAATTATTTGCAACCTTCGTGATAAAGCAGAATTGGCAGCACCACTGGTGTATAGATCCAATGAACGACTTGAGGGCTAAAACCCCAGCGTTTTCCACACTCAAAAAAAAAACTGTAATATTAGCAAAAAAAGCAATTCTTGAAATGGCGTCATGGAATTGCCCTGAAAATGCGTGTTTACAAGGAGATCCAGCGACTCTCCACTGGAGGAAGACCACACCCCATTAGGATCTCTTAAATATCCCAGGGTGCAAGGAGAAGAATATAGAACCTTGCGCATCCTGGATGTCTTAGAAACGTCTTCTATGTTTCCACAGAAGTTTTTCTAAGAACCACATTTGGCAATTCTGGTCATCTTCTTATAACTCTTAAGTTGCAGTCTGTATGCAGACTAGTTCTCGCCCGCTATTGAAGATTAAGCCTTATTAAAGAGCTTTCTGCAGGAATCTCTGCACTTCTGCAACTCATTTGACCACCAAGGTGGCAAGACGTATCCAGGTACCTATTACAAACATTTGTAATATGGTCAACCAGACAGTCAATTTCCGCCAAACTATGCGGTTCAGATAAGGGTACTTCACCCAAAAGCAAAGAAAAAGTTTCCCTATATTTAACCCAGTTTGTTCTCCTCAGATTTCTAGAGACTGTCTCAACCGGGACACGCTCCCTGAGTAAAAACTCAATGTAGCCATGATCTGAGAAAGAATGTTCTTCCAAAACTCTCCAGTCATCAATTCTATCAGACAATGTATCTGATACACGTGTTAAGTCAAGAACCTCTTGCAGCCTACTTGTAACGAAAGTTGGTTCACTACCCTTGTTACAAATATACAGGTTAGTGCTTAACAAAAACTCCAAATGTGACACGCCTCTGTCATTTGTGTCTGTACTTCCTCATATCGAATGATGTGCATTAGCATCATAGCACACTACTAACTGGTGTCCCCTAGATTCAGACTCCCGAATCAGACCGCCAACCTTAGCCGCGGATTAGGAAAATACGCAGAGGCAAGCCAAATAGACTTCCCACCAAGCTCTAAGCTAGCCACTGTAACATCCATATCACTAAAAGTTGAGAAAAAATAATATATTTAAGCCATTTTTCGCCAAGATGAGAAAAAAGAATATATTTAAGCCATTTTTCGCCAAGATGCAGGCTCTTGGTGAACCCTCTACTTTGGCAACCATCAACTTAAAGCCAGGGGCCTTCAATCCGCAAACCCTAACACCCCGCACCCAGGGCTCTTAAATAAAAACCAAGTCAACTGCTCCTGTCGTCAGGCGCAGCAAGATTGAAAGTGATGGAGGTTTATTTGTAGGAACCGCAACATCTTGCTTTTTTTCCACCATTCTTTCCACCACCGTGTTATTGGCTTCATCCTCCGTGTTACCGTAGAGGTCGCAATCGTCCCCAGATTCGGTTTCGAATAAGCCAGATGTGTGTCCCATCTATTCTGAATCGGAGGCAACGGACCTCTCCGAATTCCTCACTGCATCAGCTTTATCCTCCGTGTCATCTCATAGGTCGCATTTGTTACCAGATTCGGTTTCGAAAATGCCAGATGCATCTCCCGTCAGCCTAGAATCGGTCATCTGAATATCAACCTCTTCCAGATTCTCCTCCCAGCCGACTCTGGCACTGACTTGGCTGCGTCCAAAATAGGCCTCTGGTCGCCCTTGTAAACATTGACTCTTATATAAAAAAAAAAAAACAAATCTAATAATGCTGCCAGTTCTGGCTAAATGCGGAAGCGATTCCTTATTGACCAAGACCACTGCTTGACGACGAGCGCCCTCCATCTCACCCAATCTGGCAATTTGCCATTTCTGAGTCAGGATTGCAGACTTTTATCATCTTTATAATGACCTAAGTGTCACTTGCAGCCATTGGAATCTATGCATGAGCTCTGGGTTGACTTCCACTTGGCTAATGGCAACCTTAAACACGGCTGCGGATCCTTCGTTCCCAAAAGCAACGAGTTTTACTCTCCCTTGATACCAACCTGCGTTGACAGTAGTAGGGAGAAAATCAGGCATACTCTTAAGGAGCCTAAAGTAAATTTCATTTAATTTAGTTTCAACTTAACTCCACTTGTCCCTTGGAATATTACAATCCCCATTCTCCCTGTTGATCACAGCCCTAACGAAGTTACCTTTCACCACTTTGCTAAAAGGCTGAGTCATTGCCGGTCACCTTAGATCTCTTGGGTAAAAGTTTCTCGTCGGGCAAGCACAACCGTTTACCAGACTTTGATGACGAGGCCGCAACAGCTCTCAGTTTGTCAGATGCGCGCATTGCCGAAAGTTTGTCCTGTTCTTCAATGACTCCTTTCGCCCATGATAGCGATGCCCTCTCACGTTCGGAGAGCTTCGTTCAATCGAGTAGGCTTGGTTTGTTAATTATTTTCAAACAAAGCCTTCTCTGGTTGTGCCTGACCTTTGATGGCTTAAGTTTCTTTTTCTTTTTGCCACCAATATTGGCCAAAATATTGGTCGGACTTCACGTTCGCAACCTTAAGACCAGTGCTAGGACCAGCACCATTCTGTGAGGCAGAGCCTCGAATTAAACCGGTATCTTTTGTGTCCATATTTTTATTTTCCTTGATGTGGTCATGAAAATATCACAAAAATACCTATTACGAACAATTTCAGTAATTCAATTAATAGCACGGAGTTAAACTAAAACACGTTCACACTCTACAGTTGAACGCGTGAATAGAAAATGTGGTTTCGTACGTGAGCGTGCGTGAGTAATTTTTTCCTCGTGAGTTTGCGTGATTGTTTTGTGCTGTCTTAAACAGAAAACAAGTAAGAAAGTCGTAAGTAAGAAAGTGATTTTAATAACCCGAGTAAAAAAGATTATATATAATTTTACTTATTTTTATATAAACATATATTATTTGATAAATTTATACGTAAATTGTTTTGCTAATATATAAGATTATATATATTTACACTTCGTATTTTTTTCTAATATAAAATTATATAAAAGAAAATATTAAGTTATACATAATAACATATGATTAAAGTTAGTTTATATAATTACATATGAAATATAAAATTCTGTCTGTTTTTTTATATAATTTAATATAACAAAATATTTGAAGAAATTTTATATAAAACTTTATGCAACTTTTTTCTGAATCATATGTAATCTTATATGAGTAAAATTAAAAAAAAATCTAAGTCCTTTATATATAATTTGATATAACTTTTGAAAATTTTTCTAAGTCCAGAAATTTTTTTTTTTTTAAGTTCCAAACCTAAACCTTAAACATTTGTTTTAAAAATTTTATATGTTATTATATATAAGTAATGCAAAATTTATGAAAAAAATCGAAGTTCTTTATATATAATTTAATATATTTTTTTTTTTTGGGGATTTTTTTTGGATTTTTTTTTTTTTAATTATATATAATTGCATAAATTTTTCTAAAAAAGGGGCCAATTTTCGCATCAAATCATATAAAATTATATTAAAATCACATAAAATTATATCAAATTTAATGCAACTTTATATGGTTTTATCGACTCATTTTTCGCATCAAATTCTATATGAATATATATGATGTCTTTATATAATTAAATATAAACATATATAATCTTTTTTACTCGGGAAATGTTTTTAATTGTTTTTAGGAATTTAATTACTTTTTGTGCATATGAACTAACAAGGGAAGTCTCCCTGGTGTCACCCTCCGATCTTCGTGAAATTTGGATATGTTGTTAAGAACGAAAATTAATTCGACACGTATTTTTTTTTAGCGGCCCAAACTCATTTTTAGGGGGGGTCGATTTGTATGGGGGGAAATTGACTTTTTTTTGTTTTTTACGCTTTACGCCTATTTTAACAAAATTAATATAGGCATGCGTGATATCAGATTAAAGGTATTTAAAATACCTATCTCGTGGTGCTAACAACGGGCCAAAGAAGTTATTATTTTTCGACTTAACAAAAATGTCCTAAAATTTTGACATTTTACTCAATATGACGAAAAGTTGTGCATGTTTGGATACGTTCTTAGCACACGTAGATAGGGTTTCCAAAGACCTTTCATTTGGTATGTAACATGACTACCCGGGTAAAAATGAAATATATATGATCATATATGAAGATATATGGATATAATATGGATTTATATAACCATATATTATCATATATGCCTCCATATATGTTCATATATGATCTGATCCGAAAATTGGCCCGATATGACCTCATATCGGGCCAATTTTCGGATCAGATCATATATGAACATATATGGAGGCATATATGATAATATATGGTTATATAAATCCATATATGATTCATATATCTTCATATATGATTATATATATTTCATTTTTACCCGCCCGGGTGAAAATGACCATGTATGTTCATATATGATGCATATATGGATGTCCATACATGTGCATATCCGTAATTTGAGGGTACATGTACATTAATGATCATACATTGTCATACATGAATTTGTATGTAAAATTTTTTTTTATGTATTTTTTTCCATAAAACGTCTATTAAGTAATTGAAATTTTTTCAAATAAAAATAATTTGTACTAATTTATGACACTGATTTCTTAATAAAAACTAACGAATATTTTAAAAATATACTTTGGACTTTATGATAATCAAAGCTTCGAAGAATTAACCACTTTTTGAATGAATTCACAAATAAAATACATTCGATTTTTATAGTCACTGAATACAATTATCTTTAAATATCAATATTTCTTGGAATGGATTCGATTTTTGCCATTAAATAGAATTCTTGTTTATGAGAATTTTAAAAACTGAATGCATTCTTTATTTCATTTATTTATTATTCATGAGACTTTTAAAAATCGAATTTACAAAAACTTACGCATTCAATTTCAAAGTCGAATGAAAAAGAAACCGAATTCATTCTATATTTTAAAATCAAATGTACACTCTAATTAAAATGATTTCAGTTTCCTACTATAAATTGGGTAAATTTACACAAATTCCGTAATTCTACTTAAAAATATGGGAAATTTACTCAATTTATAGTATTTTTTGAATTTGTTGAAATTTACCCAATTTATAGTAGGAAACTGGACTCATTTTTTTAGGTTGTAAATTCATTCGATAAATTGTGATTGGGAAATGCAATCTTTAAAGTTTAATTCAGAACACAAAATCTTATTAAGGGATGAAATCCTTCGCAGCTCTGACAGTAATACCGTCAGAGTCTTCGAATTTTCTTCTAAATTTGGTTGTTTACGTTAGTGCCGTTCATATTCGCCTATTGAATACAAAAATTATAACCAATCCTGATGATGTATGATCATTATTGTCCAACCAAACGACTTTTTTAGACTGAACCCATACATGAACTTCGTCCAATTTTGCAAAGTTCTGCCGAACCAAACCTTAAAAAAATTTTTTTTTAAGACATGTATGCTATGCAGATGCATAGCATATATGAAGGAGTATGACTTATACCTATCCACACATAGTTGCATACATTTACATATATGGAATATTACATTACTTGTGTATGTTCATATATGTTCCCATATATGACATACATTTCCATACATTGCTCATATACTATCATACATGGAATCATGTATGAGCGTGTATGAACATGTATGAACATACATGGTCATTTTCACCCGGGCGGGTAGGTTTCTTTGTATAGTATAGGAGATAAACGAGAAAAACTGAAAAACTGCCTTGTCTTCCCCCCTCCTTTTTACCCCCTAAATATGAATTTGGGCCGCTAAGAAAAAATACGTGTCCCTTTATTTTTTCTGATCTACAAAATAAAACCAATTCCATAAAGATCCGCGGGTGACACTAAGGAGACTTCCCTTGTAAGCTTTTTTCTCATAGTTAAGAAAATTTCTAATTTTTTAGTTAAATTTAACTAAATTTTAGGAAAATACATAAAACATTTTTAAAGACACTTTTTCCTAAATTTTAGTTAGGTCTTATTTTCTCAGTGTGCTTTTCAAAACAACATTCTCAAGAAATTTTCTACGTAGAAAAAAAAAAATCCAAGCACACAAGAAAAACTTAAGCCCACGTATTTTGTCAAACATTTTCTCTTTTTTTTTTATTAATTCGGTATTTTTTAGTTTTCTATCAAAAGTATTTACATAAAATTTTAAACCAGAAACATTATGGTACACTTTTTAAAAAACATTGCAATATATTCGCCATTTTGATAACATGAATAGCAATGGGAGAAGTATTCATTACTTATATTAGGCCATTCAATACAATGTTCATTTGTAAATCCGCTTTTAAATCAGTCTACCAAAGCCCAAAATCGAATTAAGTATCTTTTATCTTCGGTTAGTGTGGGTTTCCTTTTTTTTATTTTTTTTTTATTTGAATATTTACAGAAAAAATATTAAACTGCATTGAATTTTGTTGCTCAGATAGAAAAAGCACTGGCATTGACATTATATGCTGGTGCGGCAGTTGACTTGGAATTGTATCTACAATTTTTTTTATCGCTTCACTTACTGAGTCCACCGAGTCAACCAGTAAACCAAACATTGAGTCAACGTTATTTAACACTCTGTTGCCTCTATAATATTTGCATACATTTGTAAATTCTTTGTATATACTCTTAGATATCTATGTGTGATTGTAGGAATAAATGTTTTGTATAAAAGTGCATTAGGGAGGACATTATTATGGGTAATATTAAGATTATTTGCCCTGATTGCTTGAAATGGTACATTATGATTTAAATTGTAAATGCTGAAAATTTCAGGAAAGTCTGACAAATTTTAGAGGACAGTTTAACTTTATTTTAAACGGTTTATTTCATAATTAAATATCAACTTATATTTTAAGTTTTTCTTAATCGTTCCGTGATTTTTTAAAATTCAGAAACGTTAAACAAAAAAACCGATAATTCCAATTAGAATTCAGAAAAGCAAAAAAATGCCCAACTAAATTTCAGACAAATATAATTAGTGCCCGTGCTCGATCTGTACTTACAAAAAAATCAAATAAAATTACTGATAAAATATGTCGCCATTAGGCACGTCTCCGAAACAGAAAATGCAAATTCCTTCATTTGGGTCTGCAATTCCAGATCATGTTGGTAACCCTTGCGAAATAATGTAAGAGACAAAAAAGTTGGAAGAAAGTATTGAGATTGAGATTTCTAGAAATAGAATTGTAGTGTTGAAAACTGTCAAAATTTATTCTGTAGAAACTATAAATATTCACATATAAAAAAACAGTTTTCATTAACAAGACAAACCGACATTTAAAATCCTACTGATGATAACACTAACTGGGGTGTTTGAAACCGGTATGGGAAATACCAGAAGTGTATATAATTTTTTGAAATTTAATTTTTCCTCTGCATTTTTTCAACTTGAACCCTTATAAGAAATTAAATTTGTCAAAGTCCCAACTAAATAATACCCTAATTTACATACACATATTTGTATCTATGTATGTATTGCAAATGCACAAGGAAACGGATGTGCAAGGAGGTGTTAACAAAGTCAATAGTCTGAATTTTCTATTCACAATATGGTGATTTTTCTTTCTCATTCTCATCATTGACATCATCGTTTGACTTGTGAATGAATGAGTGACTGCTAAACGAATGTTTAGAGTGGAAAATAGGTAAAACGTGTTTTATTTTAAATTTCCGGTAGAGTATTTTTCTGACATTTACTATTTTGTATTTTTAAAACTTCGTTTTAGTATTCCTAAATACATTGACATACCGACATTTATATTGTAGTATGGATTTAACTATCTAAGATAACGTACATACTTACATACAAATGTCAGTCTGTAAAAATGTACATACATTGAATTTTTGTAGAATTATAAAATTGTACATACGGAAATATGTATTGACTTAACTATAAAAATATTTACATACATATAAAGGGCGTTTTTTAGAAAATCTTTATTTTAAAATTTTTTGAACTCTTAAAGTGAATAATAGAATTCTTAAGGATCTTGTTAGGTTCGCGGTAATGCGTAATTAAAACTTATTTTATACAAAACTATCTGGCCCGGTCCGAGTTGATGGCCTCATTATAAAATCAGTGTTATATTTCGTCTCGATTTAAAAATGTAATCAGGTTGTAGGCATAGAGAAATTGGCGGGCCTTGATTTACAGACCCAATTAGGCAGATCAATCATCTTCAAATTATATTTCAAGCACTAAAGAAATTAATTATGTCATGACTAGAGCAAGTACTTTCATGCATCTAAAAAACGAAAATATATGCCTATAATATGCGTCTAAAAATTCAAAATATGCACTAAAAACTTAAAAAATATGCATCTAAAAATTATTGTTTTTACATATGTAAATTAAGCTTTGTTAAATACTTTAAGGACCTCGACAATTCTTAAAAATGTTTTATTGAGTGCAAACAATTTTTAATTAGTAAATATTTTTTTACTTAAGAAGTTTTTTCGTTGAGTCACTAAATATTGCTGAAGTAAAAAATTTTATATAAAAACAAAAATATTAAAATACAATATTTTTCTAGAACAAGTTATTTTTCAATACTTTTTGTTCTCTATTCTAAAAAAAAATATTTATTTTAAAATATTTTTTAGCCTTTTTTCGGAATTTTCCAATTTTCAAGCCAAAGAATTAACTCAAAAGACCCCACCCTAACTCTAATCAAAATAAAAACGAAATTTTCCTGTAAAAAATCTTTAATTCGAAAATATTTTTTTTGACGATAGTAAAATGTCTTAGAATAGGAAACAGTTCTTAGAATCTAAAAATGATACTTCCAGAATCCATTTTCTTTAAAAAAAAAGCATCAGAATATGATTTCCATAAATAAATACAATTTTCTATAGGAAATAGGGGATATGTTTTTGAATTTTTCTAAGGAAGTTTTGAAAAAATATAAAATATATTGATAATATTTAAAAAAAGTCGAATTTATTTGAAAATATGCAAAAATATGCATTTATACCAAAATATGCAAAAATATGCAACTACAAATCAATGCCATTTTATTGCAAATTCATTGATTCGGATAGATATTTAATTTATGGTATGTTTACAATGCTCAGTAAAAATATGCATTTTCATGAAAGTACTTGCCCTAGTCATGACTATGTACAAATTTGTACAAATTTAAAACTTTTTTTAGCGCCATTACGAACAAAACAAAATTTATTTACGCAAATCCATCGTTCTCTCATGAGTTATATTCTTAAGTTCACACTCACATGAAAACTCGGTTGGAATGAGGTTGCCACAACCGTCGTAACCTCGTCTACGGTTGCTGCTACCGAGTTGCGGTTGTCTCAACCGTCTTACGGTTGTGATAACCGTAAGCGGTTGCAGCAACCGTAAGTTGAGGTTGTTAAAACTTTTTTTTAAATATTTGTGTGCCAGTTGCTACAACTTCAAATTATCAGTTGTAGCAACCGTAAATTTTCGGTTCCTTCAACTGATAATAAAAAATAACAAACTTTTTTAATGTCAGAAAAATAAAATATTTTTAAATGAAAATTCTTTTCTACAAAACACAATGGTGAAATATGGAAATAAAAAGGAAAATACTATTAAAACCGTAAGTTTGCTTTTATTAAATGCAAAAAATATTTAATAAATAATTTTTTTCGTTAAATTTATAGAAATTATCAAAAATATATTTGTAAAAGGCGTCATAAACGATTTCCCTAATACGGCTGCTTACAACGGCTAAATTTTCCCAGTCTGACGAGAAGGTATGAAAGGCATAGAAGTCAATGGACGAAGAAAGAGTCGGAAAACTATAACTTCACTCAAGAATATATCCAAACAAGCACTGCAGCGCTTCAGAAAAAGGTGGTAATTGATACATTATATACGAAAATTCCATGATCTGAGAACCTTGGAATACAAACCATCAAGACGTCTCTAAAGGAAAAATAAAGCCAAAATGTCTTAGCTTCTGAGACTTTATCTAAAGACAAAAAGGCGCAGATTCTGTCTCAGAATCTGTGACTTTTCCTATAGAAAAAATGTCACAGAATCTGTGACTTTTTCTAAAGAAAAATTATCTCAGAATCTGAGACTTTTCCTATAGAAAAACTGTCTCAGAATCTGAGACTTTTTCTATAGAAAAATTGTCTCAGAATCTGAGACTTTTTCTATAGAAAAATTATCTCAGAATCTGAGACTTTTCCTATAGAAAAACTGTCTCAGAATCTGAGACTTTTTCTATAGAAAAACTGTCTCAGAATCTGAGACTTTTTCTATAGAAAAACTGTCTCAGAATCTGAGACTTTTTCTATAGAAAAACTGTCTCAGAATCTGAGACTTTTTCTATAGAAAAACTGTCTCAGAATCTGAGACTTTTTCTATAGAAAAACTGTCTCAGAATCTGAGACTTTTTCTATAGAAAAACTGTCTCAGAATCTGAGACTTTTTCTATAGAAAAACTGTCTCAGAATCTGAGACTTTTTCTATAGAAAAACTGTCTCAGAATCTGAGACTTTTTCTATAGAAAAACTGTCTCAGAATCTGAGACTTTTTCTATAGAAAAACTGTCTCAGAATCTGAGACTTTTTCTATAGAAAAACTGTCTCAGAATCTGAGACTTTTTCTATAGAAAAACTGTCTCAGAATCTGAGACTTTTTCTATAATAAAAATGAATCTGAGACTTTTTCTATAGAAAAACTGTCTCAGAATCTGAGACTTTTTCTATAGAAAAACTGTCTCAGAATCTGAGACTTTTTCTATAGAAAAACTGTCTCAGAATCTGAGACTTTTTCTATAGAAAAACTGTCTCAGAATCTGAGACTTTTTCTATAGAAAAACTGTCTCAGAATCTGAGACTTTTTCTATAGAAAAACTGTCTCAGAATCTGAGACTTTTTCTATAGAAAAACTGTCTCAGAATCTGAGACTTTTTCTATAGAAAAACTGTCTCAGAATCTGAGACTTTTTCTATAGAAAAACTGTCTCAGAATCTGAGACTTTTTCTATAGAAAAACTGTCTCAGAATCTGAGACTTTTTCTATAGAAAAACTGTCTCAGAATCTGAGACTTTTTCTATAGAAAAACTGTCTCAGAATCTGAGACTTTTTCTATAGAAAAACTGTCTCAGAATCTGAGACTTTTTCTATAGAAAAACTGTCTCAGAATCTGAGACTTTTTCTATAGAAAAACTGTCTCAGAATCTGAGACTTTTTCTATAGAAAAACTGTCTCAGAATCTGAGACTTTTTCTATAGAAAAACTGTCTCAGAATCTGAGACTTTTTCTATAGAAAAACTGTCTCAGAATCTGAGACTTTTTCTATAGAAAAACTGTCTCAGAATCTGAGACTTTTTCTATAGAAAAACTGTCTCAGAATCTGAGACTTTTTCTATAGAAAAACTGTCTCAGAATCTGAGACTTTTTCTATAGAAAAACTGTCTCAGAATCTGAGACTTTTTCTATAGAAAAACTGTCTCAGAATCTGAGACTTTTTCTATAGAAAAACTGTCTCAGAATCTGAGACTTTTTCTATAGAAAAACTGTCTCAGAATCTGAGACTTTTTCTATAGAAAAACTGTCTCAGAATCTGAGACTTTTTCTATAGAAAAACTGTCTCAGAATCTGAGACTTTTTCTATAGAAAAACTGTCTCAGAATCTGAGACTTTTTCTATAGAAAAACTGTCTCAGAATCTGAGACTTTTTCTATAGAAAAACTGTCTCAGAATCTGAGACTTTTTCTATAGAAAAACTGTCTCAGAATCTGAGACTTTTTCTATAGAAAAACTGTCTCAGAATCTGAGACTTTTTCTATAGAAAAACTGTCTCAGAATCTGAGACTTTTTCTATAGAAAAACTGTCTCAGAATCTGAGACTTTTTCTATAGAAAAACTGTCTCAGAATCTGAGACTTTTTCTATAGAAAAACTGTCTCAGAATCTGAGACTTTTTCTATAGAAAAACTGTCTCAGAATCTGAGACTTTTTCTATAGAAAAACTGTCTCAGAATCTGAGACTTTTTCTATAGAAAAACTGTCTCAGAATCTGAGATTTTTCTATAGAAAAACTGTCTCAGAATCTGAGACTTTTTCTATAGAAAAACTGTCTCAGAATCTGAGACTTTTTCTATAGAAAAACTGTCTCAGAATCTGAGACTTTTTCTATAGAAAAACTGTCTCAGAATCTGAGACTTTTTCTATAGAAAAACTGTCTCAGAATCTGAGACTTTTTCTATAGAAAAACTGTCTCAGAATCTGAGACTTTTTCCATAGAAAAATTGTCTCAGAATCTGAGACTTTTTCTATAGAAAAATTGTCTCAGAATCTGAGACTTTTTCTATAGAAAAATTGTCTCAGAATCTGAGACTTTTTCTATAGAAAAATTGTCTCAGAATCTGAGACTTTTTCTATAGAAAAATTGTCTCAGAATCTGAGACTTTTTCTATAGAAAAATTGTCTCAGAATCTGAGACTTTTTCTATAGAAAAATTGTCTCAGAATCTGAGACTTTTTCTATAGAAAAATTGTCTCAGAATCTGAGACTTTTTCTATAGAAAAATTGTCTCAGAATCTGAGACTTTTTCTATAGAAAAATTGTCTCAGAATCTGAGACTTTTTCTATAGAAAAATTGTCTCAGAATCTGAGACTTTTTCTATAGAAAAATTGTCTCAGAATCTGAGACTTTTTCTATAGAAAAATTGTCTCAGAATCTGAGACTTTTTCTATAGAAAAATTGTCTCAGAATCTGAGACTTTTTCTATAGAAAAATTGTCTCAGAATCTGAGACTTTTTCTATAGAAAAATTGTCTCAGAATCTGAGACTTTTTCTATAGAAAAATTGTCTCAGAATCTGAGACTTTTTCTATAGAAAAATTGTCTCAGAATCTGAGACTTTTTCTATAGAAAAACTGTCTCAGATTCTGAGACTTTTTCTCTGAGACTCTCTGAGACTGTCTCAGAATCTGAGACTTTTTCTATTAAAAAACTGTCTCAGAATCTGAGAAAAACTGTCTCAGAATCTGAAACTTTTTTTATAGAAAAATCTGTGACTTTTTCTGGGACATTTTTATTATAGAAAAAGATTCAGATTTTTCCCATAGGAAAATCCTCAGATTCAAAGTTGTTTTTCTCAGATCCTGAAATATTTTTGTATAGAAAAGTCTCAGATTTTGAGACATTTCTACTATAGAAAAAGTTTCAGATTTTGAGACATTTTTCCTTCAGAAAAAGTCTCAGATTCTGAGAAGAAGAATTCTTTTTATTAGATTTTTAGCAAACGAATTAAAACCACATAAAAATGTAACAGTTTATTATTATAAGTATTTAATCATTTATATAACTATATTTTTCTTTAAACAATAAAAAAAAAAACAAAAACTAAAAAAAATGTGTTTTGTAATAGGGATTTCATATTTTTTTTTGGCAAAATATCGAAAATATATTAAACACAGCTCTGGTTGGAGCAACTGGCAATGCGGTTGCCACAACCGGCAAATGTCGTTATTTGAGGTTGTTGCAACCGGCATTTGTCGGTTGCCTCAACCGTAATTTTCCGGTTGCCTCAACCTCAACTTGAGGTTGGAACCTTGTACGGTTGTCCCAACCGTATTTTGCTGTGAGTGCATACAAAAAATATACTCAAACATTTTTACATTTTCCTGAATTTTCAATTTTTCCAGGACAGTTTTCTAAATAACCATTCCTTTAATCGATTTCTAAAAGGACAAAATAAACCAAATCGGTCTTTTGCCGATTTCAAATATTTAGACAAAGCACAGAGGGCCAGAATGATCCAATTCCGGCCAAAAGTCTTTATCGTTGTTGGATCCGCCTGAAAATTTGCTTATAGGGGAATTCGAGGTCGCTGATTTCAAAATTTAGCCAAAAACTATCCAATATGGCGGCCAATTTTTTTTAAAAATTGTCCGATTGGACTCAAATTTTATTTTATGCGGGTCTTGAAGTTACTGAATAAGAATTGTTACTCCGAATTTTGAAAAACAAAATGGCGGACTAAATATGCTTCTTAAAGTTTAAAGAATGATCCATCTCCGGCCAAAAGTCTTTATCGTTGTTGGATTCGGCTGAAAATGTGCTTCTAGAGTATTTCGGGACGCTGATTTTAAAATTTAACTTAAAAACTAAAAAAATCAAAATGGCGCATCCAATATGGCGCACAACTTTTTTTAATAATTGGCCGATTTAACTCAAATTTTGTTTTAAGGGGGTCTTGGAGTTACTGAATCAGAATTACTGACGTGAATTTTGAAAAACAAAATGGCGGACTAGATATGCTTAGTAAAGTTTGTTACAAGTAATTAAAAAACAGTTATATTCCTTTTCTTTGTTGAAGCTAGCTGAAAGTGTGGCCTAGTAAATTTCCGGGTCTGTTATCTTAAAATCGATCTGATAAAATTCAATATGACGGAAACAATATGGCGGCTAGAATTTTTAACTTTATCTGATATAACAAAAAATTAGTTTTAAGAGTATTAAAAATGTCTGAAGTTAAATCTACGCACATAATTTTTATAAATATTTTTTTTTATATTTGATATAAATATGGAAATGGTGTAAATGACTTACTTAGTTTCAGAAAAGCTTTTGGAAATGGTGACGACAAATTATTCACTTTTTTTCTTTATTTTGGAAATTCAATCAAAAATCTTTGAATTTAATTGGAAATCGTGTAACTGATATTTTCCATAATTCTACAAAAAACTAGAAATGTAGATAATTTTTTTTCCTACACTTAAGGCACTCTCTGACGACAAACAAACTAATCAAGCCGTAAAACATTATTTTGGGTTAACTTATTTTTTTAAAAACAAATCTCGGACCACTGCATATATAGCTGTAATTTCGTCATTTATCATTTCGAGCAAGTTTGGGCAACTTTTTTCGAAAGATATGGATCTATTCTATATAAGAAAAAATATAGACTGATTGTATCGAACTGAGGATCGCTGAGGATTTTTTCGGCGCGAAGTCAATAACTAAAAAATCATAGTTATTTTCACAAAAAACGCGAATTGCTGTCAGGAAAATAAGTTATATTTTTTCCATATTATTTTCGTCACAAAGGCTAATATATAAGGGTGAACCCTGCAAATCAAAAGTTGATCATTAGCAATAGAAATGTGTAAAAAAAATAAAAAATGTATATCCACTTACAATTTTTTTTTTTTAACTTTTTTAACTTTGAAGACCTGTCGAAGGAAATGGTGTAGTTGGATCATAAAGATAAGTTCAGGAAACCAGCTCCTATATATGTCCAACAAATTGGTATAGTTATTTTTTAAGAATTGAATATAAGGACTTTTGGCCGGAAATCGATCTGGCTGGCCCTCTGTGCAAAGGTGGGATTAAGACTTGCGAAATCAGTTAAGCTTGTGCATAACATTACCCACACTCAAAATAATTACTCCGTTAAATACTCTTTTAAATGACTGTAATCTTAATTCGACAGATATTTTTCAAAGTTTTTTGTCAAAATATAGATTTTAAGAAAATTGTTTGTATTTACTTGTGACAGAAAAACCAAATTTTATATGCAATTCCGTTTTAATTTTTAAATTTATAAAAATTATTTTTTGTTCGACCTATAAATTCAATTGAGAAAGATCACTCCAGCTCGAGGTCACATTTCTTTACTAATTATTATGATAATATTGTCAAAGTAACAATTTTCAGGAAATTATTTATAAAGTTTGTTTGTTTTAAATTGATTGGTATGGTAATTTTGCAAATACTTACTCGACACCTGTTTCGGAATTTGTCAAATTCTATTGTCATGAGTATTTAGCAAATTGACATTCGTTGGTGGCAAAACCTAAAGTCTTATATTTGCATGTAAATAGACATAATGAGAATTTATGTACTAAATACACAACATAATACAGCTCTAAATTTCAAACGAAAACAAAAGTCATAAATTACTCTTAAAAATCGGAAATTTTAAGAGGCCATCGTGTAAAAAAAAGTTGTAAGTTTACAATTTTATAAGTGTTGACGCATTTAAGCTGCGCATTTAAATGTTGGCACTTCTCTATGTTTTGTACACACAAAAAAAATTCCAGTGAACGACTTTCATAATATTTATGAACAAATTCATAAAATTTATTAACTTTTTCATAACATTTATAAACTTTTTCATAGTATTTATGAATAAACCATAATATCAATAGTAAAATTGATTTTGTATATATCCATGTATAAATTGATACAAATGTATCTAATTTTACATATAAATATCTAATTATATGAAATTATAAAAAAAATTACTCAGATAAGCCCAAAATTCGTATCAAATTTCATAAAATTTTATCTGGAGTTATATCAAATTTTATATTATTTGATATGAATTTTGGTCTTATCTGATTGATTTTCTATATAATTAAATATGATAAGATCTAAATATGTATAAAAAGATATATTTGTATCAATTTATACATGGTTATACACGAAATCATTTTTACTAGGGATGTGAAATATAGAACTACCCGAGTAAAAATTTTTATATGATGCAATATATAATGATATATGACACAATATATGTATATTAATACGGAATTTGATCCGAATAATGGTGGATATTTTTGCATTAAAAAAGATCTACTTGTATAAAATATGATTTGATTTTATTGCCTTATATTGGTGGATCTAATTAGATCTAATTGCACAAAAACATATAAAATCCTGGTGTTTTTTGGTTTGGGTTGAGATACACCACAGGTCAACGATACATCCACCAAACATATAATTTTCAAAAACAAAAAAAATGTTTGGGTACGCTTCGAACCAGATAGGTGATATACATAACCCTAACAAGAAATGTTTAGGAACATTTTAAAAAGTTTCTTATACTTTGCCTAAAAAACTTAGAAAATTTTTGGTTAATTGTAAACATATATAGGTTTATATGGAACAGCATAAGCTATATATAATTTTAAGTTAAATTATACAGAAAAAAAAATTTTGTATTGACCCTCATATAATTGTATATAATTATATCAACCGTACACCTTTTAATCCGAATCATGATTAAATTATATATTACTACATATGACTGCATTAAAAAAATTTAGAAAATATCTCAGGGATGTATAATCATATATAATTTATTATGTTTGTATCAAGTTATATATTGTAATATATGTTTATTTTTACTCGGGTATTAAAATTTTTTTCATAAATACAATGAAAAAGTTTATAAATATTATGAAAAAGTTCCTAAATTTTATGAATTTGTTCATAAACACTACAATTAAATACCCGACTAAATAAGTTTAGATATAGTAATAGTATAGTATTTAATATATTTATATATGGCCAGTACTTTTTATTTTATGCAAAATTCTACATATTTTATCTTATGATATAAAATTATATACAATTATATCAAATTAGACAAACCCAATATTCGGATCAAAAACGATCATATTTAATCGAATATAACAAATTTTGAGCTATTTTGATCCACCAATATCATCATTTTATTTTATCCGAATACATGTTGGGCCATATTAAATTATATATGGCTCAATTTCAAATTATATATGGACCTGTATATTTATTTTTAGTCGCGCCCTAGTAAAAAAAGAAAAAAAGTTCATGACTAATTATATCCCAAATATGGCGGATACAATTACTTTAAAAATTATCTACAGGTATATTTTATGATCTATCGGGATAACCTTATATATAATGTGATACGTGAATTGGGTCTATATAATTATATCAGTTGGAGAAAACTGATACGATTAAATATAATTTAAACCCATTATAACTCATCATATATTGCTCCTTATAACGTCATATAAGTTGGATAACATTGTATATAATCATATGCACTCTATGTAATGTTATATACAAAAATATGTTCTTTATGTATAGCAATATCTAACCATATATATTTATATCTTATAGTCTCTATTTATTTTATATTGTATCAGTCCGGATCAAACTGATAAAACCAGATAGACCCATTTTACGTATCATATTATATATAAGACTATCGGTTTAGATCTTGTAGGATAACCGAGGATAATATTTAAAACAATTGTGTCCACCATATTTGGGATCTAATTTGTCACGGCTATATATAACTCTTTTTAACTCGGGCGGGTAGAAAAGATTTTAAATTCCCGACTAAAAATAAATATACAGGTCCATATATAATTTGAAATTGAGCCATATATAATTTAATATGGCACAACACGTATTTGGATAAAATAAGATGATGAAATTGGTGGATCAAAATAGCTTAAAATTTGTTATATTAGATTAAATATGATCGTTTTTGATCCGAATATTGGGTTTATCTAATTTGATATAATTGTATATAATTTTATATCATAAGATAAAATATGTAGAATTTTGTATATAATATTTTTTTTATCTCATAATTTTCAAATTTATCCCAAGTTTTTTAATAAATTTTTACTTCAAAATACAAAAAATGTACCAAAAATATTTTTTATCCAGGACTTAGAAAATATTACAAAACTTTTTCAGGACTTGTAAAATTTTTCAAAATTTGGCAAAAAATTTTTTTTGTTTAAATCATTTTTAATGAAATTCTCAACTCCAAAACGCAAAAATTATTTGTGTCTGGAAATTTAAAAAAAAATTTCTCGGGACTTAGAAAACTTTTTTCCCCCGATTCGGAACCCTGTATCTTATCTTGTATGAGGTCAGACATGGAGTTGTATATCATATATTTATTTGTCTAATATGGTATGAGGTCATTCATGGAGTCATATAAAATATTATATGCAACATCTAATTTAATAAAGCTTTATATATTGCATAGATGGAACTAATTAATTAAAGGGACCAATTAATTGATGGTTTAATTACCATTTAATTAATGTCAATGGTAATGAAATTTTTTTCATTACCATTGGTTGTATCGATTGTACCAATTAAATTACTTATCAATTTAATTACTAATGAAAATTAAAAAAAAAATAATTACCATTGGTATGGCATCACTTAAAAAAAATAATTACCATTAGTAAAAGTCGTCACAATATTGTCAAAATCGTTAATATTTGGAAATATCTGTTGTTTTTGTTATATGGTGTTTTAGTTTTTCACATTTTATAAACCAAACACACGTTGATTGCCTTTGTATAACACAATATTTGAAATTTTTATTTGCGTTTTGATTTTTGTCTTTAACATTTTCATTTTTTTTATACCCTCCACTCTAGTGATAGAGGGTATATTTTATACCCTCCACTCTAGTGATAGAGGGTATATATAAGTTTGTCATTCTGTTTGTAACTCATCGAAATATCGATCTGGGACCCCATAAAGTATATATATTCATGATGCCCGATCGATTTTAAGACATTCTAGCGATGTCCGTCTGTCCGTCTGTCCGTCTGTCTGTCTGTGGAAAATGCTGTCGCGGACAAAATATTGCACAGAGATGACTGAAACTTAACATATTTATTGAAAGTTCTCCCGAGAAGTTTGGTATTGCATTTGAGCGATATCGGTTCAGCGGTTCAAAAGGTATGAACGAAAATGTAAGCACACCTCAAAAATTTCAGTACATTCAACATAACCTAAAAATACAAAATGCTTTAATTCGGCTTCTGGTTGGCATATGTGAACATAATTGAACACCAAATGGTATTTAAACAAGTGCAAACACAAAAAAAGAAAAAAATCGCGGATTTTTTTTACCAAATTTTTTTTTTGCGGAAATTTTTTTTTCAAAAATTTTTTTTTTTTTTCAAAAAAAATTTCCTTTTAAATAAAGTTTTTTGCAATAATCTTTTTGAAATTGTGGAGGGTATCACTACATTCGGCAAGGCCGAATTTAACTTTTTACTTGTTTTTTTTTTAAAAACATACTTTGATATTTAAATTTTTAATACAAAAATGTGCAAACCAATGGTTTTGAAACCAATTATAATTGGTGTTTTTCAACAATTGGTGCATTTCATTACCATTAGTAATTATTTTTTCAATTAAAAAAATTTAATTACCATTAAATGGTAATGAAATTTTTTTCATTACCATTGATATCAACCAATGGTAATTAAATTTCAATGGTAATGAAAAATTCCCATCTATGATATATTGTATGTGGAGCAACACATGATTCGATATCCTTTTATATGGCACCATATTAAATTTTGGGTGTAAAATTTAATACAGGATACATTCACATATAATTATGTAAAGTACTGTGTATGGCCGTATATAAATATATTAAAAAATATGTTACTATATCTAAACTTTTTTAGTCGGCCCGAGTAAAAATTTTTATATGATGCAATATATAATGATATGTAACACAATATATATTTATACGCAATTTGATCCGAATAATGGTGGATGTTTTTGCATTAAAAAAGATCAACTTGTATAAAATATGATTTGATTTCATCCGAGTTTTGACCAGACATTGCCATATATTTGTGGATCTAATTAGATCTAATTGCATAAAAACATAAAAAATCCTGGTGTTTTTTGTTTTGGGTTGGGATACACCACAGATCAACGATACATTCACCAAACATATAATTTTCTAAAACAAAAAAATATGTTTGGGTACGCTTCGAACAAGATAGGTGATATACATAACCCTAACAAGGAAATATTTAGGAACATTTTAAAAAGTTTCTTATACTTTGCCTAAAAAACTTAGAAAATTTTTGGTTAATTGGAAACATATATATTTTTATATGGAACAGAATAAGCTATATAGTATAATTTTATGTTAAATTATACAGAAAAGCAAATTTTGTATTGACCCTTATATAATTTTATATAATTAGATCAACCGTACACCTTTTAATCCGAATCATACTACATATGACTGCATTAAAAACATTTAGAAAATATCTCACGGATGTATAATTATATATAATTTATTATGTTTGTATCAAGTTATATATTGTAATATATGTTTACTTTTACTCGGGGGGTTAATTTTTTTAGCATTTTGCTGTGACATGCCAGCCCGGGGTTTTATTATAATCACAACAAAAATTTGTCGATTTCTAAAAAGTTGACTTTTCGAATTTAAAAAAATCGATTTTTTTACTATTTTCAAATTTCAAATTTAAAATTTTTAGTCTATTCGAACATTTAAGTCTTTTTCATACTAGTAAAAAGTACATTTTTTTTTAAGTCAAAGTTCGTTTTTGACTTGTAAGCATCATACTTGGGATCTAAGCATTGAGGCATTAGTTTTTTCATGTAAAATGCCAACGAAATAGCAGGCATTGGCATTGTTTTTCATACAAAACTAATACCAGGTCCCAAGTATGGTAAGCATTTAGGTGATATTTTTTGGTTGTATTATTTTTATCATGGTTGGTGAAAAAAGGAATAAAGGTTAAAAAAGTTGAAGAAATCGAAAGCTGAAATCAATAGGAAAAGTCGACTTTCAAATTATAGAACACTATCGTTGAGGGTTTTTTTGTCGATA
Organism: Pegoplata infirma; assembly: GCA_963921195.1. Lineage (NCBI taxonomy): Eukaryota > Metazoa > Arthropoda > Insecta > Diptera > Anthomyiidae > Pegoplata > Pegoplata infirma. Next base: position 169,243,559 of record OY992540.1, on the reverse strand, counting down.
ATATAGTTAACGTCCTCTCTATTGCAGTAACGGTAATTAAAAATGCTCTTAGCAATTTCTGACACATAAAGCTGACTTTAGGGTTTTTCGCTTTGCATACAAAAAGATTGATAACAACGGTACGCCAATTTCTTCAGTCTTAACTCCGTTGTTATTTGAGTCTTTTGGTATGTTTTTTTGCAGAAGAAAGAGATCTTTTTCATCAGGCAACAAGTATAAAAATCATAAAGTCGACAAAAAAAGTCGATGGCAAATGCCGGCTATTCGACTTTTTAACAACAAAAAAGTTGATTTCGACTTTTTCCTACCAAAAAATCGATGAATCGAATTTTTAACTATAGAACCCTGGTTTATAAAGGGAATAATATTTATATAACACAAAAAGTTATAACATACAGCACAAAATGTAAACTTAAAACCGTTATTGCTAAATAACTACACTGTTCTACAACAAAAATCTCCCAGTGAAATATCCAACTGGTTCTTATAGATTTTGTTCTCTTGAATCCAAATCTGCCATCCAATTTTTTCTAGCACGTACCGTTTTTAAGATATTCGCTGTTAAAAAGTAAAAAAAAACAATAATTTCACACTTTTGGTTGTCCACTGTTACAGATTTTCCCAAAAATAGACCTCCTGATTACAAAACCGCAATCCAAATTTTTCTAGCATGTTCCGTTTTTAATATATTCGCGTTTGATAGTTATAATATACAGCACAAAATGTAAAAAAATATTTAAAAAAAAAAAAATTAATAATAAACGGTAATTTTTTTGTAAAAAAGCACTGAAAAGAGTATTTTTACGTTTGTTATTTCCAACACTGGAAAGGTACTCTATTTTCCGGAAAAAAAGATACACACAAAAAAAAATTTCCAATGAACGATTTTTATAGTATTTATGAACAAATTCATACAATTTATTAACTTTTTCATAATACTTATAAAATATTTCATACTATTTATGAAAAATGTAAAATAGTTCTTAAATTTCAGATGTTATGATTTATTCATAAAGGCGTTTATTTCATAATGCAATATTTCCCAAATAAACATATGAAAAACCCCCATTGAAATTATCTCCAAAAAAAATGAAATTAAGCCCAAAAAAATTTTAATCACTTTATGGCGTACGGACATAGCGCCCAAGAACTCACCAATGTTGTATTTTACATTTTTAATATTTTAAAGTTTTTATGCGTAGCCGGCCTTCGGCCGGGCTTAGGGATTACAAACTCCATGCATTAAACCCACCCTCTCCGCAAAGTAAAGTTTTCTAGGGTAAGTAGCAGGCCTTTACGCTATCAAATTTGTTATATCGTTTACAGAGAGGGTGGGTTTAATGCACGGAGTATGTAATCCCAAAGCCCGGCCGAAGGCCGGCTACGCAGAAAAACTTTATTACAAAAAAACCTTTCATTGAAGTCGTTATTTCGATATTTCGCAATATTTTGAATTTTTTGACAACTTTGTTTTGGGAGAAATAACATTTTTAGACCTATCATTTTGGGCTATATGTCGCAGCTTGGGCGATATGACAATTACGGTTTTGGGCGATAAGACCTTGGGCGCTATGTCCGTACGCCTTTTTTTATTTCTTTTTCATTTGGTGCTTGTTTCATAATGAATAAAACCACAAAATTAATAATGAAACAAACCCCAAAATAAATGAAAAAATCCCCAAATAAAATTTTAGCATTTTTTTGGGGATTTTTTTCATTTTTCTGTTTGGGGGATATTTCATTGGGGGTTTTTTCATAGCGCCATTCATAAATACTATGAAAAAGTATATAAGTATTATGAAAACGTTAATAAATTGAATGAATTTGTTCATAAATACTATGAAAGTCGTGCATTTTTTTGTACTTTGCCAGTACTATATTTTTTGTAACGCTGGCAATTTCTGGCTGGGTAGTTGCTTGAAAATTGTTACTTTGACAACATCATCGTAATGATTAGTAAAAGAAATATGACCTTAAGCTAGAATAATCTTATTCAAAATAGAATTTTAAAGGTCGAATAATAAATAACTGACAATGTACACTCAAACAAAAAAACTGTAATGTTAGCAAAAAAAGCTTGTAAACCTACAAGAAAATTTGCTGATTTTGAACCCACAATTTTTTTGGTAAAGTTAGCAAAAATGTTTTGCCAAAAATTAGTTAACTGAAATTTTTTTATTTCAACTTAGTTCATACACATTTGAGGACCCCATTGGGTTAGGACCCGATAGGTCCAGACCCCGATGGGCCTAGACATAGTTGGGTTCCTTAAAAATCGTTATAGTTTTTGATCCAAAAATTTGTGTCCGTTTTGCTCTACCTTGCTTAATTTTTGAGATATGTGATTTTAGGGGACCACCGGGGTCATGAGAATTACAAAACTTGATAACTTCAAAAATATTACTTGGAGAGCTTTTGATTATTCTGCGGTCTTGTTCTACGTGTTGAGAGCTACAAAAATGCGTTGGGATTTTTTGTTGTGTCGGCAATATTTACCGAGATATGAGCATTTTAAAATTTTCGGGAATGCTAACTTTTTTGGAAAGTTAGGACCCATTAGGGTCCACACATGTGAAGAGGACCGGCGATACTATGGAAAGCCCGAGAACCAAAAATGGCCTCCATTTTGCTCTATATGGCTTAGTTTCCGAGATAGCGCCATTTAAAGTTTTCTGAAAATAAAAAAAAATTTACCATCTATTTTTGCTAATATTAGCAAAAAAGCTTGTAAAAATTTGGTCAACTCAATTTTAAATTTAGCAAAAAAAATTAGTTCAAATTTTGTTTAAAATTGCTAATGCTAATGCTAATGAAGTTTACATGAAATTTTTGCTTACATGCTAATCTCAACTAAAAATTTGCTAAAAGTTTGCTAACCAGCATTAGCAAAAAAAATTAGTAAATCTACTAATGTATTATTTTGAGTGTAGTTAAGTCAAAAATAACTTACAATTAGTAGTATTACTAATTGATGTTACTTACATGATTGGTTAAGTATACACGCAGAGATAAAATATGGTTGCAACATGATCACGGCAACTATACTATGATCTCTAAACCCAGTTATGATTGCAGCAATAAAATTATTGCCTTTAGAATTGTATTTAAACATTTATATGGTTGCTTTAGACATTAAATAGTCGCTTCAATCATGATAAAATAATTGCTACATCCAAAAGTACAATATGGTTGTTGTAACAATGTTATAGTTAATTATATTCTCGACACACCAAAAATTTTAACATAATATGATTAAAACATTCATTAGATAATCACAACTTAATGAAAAAATATTTTTGCAAACATTGTCAGATTTATTCATCAGTTTAGTGTTTTGCCAGCAAGCAGTTAGTCGCAAAGACGGCACTTACAATTAGTTCTTTAAAAAATTTAAGGCAATTTGAGTAAAAAATTGGATCAACGCAGAAGGAAATGAAATACAAAAATCTACTTTATATAATTTATTTATTGTGCGGTTCAAAAATAACTTTCCATTTTAAATAAAAACTTCATATCGAAAATATCTAAGTGTTTTTTTTTGCATTTTTTGCTTACTGAATGTGCTATAATTCCTGAATATGTTATGATTGCAGCAAATATGTTATGATTTTGTCAATAACTTAATGGTTTACAGAATCATTCAATGTTAGCTGACAAAAATGTTATCGTTGATGAATTTTTTTTAGAAAAATTCCATAAGTTTATTGCATATCATTGATGTAAAACGCAGGTTGCCACTAAATTGAACCAAAATTAATAAAAATGGTTTCAAATTTATAAAAACAACATTCAAAAACAAAAAATAAATTATTGGTGTGAACTTAATCAAAAAAAAGTGTGGTATTTAAGCATAATCAATTTTCTCAATTTAAACAAAAAACTAAAAAAAAATAAAAATATTAAACTGGAATCATATTATGATATTTATATAACATTTAGGCCATTATTGCCGCAATCATATAATGATTAACATTCCATGTTGCCTTCAATCAAATTAACTTTATTGTTACAATCATATTCCCAATCATAATATGACGCTCTTAAATCATGATCACCGCAACCAGTTTTTTTTTCTGCGTGTATGTTTATTTTTTCAGTCGTAAACCATCAATAGTTTTACTGATTTCCAAATATAATGCTATTTTTCGCTGGGTTGCATGTCCGCCTGTATTTATTCAACTATTTAATGATTCCAAAGTAAATTTGTATAACAGATTTAATTTTTATTTATTTTATCCATTTTAAATCGTATTTATTTGAAACATTAAGTGCAATGAAAAACATATTTGTGGTTATTTTTACAGATTTGCAACCAACAAAAAAATGCAATGTTAACAACAGTGGTGAGTTTTATTTGTTTTATTATTCTTAATAATAGTTGGGATGTTGAAGTGTAAACTATTTTATATTTTCAACCATAAAATGTAAATTTTATTGAAAACAATGAATTTTTTGAAAACAAAACGATAATTTTTTTTTCTACCATCACAATAAAATGCATGTATTTTTACAACATGGCAAATTGTGGAAAAATAGAAATGTTTTGGAAATATATCAGGCATTTTTTTACATTTAGCCAAATTGGCTTACAACACACAAAAAAAAATTACTAGGAAAAGTCTCGTAATCCCATTTACCAATATTTGGCAGTTTTCCTTGTTTTTTAACAAATCGAAATTTACATTTTTTTTGTAATTTTACAATTTTTTATTTGTAATTTTACAAATTTGCAAGAAAATTTTACAAAAAAAAAATAGTAAATTCACGAGAATTCCTTGTAATTTTAATTGCGCAAAAAAACTGTAATTTTTCAAGTTTATTCGTAAAAAGCTTGTAAAATTACAAAATTATTGGTAAAAAGCTGTAAAATTACTAGGAACTTTCGTAAAATAGGTGGTAGCAAAAAATCTACTAAAATTACGAAACCTCTTTGTAAAATTTATCGTGTCAAAAAAATTTTAAATTTACAATTTTATTGGTAAAAACCTTGTAAAATTACAAAATTATTTTTAAAAATATTGTAAAATTATAATTATTAGGCAATTTTGTCAAATAGGAGACTGTAGGCAAAATCGCCCAAAGAAAAATCGCATAAAAAAAGAAAGAGAAATTTCGCCCAAAAATTTTTCATACAAATTTGGGCCATATTTCATATGAAATATTAGCCAAAATTTTTGGGCACATTTTCATAGTTTTTGCGCAAAATTTCAAAATAAATAATTGAGTGATTTTTCATTACGAAAAATTGCCCATAATTAAAATATGAAAAATTGCCCTTTCAGTTTGGTCTGAATTTTTGTCAAAATCTTAAAATGTCACTGAATAAAATCTATTGGATTTTTTTTTAAATTTCTAATGTTTTAACTTAGAAAAAATCGACTTAGAAATATTTTTTAGAAATGTGCTGAAAAATGTCTATAAATTATTTCATTTTCCACATCGACCTCTTAACACATTCATTATTTACTCAATCTGGACGCTATTAAGCTTAAATTAAAGCTTGATAAGTTACCTACATAACATTTTTTAAATAATACTCGTTTGATAATAATAACTTTTAGTATCCCGAGTAAAAATAAACATATATTACAATATATAACTTGATACAAACATAATAAATTATATATGTTTATACATCCCTGAGATATTTTCTAAATTTGTTAAATGCAGTCATATGTAGTTATATATAATTTAATCATGATTCGGATTAAAAAGTGCACGGTTGATATAATTTTATAAAATTATATGAGGGTCAACACAAAATTTGTTTTTCTGTATAATTTAACATAACATTATATATAGCTTATTCTGTTCCATATAAAACTATATATGTTTCCAATTAACAAAAAAAAATCTAAGTTTTTCAGGCAAAGTATAAGAAAATTTTTAAAATGTTCCTAAACATTTCCTTGTTAGGGTTATGTATATCACCTATCTGGTTCGAAGCGTACCCAAACATCTTTTTTGTTTTTGAAAATTATATGTTTGGTGAATGTATCGTTGACCTGTGGTGTATCTCAACCCAAACCAAAAAACACTAGGATTTTATATGTTTTTGTGCAATTAGATCTAATTAGATCCACCAATATAAGGCAATGTCTGGTCAAAACTCGGATGAAATCAAATTATATTTTATACAAGTTGATCTTTTTTAATGCAAAAACATCCACCATTATTCGGATCAAATTGCGTATTAATATATATTGTGTCATATATCATTATATATTACATCATATAAAAATTTTTACTCGGGATTGTTAACTTTGTCTTTAACAAATTTAATCTACTATAAAAAAGTTTCCAATGTATATACCATAATCATATATGAGGCATTCCACACCAAATGTCTAGCGAAAAAAACATGTCTACTGTAAATTTCGGGATAGGTTGTATGAATAGCCCTATATGGAACTAAGAAAATTGCGTTTTTGGTATTTCAATTTTTCAAAAACTGGGCTTAGGAGGCGTGGTCAAATATTGGAAAAATGGTCAAATTTGTGTTGAGTTGCCTTGTTTAAATATTTATCAAATTTAAACGGAATGCACCACAATCTCAAAAACTTTCATTCTTGTATAGTTTTGTATGGGCTATCGATTAATATTCTTTTTTTTTTTAATTTTCAGAACCCTTTCTGAAGTTTTCCATTTTTAAAAAAGGCAATTTATCAAAAATCCTGCCACTTTTGTTTTTTTTTAAAGTTTGTATGTTTGTCTATCTACACAAAAAATTCAGAAATGTGTTTTCGTTTTTTTCGAGAAAATCGCATTTGAATATTAAATTTCATAACAATTTTGTAATTTGCTTGTATATTCTTGTTTTAACGTAGCGAATGAGTATTAAATATTTGCATAAATATTACTCATACGCTATGTTGAAACAAGAAAATACAAGTAAATTACTAAATTGTTTTGAAATTTAATATTCAAATGCGATTTTTTCGAAAAAAAAAAACGAAAAGCACACGTCTGAATTTTTTGTGTGGCTAGACAAACATCTAAACTTTCAAAAAAATAAAAACAAAAGTGGCCGGATAAATTAACTTTTTTAAAACATGGAAAATTTCAGAACGGGTTCTAAAAATTTTACAAATAAAAAAAAGTTAATGATAGCCCATACAAAACTATACAAGAATGTAAATTTTTGAGATTTTGGTAAATTCCGTTTTAATGTGATAATATTTAAACAAGGCAACTCGACACAAATTTGATAATTTTTCCAATATTTGACCACGCCTCCTAAGCCCAGTTTTTGTAAAATAAAAAAACCAAAAACGCAATTTTCCTAGTTACATATAGGGCTATTCATACAACCCATTCAAAAATTCACGGGACACATGGTTTTCTCTAGCGGGACATTTGGTGTGGAATGCCTCATATCTGCTATGCGTCTAAAGACAGTTCCAGGTTAAATTAACTGCCGTCTTTAAATGAGATAGCCAAGCAGTTTGACATACAACTCATATGGGTCCCAGGGCACAGATACATTCCTGGGAATTGCAAAGCCGATGAGATGGAAAAATATCTGAGGAGTTTCATAAGAAGCTCAAATTGGCTTAACGGCAGGGACTAGCAGGGAAACCTTTTACAGTCCCGTGGTATCACAACGGACCTCAGAGTCTACATGTGCTTACCTAAAACGTCAGCAACCACTTTCAGAACCCCAACCTTACAATTGTCTCTTTTATACATATTTTATGTTTCAGCAAATCGGCTCATAAGTTTTTAAGTACTTCCCTTTTTAGTATTTTTTTTATGCCGCACACCATTTTGAGGATAAAGGTGACATATTTCAAAAAAATGCAAAAAGTTATAACCCTTATGTACATAAATGTATGTAGAATTATTGCTGTAGGTTTTACCATTTATTCTATTTTTATTCTGTTTTTATTTAAGTTTAACAGATGTCGCTGAAATTGTCGTTTAATTAAGACTAACATCAAATGCAGTAATTCTTTGAAAAATTTCTAAATTTTCTTTGAATTGTTTTTAGATGTTTTCTTTAGTTGTTCGTTTTTTTCCATTAGCTTTGTGCTGTTAAATAAACGTATTTACTTATTTTTCTGTTGTTAGTGATGATAATTGTTTTGCTATTGTCCCAAGTGTGCAATACATTTTATTGGAACTATATCATAGTCTCGGCGCGGATTTAGTCAAAAAAAGTGAATAAATGTTGATTTGCTAGCAAAAATCATTTAAATTGTTTTAATTAAGATTTACAATCAGGATTGGTTTTTTTTAAATCCCGGGATTCGGGATTGAAGAAAAGTTTTCAGGATCCCGATTTCGTAATATTTTAAACCACAGGATTCGCGGAACTTTAGCCTTTAATTTTTAAAGTCATTTATTTTTGTTCTGTAAGTAAAAATAAGTGATTCTTCTTTAATTTTTAATGATTTGTGTACATTATTTTTTTTAATTATTTTTTAATTGTTGGCATTAAATGCCAAATAACAAATTTTGTTAAAGAGAAGTCATTTGTTTTTACCAACTTATGTTGGTTATTTTTTGTAGACAAAAAATTTAAAAAATTGTATGTGAGCCTTCCAAGCCAAATCACTCACTTTTAGAACCGACCCCTTTCGATTTATTTTAATTTTAGATATGTTTTAGTGCTTATTTAATTCAAATTGGATACCAATTTTCAGCCTTTTATTTCAAGATGGTGTTAAGTAATCAATTTTTCAAAATGGCAATTTTCTCAAAATAAAAATTTGAAATTTTTAATTAATTTTGACCATTTGAAAATATAGATATTTTAAAAAAAGTTGGACAACGTTTTGTTGGTATTTAAATGTAGTTTTAGAAAAAAATTATTCGAAGTAACTATCACTTATTTTTGGACGTTTAAAAATTAAAATCGACTTTTTGAAAAAGTCCGAAACCTTCGATTTTTTTGTAAAAAACTATAAAAATTGTACTCTAAATTACGCAACTTTTAAGCCATAATTCAATATGTGATCATAATTCTTTCTATTTTTTAAAATTTTAAAATTTGCACCTTTTAGTTTTTGGCTCTGATTTATTTTATATGGTCCTCCAAAAAAAAATAAATTGGTAGATATTGACCCTAACTTACCCTAAATACATTCATTTGGAGGTAAAAATACGTCTTACAAAAATTTAGGACGATCGGACATGGGTAAGACGTTTAGCAGGGTCCTTGAAGTTTAAAAATCGGATTACAAGGAAAAATATGAATTTTTTTCTGTTTTAGCAATTTTTTGGAATTTAAATTAAGTTTGAATTTAAGTGATTACATAATTATGATGTGAAGTAAAATGCCTTTCTAATAAGGTACTAAAAACTAAAATCGGTTGAAAATCAGTCAAGTTATTACAACTTCCCCAGGCATCTAGCGTGTGTCATACCACTTGATTAAAGAATACGAGTCCCTTGTTTTAAATTTATTGGAATTTTCTACTGTAATAACATTTTTTCATTATTCATTTTTTAGTGTAATATTATTTTGGTTTTTCCAAATTTTAAAACAAAAAAAATTTTTTTTTTTTTAAATAGAGATTTCTAAAGGGTGTTGAAAATGCAGGCATTTTTAGCATTAATTTAAAATATGTTAGCAAAACACAATATAAAAAATACTTGTCATCTAATTACATTTGAACTTGGAGAATAAAAAAATGTTATTACAGTAGAAAATTTCAATGAATTTAAAAAATCGGATTGTATTGCTTAATCAAGTGGTATGCCATACATTAGATGCCTGGGGAAGTTGTAATAACTTGGCTGATTTTCAACCGGTTTTAGTCTTTGGTACCTTTTTAGAGAGGTATTTTACTCCGTATTATAATTATTTAACCACTTGTGTTTAAACTTAACTTAAAATACAAAAAAAAAAATGAGAAAACACAAAAAAAAATCATATTTTTTCCTATAATCCGTTTTCTAAACTTCAAGGCCCATGCGGAACGCCTTACCCATGTCCGATCGTTCTCAATTTTTGTGAGGCGTATTTTTACCTCAAAATGAATATATTTAGGGTAAGTTAAGGTCAGTATCTACCAATTTAATGTTTTTGGAGCACCATATAAAAAAAATCAGAGTCAAAAAATAAGAGGTGCAATTTTCAAAATTAAAAAAAAAAAATAGAACCAATTGCGATCACATCTCGAATTATGACTTAAAAGTTGCGTAATTTAGAGTAGAACTTTTAGACGTTTTTAAAAAAAATCGAAGGTTTCGGACTTTTACAAAAAGTCGATTTTAATTTTTAAACGTCAAAAAATAAGTGCTAATTCCCAGCAAAAAAAAATCGAAGTGGTGCAAAAAGAATAAGTGATTCACTACATACATAGTAGCTATATGTGCCGATCTTCATATTCCATAAGAAGTACTTTTATAAGCACTTCCAAAACTGCTAAAAAAATGCCAATAATAACAACTTTCACCAGTTCTTTCCTCAATGATTTAGAAGTACCATTTTCATATGTGTTTACAAATGCAATTGAAAAGTACAAATTTGTGGCACTTAAGTATTGGATTTGTTTTGTTGAATATTTTTTTTTATAATTTTATCTGATTTAATAAAAAGTTAAATTTTATAAATGAATTAACTTGATATGCCGCAAAAGCGAATTTGTTATGTAAATTATGTTATAAAAAAATACAGTTTCCAGATTTTTGTTAAAATTACCAAATGACTCAAGAAGTGCTAAAAAGATAACAAAAAAACTGTTAGCCCTTAAAAAAGACAAGGGTTAAATATAACCAAAAAAGAGCTAAGTTGGTATTGCCGTTTAAAGGTATAAAAACTCTTCTAAAAATATACGATATCTGATTTAAAATGAGAGAATTACTTTTTTTTATCTCATCATTTTATTTATTGGATGTTTTTTTTTAACTACATGTATAAAAACATTTTTTTTTTTTATAATTTTTGGAGTTGTTTTGTAAATTATGTACAAAAAAAAAAACAATAAAAAGTTTCCAGATTATGGTAAAAATCAAATGACTTAAAAAGTGCTTAAAGGGCTAAAAAAGATAACCAAAAAAAGGTGGTAGCCTTTAAAAAAAGGGCTGAATTATAGCCACAAAATGACTAAAAACTCTTCTAAACATTAGGGTATTCAATTAATTGAGGTTTTGGTTTAATCGGCTAATCGGGCAAATAATTAATCGCGATTAAAAAATTATGTTAGTAAAATCAACTGAAAATGTCAGTTAAAATAACTACTGTGTAAGTTGTTTTGGGGTCAACTACTTTTTCAGTTAAATCAACTAACAATGTTAGTTATTTTAACTGACAAAAAACAACTGACTTATGTAGTAAAAACTACTTACATTTGTAGTCAAAACAACTAAAATGTAGTAAGAATAAAAAAATCAATACCCGAGTAAAAAAAAATTGTATGGTAAAACATGTTATCTTATAAAATTATATATAATTTAATGGATCTGATTTTGCTAAATTTCATCCGAAAATTGGCCGCGCCAAAGTTATCTCATAACATCTTATAATATATGAAGTTACAGTTTAATATTTGATTGTATGTGATTTCATCCGGAAATTGGCCGCGCCAAAGTTATCCCAAATTATCTATTATCATGATTTTGTATTAAATATGATATGATATGATGTAATTTCATCCGGAAATTGGCCGCGCCAAAGTTATCTTAAAACATCCAATATCACGATTTTATATTAAATTGGATATTATATAATGTAATTTCATCCGAAATTTGGCCGCGCCAAAATTATCTTATAATATCTGATGTCTTGATTTTATAAAAAAATTATTGGATACATTTTTATCCAAAAAATGTTTCTGTTTTTAGATTTATTTTTAGATATAATAATGTCAAACTGAAAATAAATAAAAAAAAAAAAAACTTCGAACGGACGGGGATTAGAACCACAAGTCTTCCGTTTTGTAATCGCAATCTCTACCCTCTAGACCAGCGGACGTTGTTAGCAAATAACAACTTTAAAAGACTTAGTTTTAAATAAATTGATCGTATCTAATTATATCAAATTGATCTAACATATAGTAATATATGATTACATCCAATTAAATATGTTATTCACTTGTACACAATTTTCAAAAGACTTAGAAAATTTTTGATAAAATTTGCAAAAAAAAAAAAATTGGAATGACGTACAGCAATATTAGGGGCTTCCATGGTAAGCTTAAACAATAATTTTAATGTAGCGATATGCCTTATTTCCAAGTAATAGGCTTCCAAAGTGAAATAAGACTTTGGCTTATAAGTTTGAAATTTTTCATGGAATCAGGAAATCAAAATTAGATTTGAGATCGGGTTCCAAAAATCATTGATAATTTGATAATTTAAACCAAATATAGCTATTATTAACTATATCAATGCAATATAAATTTTTAAAAATGATTGCAAAAATTCAAAAAGTAAAAATTTTTAAGTTCTAAAAAAACAAATGCAATAAAAAAGTGTTTTCTATTTAAAAAAAAAAATAAAAAAATATATTTTTTTCTGGAATCGAACTCGGGTTCCCAAAAATGATAGATAATTTTATAATAAGTTAAATATAGTTATATATAACTATATAACAGCAATATAATTTTTTAAAAATGATTGCAAAAATTCAAAAAAAGAAAAATTTTTAGTTCTAAAAAAAATAAATGCAATAAAAAAGTGTTTTCTATTCAAAAAAAAATAAAAAAAATATTTTTTTTTTGGAATCGAACTCGGGTTCCCAAAAATTATAGATAATTTTAAAATAAATCAAATATAGTTATATATAACTGTATAAAAGAAAAATATTTTTTTAAAATTGATTGCAAAAATTCCAAAAATGAAAATTTTTTAGTTCTAAAAAAATTAAACGCAATAAAAAAGTGTTTTCTATTTAAAAAAAATTAAAAAAAAACTTTTTTTTTCTCGACTGGGCCGGGAATCGAACTCGGCTTCCCAAAAATCATATGTAATCTTATATGATACAATAAAAAGTTTTGTATAACCATATATGTTGACACACAAAAATAAATTTTGAAATACTGGCATATATAATTATATATGGCTAGTTGTTTGGTCAAAAAAATATTTTTTTTATACATGATTATATCAAAATATATATTCCATTACATATGCGACCATTTATAAATATATATTGAGTTTTGACGAAATTTGCGTATATATAGTGCCATACAAACACAGATATGTTATCGTTTAAGACACATATAATTATATCTATTATTTTTGTTGGAAATTTTTTTAGTATGGAACCATATATAGTTTTAAATGGTATTATATTAGTCATATATAATTATACATAAATTGATACTGGATTTTTTGTTTAGTAAAGTCCTATACATAATTAGATATAAAGTCATGTATAATAATGTATGAAATCGGATTAAGTTTTATGTGCAACGTATGATTACATCTACCATTTATATTAATATATTATGAACAATATAATTAGATATAATTTTATATGACATCATTTAAAAAAATTGGAAAATTTCAAAGTGAGATATAATTTTATACTTTGACTCATATATATATATATGGTTTTATGAAAACATATAAAATAATATACATTTATATAAATTCCTTTTTACTCGGGTATATAATTTTTTTTTTCAAAATATTTTTCAGAAAAAAAAATTGAAGACCAAATTTTTTCCAAGTTTTTTTTTTTAAAAAAAAGTTGTGAAAAAAAATAACGAAATTTTTTTTTTTTTGGAAAAAAAACTTTAAAACTTTTAAAGATAAAATAAATAAAATTAACTACTTTAAATAACTGTTACTACATCACAGTACTTTTTTGTTAGTTGTTCAAAAAACGACTTAAAATAACTAACAGAAATAGTTGTTTGATATTTTTCATACAAAAACAACTGACTTTGTAGTTGAAAACAACTAACTACTGTAAAATATACAAATAACTAACATGTAGTAACTTACATAATTTTCTGAGTGCGGGGTTGAGATTTAATCGGTTAATAATCGGATAAATTTGAATTATTCGGTTAACCGAATAATAAAAATTTTAATTGAATATAAAACTAAGAACTCTATGTACTTTTAAGAATTTTATAAATTTTATTTAAAATAAATCTTTATCCGATATGGCGAAGCTCTATAATGTTAGCCCAAATAAAGATTTTTTGTATGGCACCCTGAAAATTTACCCTAAAATTGATAGATAGATTAATAGATGCACCTCTAATAGAGTTTCGAATTCGGTACTATTATATATCAACAAGACAAATTGGTTGGTTTTCAAATTTGTTTTCTTTTATTTTTTAGGGCCGTAATTGCAATAATTTTATCGGTCGATATCTCCGTAATGAAAAAAGATATCTTAAGGATTGCAAAAGTAATTTGAAGAATAAGTGAAGTATTTTTAGATGTGCTGAACTAATTAAACATCATAAAATAATTCTCGGTTTTATAAGGTCCCGAACATTGCGAATATCTGAGTTTATGCAGTACTGTCAATCGAAAATCTAAATATCTCAAAATAAGATAAATCACTTCTAAGGCCAGATTCGAATTAAGCGCATGAAAAACTATTAGAAAAATATATACGTCCACATTTAATTAATAATTCCTATTAGCTAAACTAAATTATTAAAAACATCGATTTAATCTTAACAATTTCAAGTCTAAATATTACATAATAAATATTATACATTGTTAAAAATATCGTTTTGGTTTTAATTATTATTAGTGTAAATACTAAAAAAAAAAATCTTAAAATCAATCCCAAAAAGTCATGAAATATGTACTTATCAAGAAGTGATGAAAAAATCACTTCTAAATCACCATATAAAAATTACATAATCACATCCAAAATGCCAAGAAATATATACTTCTAAAGAAGTGATGAAAAAAGCACTTCCAAAAGGTCAAGTTATATTAACATCCCGATCACTACTTCAGAAGTTGTGATAAAGATGTTAATATATATGTACATACTAAACACTAGTGATATTGTGTGTCACGCCCATATAAAATTCATCAGTGTTTCAGCTGAAGAAGAAGTACATCTGGTTCATAAGTTGTGGTGAATTTTGTAGTGAATGGTAAGCTCTTTTTTTGCTGGGTTACTTCGAATAATTTTTTAAATATTTTTTTCTAAAACTACATTTAAATACCAACAAAACATTGTCCAACTTTTTTTAAGATATCTATATTTTTAACTAGTCAAAATTAATTGAAAATTTTAATTTTGTAATTTTTTTGAAAAAATCGCCATTTTGAAAACTTGATTACTCAACACCATCTTGGAATAAAAGGCTGAAAATTGGTGTTCAAGTTGCATTTAATAAGTACTAAAACATATCCAAAAATAAAATAAATCGAAAGGGGTCGGGTCTAAAAGTGAATGATTTGGCCTGGAATGCCCCATATATATAACAATGGGAAAAATACAACTCTGTTAAAAGTTAAGATTGATTAAGTTTCTGCCAAATGAATACAACACGAATGATGGTGAATACGGGTTATTCAACACAAAGAGGAGTACTTCCGATATTTAATTTGTTCAATCAAAAGTTTCATTTAAATGGTTAATTTTAATCAGACACACATTAAGTGTGTGACAATCGAAGGAGTGCTGATGATGGAAGGGTGGCATACAGGATCAGCTAAGATTTTAGTATTAACGATTTTTAAAGTTTTTAATAAAGAGGAAAAAAATGTCATTACCCGATTTTGTCACCATTTTTACAAAACCTAAACTTGCTTGAAAAGGTGTGTGTCTTCCGATTTGGTGAAAAAGTTAAGTTGGTTAAAAAATTGAGAAAAAAAAATTAATAAAAAAAATATTTTGATGAAAAATGTTTTAATTAAAATGGAACATTTTTGGAGACAAAAAAATGCTTGATGAAAAAAAAATTTTTTGAAAAGAAATGTTGACAAAAAATAAATTTTGTTAAAAAAAATTTTGGGTTGATGGGGAAACAATTTTTTTATAAAAAATGTATTTAATGAAAAAAAAATTGATAAAAGTACCTACTACAGATGGGCACATGAGCAGATTAGAGCGTGATTCACGTGATTCACGCGTGATCACGCGTGAGTGTGACTGAATTCAATTTTACTCACGTGATTGTGAGGGAGTGTGAGTGGAGAAAAAAATTGCGTGAGTGAGTGTGCGTGAGTAAGATTTTTGCGTGAGTTTGCGTGATTAAATTTCTCTTCATATTTCCATTCATACCAAAAAAGCAATAAAACATTTGTAAAATTTGGCTTAACTTAAGATTTTGCCCCGAAAAAAGCACAAAAAAAATAACAATAAATATAAATAACAGTTTCGTGAGTTTGAGTCAACATGAGTGTGAGTGAAGCTTGCGTGAGTGCATGTGAGTGTGAGTTGTATTATATTTACTCACGTGATTGTGAGTGAGTGTAAATAGAAAAAATATTCTCGTGAGTGAGTGTACGTGATTCAAAAATTCCTGTCGTGAGCGTGAGTGAGTGTGAGTCAAAATCCACTAACGTGCCCATCTCTAGTACCTACGCAATTTCTGCGTGGGTATAAATATTTAGAAATAATACCATCACTGTTTTATTTTAGTTGTAGTATAAACTATTTGTTTATGTTCAAATAAGTAATTGTTTTTAATACCAACGACTCTTTTGCATCCTCTTTAATGGGGTGGTAGTTTAATCAATTCGCATAATTGTTTGTAACATAATTATAGAATTGTTGAATAACCTTCATAATTTAGGTAAAACGGGTAAAAAAATTTATATTCTGCCATGTCGAATGTTTTGGTACTTTCCACAATGTTAAAATGCTTGTTGCAAAAATAAAAAAATCGAGGAACAAAATTGTTGGTGAAAAAAAAATTGCTGATAAAACATATTTTTTTTTTGATTTGCTTTCACATGTTTACATATCGCTCATTTACTTGTATAGTGTCATAACTCAAAATATCTCGTTTTTGGGTAAACAATACGGAATTATTAGTTTTATCCTGCTGTATATTGTGTCAAAAATTCATATTAATATCTTTTAAACTCACCGTTTGAGAAGAGAACACGCCATTATAACATTTTCTATTCACGGGCCTTTTGCAACGTAGACCAAGTTTCAATTGTAAACTTTAAACAGGTTTTCTGCAAAATCAAACATTTAGAGTGATGACACTATACAAGTAAATGAGCGATATGTCAAACATCAGCCGAATTAAAGCATTTTGTATTTTTAGGTTATGTGGAATGGGCCAAAATTTTTGAGGTGCCAAAATTGTTTAAATTCAACACCAAACTGCTTGGGACAACATAAAGTTAATATGTTAAATTTCAGTCATATCTGTGTAATATTTTGGTCGTGATCAGCATTTCATCAGACAGACCGATATCGCTAGAAAGTCTTAAGTAGAATCGATAACTTCGAATTGTTTTGATGAAATAAATTCCACTATCATAAAATCATATCGTTTTGAAAATGCAAATGTCGTAAAAGTTGTGCTATCAAATCTCGATTTATTTTTGCTTTATTTTAAACACGGATTGACAAAATTCCAACACCAAACTGTGATTTGGGCGTATCAAAATCTTCGAAAGGCTAAAATTATACAAATTGCCCAAAAATGATGGTGTTTTAAATTCGTTGACGCTTGTTTTTTTGTTTTTCTATTCTATATATTTTCTTCATGTAATAGCTTGTTTGCCATTTGTTTATTTTTCTACTTAAAACAAATTACAAAAGAATTAAAAACATTGTTGCTTTTAAAGTTTAATAAAAAACGATGTTTGTGTATTAAGGCTATAACTAAATTTTGGCCATAGCACCACGTGATGGCAAATATTATGTTATTTACGAAAAAAAAATCATATCTTCCCGGCGGACACCCTGTATATGAGGAATAGCCGGCTTTAGTGTACTAGACTCGTACCATGTTCGTTGCCGGTTCGATTCCAGCTGCCGCTAAATGTTTTTTATTTTTAGATTTTTTTGTTCTGTTTTTTGTTCTGTTTTTAGTTTTTTTTATATTATTTTTAAATAAAATGACATCAACACCGGTTTATTTCCTTTAATATACGCGTATAGTCAACTACTAATGTATATGAGGAATAGCACGGTGCTAGTGTTCTAGACTCGTATCATGTTGGTGGCGGGTTCAATTCCAGCTGCCAGTTAATGTTTTGTTTTTTTTCCTTTTAATTTTTCGATTTCTTTTGTTCTATTTTAAGGTTTTTTTAAATAAAATGACATTAAAGCATGTTAATTTTCATTAACATAATTTAATACAAACTTTTTAATTAATTTCATCGTTGATACAACAATGAATTTAATTGACAATAATAAGTTTAAAAGTTTCAAAAGTCAATGGTGTATTGACAAAGTCTAATGTAGGCTCAGTTTCAATTAAATGTTTAATTGTATTAACAATGAATTTAATTGTATTGACAATTTTTTTTTTTTAGTTTATGATTTTGTTGCGAATGATCAAAGATTTTGGCTGTTTGCAAGTATAATACAATATAAGGGGTACTCACCACTAAGAAAATATTCATGATAAAAAAAATTGTGCTTGGAAATAACTTACAAGGGAAGTATTTCAACCCTTATGAACCGATTTGCCTGAAACTTAATATATATATATTAGACTGCCCAGAAAAAAACAAAGTTGTTATTTTCTTGGGGGATACCTGCGAATTTTGTTCCTTTTTGTGCAAAAAAATTTCGGTTTTTTTTTGGGATTTTTAAAATAATATCTAGAGGTCGCGATCTCGCGTTTTATAACGATTTATTTTTTTTGAGTTTTTTATTATTTTAAATTGTTAAATATGATTAATATGATAAAATATTAATAATTTCAGACAAAAAAAAAATAAATTAAAAATTAAATATCGCTCATTCCATGAGATGTCTCCCAGCATCTAATCAAATGTTCTTTAATTTATTTGAAATTTCGCACACAGGTACACTATGGAGCAATTAAAATAAATTCGTTTTTAGTTTCGCGAAAATCCACGAATTCGCGAACGCGAATATATTCGCGAATTCACGGATTTTCTCGGAACTAACAACTGATTTATTTTAATAGCTTCATAGTGTTCATGTGTGCAAAATTTCAAATAAATTAAGGAACATTTGATTAGATGCTGGGAGACATCTCATGGAATGAGCGATATTTAATTTTTAATTTAATTTTTTTTTTGTCTGAAATTATTAATATTTTATCATATTAATCATATTTAACAATTTAAAATAATAAAAAACTCAAAAAAAATAAATCGTTATAAAACGCGAGATCGCGACCTCTAGATATTATTTTAAAAATCCAAAAAAAAAACCGAAATTTTTTTGCACAAAAAGGAACAAAATTTGCAGGTATCCCCCAAGAAAATAAAAACTTCGCTTTTTTTCTGGGCAGTCTAATATATATAAAAGAGGTAATTTTAAGGTTTGGGTGTCTCGGTTTATCGGTCATATCAGTGTTTAAAAATTTCGTTTTCCCCTTATGAAACAATGTGGACCTCCGGGAAAATTTCGATAACTCTCAAAAAATAACCCAAAAAAAAAAATACGTAAGTAAGAAAGTTATAGTCGGTCAAGACCGACCATATGATACCCTACACCAGTGTTTTCCGGAAAATGGGTCCCAGTTTCAAATATTGAGATGAAATTTTAGTGAAATTGGTTTATTTGTCAATAGACCGATTTAACTGAATATCGGTCGAAATTTTTTTCTGGGGGACTAAGTCCAAAAATGGTCCAATTGTTTTCCGATTTGATTAGGTTACTACAGTACACGTTTAACACCTAAAAATAAATTTTTTTTCAAATATTTCCATTTTTATGAATTTTGAGGAAATTATGTGAATATCGGGAGGGTGGTTTATATGGGGACTACCAGAAGGACTGACCCGATTCCTTTGAAATTTAGAACGATGATTTGTGCATACAAAGTTCGTTTACCTGCTTAATTTCAAAGCGATATCTATTATAATACGGTCTTTAGAGTCATTTAAGCCGAATCCAAAGGGGGCGTTTGTATGGGGGCTAGGACTTAACATGGGCCGTTTTCGTCCTTGGGTCAAGAGATCAAATTTCAAGTCAATTGATTGAAAATTGCGACCTGTATCGTGCTTAAACCGATAGATGGACAGATGGACGGACGGACATCGCTAAATCGACTCAAAAAGTAATTCTGAGTCGATCGGTATACTTGAAGGTAGGTCTAGGACCAATATTTCGGGTAGTTACAAACATCAGCACAAACTCATTATACCCTGTACCACAGAGTGGTGTAGGGTATAAAGATTATTTTATATTCAAATGGATATCGTAGGTATATGTCTTCTCATAAATCAGGCGCGGATCCAGGGGGGTGAGAATGGAATTCTACCCCCCCCCCAAAACGATTAAAAAAAAGAAAGGAAACGAAAAAGGAAAGGAGAGGAGAAAAAAGGAAGGAAGGAACAAAGATAGAAAGAAAATGATCAGGATGTAAAAAATCCTTAGGAGAAGTATAAATGGCAATAATTTTCTAACCGAATAACTTTCCTTATCATTTTCTGATGGAAAAGTATTATCTCAAATATTTTTTATAGAAAACTGGCTCAGAATTTCAGAGTTTATCTTTAAGGCGCGTTTAGACGGGAAAGAAAACTCCTAGATTTAAAGTAAAACGCAACTCTGCGGTAATATCCTTTTGACTTTAAAAATTGTTGTGTCAAATCTTATTTCTTTAATACTTGTCTTTGCTTACCATTTTCATTATATTATTATTTGTTTTCGAACATTTGTAACGACGAGTTTCCGTCCGTTAGCTGGGGTATAGCTCGCGGGGGTAGGGATCGTCACAGAAATTTATATTTGCTGAGACCGAGAGTAAAAGACTGGTTTTTTAAACGTTATAATAAATTCATTTATTGAATAACTAAAACTACAAAAGAGAGTACGGCGACCGATGATCGAGTAAAAGACTGGTTTTTTAAACGTTATAATAAATTCATTTATTGAATAACTAAAACTACAAAAGAGAGTAAAACGGCGACCGATGATCGGGCTGGCGGGACGAAGGCGGCTATGTAAATTCCAAGCTAGGGCACCTGGCGACAGCACTCCCTAGACGCGAGCAGCGAAAATAATCCAAGCTAGGGCACCTGGCGACAGCACTCCCTAGACGCGAGCGGCGAAAATAATCCAAGCTAGGGCACCTGGCGACAGCACTCCCTAGACGCGAGCGGCGGAAATAATCCAAGCTAGGGCACCTGGCGACAGCACTCCCTAGACGCGAGCGGCGAAAATAATCCAAGCTAGGGCACCTGGCGACAGCACTCCCTAGACGCGAGCAGCGAAAATAATCCAAGCTAGGGCACCTGGCGACAGCACTCCCTAGACGCGAGCGGCGAAAATAATCCAAGCTAGGGCACCTGGCGACAGCACTCCCTAGACGCGAGCGGCGGAAATAATCCAAGCTAGGGCACCTGGCGACAGCACTCCCTAGACGCGAGCAGCGAAAATAATCCAAGCTAGGGCACCTGGCGACAGCACTCCCTAGACGCGAGCAGCGAAAATAATCCAAGCTAGGGCACCTGGCGACAGCACTCCCTAGACGCGAGCGGCGAAAATAATCCAAGCTAGGGCACCTGGCGACAGCACTCCCTAGACGCGAGCAACGAAAATAATCCAAGCTAGGGCACCTGGCGACAGCACTCCCTAGACGCGAGCGGCGAAAATAATCCAAGCTAGGGCACCTGGCGACAGCACTCCCTAGACGCGAGCAGAGAAAATAATCCAAGCTAGGGCACCTGGCGACAGCACTCCCTAGACGCGAGCAGCGAAAATTATCCAAGCTAGGGCACCTGGCGACAGCACTCCCTAGACGCGAACAGCGAGGGTAAGTCCAACTAGGGCACCTGGCGACAGCACTCCCTAGACACGAGCTGAAAAATCCAGAAGAACTTGGGGCACCTGGCGACAGCACTCCCCAATCGCGATAAACTTAGTAAACAAGAGACTTACCCAAGTGAACTGCTTCACAGCTACCAGCCAACTGACCGAGTTTGTTGATTGCTGTTACTTATATACTGATTGAACAGCTGATACCTATACTCAGTATGGTGAGAATAACACATGTGTGGTGGGTTTTATATCCAGCCAGGTTATCCCACTACGAAGTTGTTGTCAATGTTTATTATATTAAAACGATGGTGTGGACAAAAACGAACGTGTGACTTTTGTCCTCACACATGATCCCCTCCTCGGGAACATAAATGAGCTGGTTGACTTACTGAGCTGATGATGACGAGGCTTCTTCTACGAATGATTTTATATCGCTTATATGTGCTGTCTTGATCTCGTTGTTTTCCCGGTCCCGAAGTTTAACGATAACTGGAGACGGAAAGTTTATGACTTCGTAAGGTCCAGTGTATTTTGGAGCCAGTTTTGCAGCAAAATTTTCCACTGCTTTTGATAAGGGATGTTGCCGGAGTAGAACTGCGTCGCCTATCTTGGGTTTCCATGGTCTTCTGCGTAAGTTGTAGTGGCGTCGTTGGTCCTGTGCTGCCTTGCCGAGTTGTTGTCGGACGATTTTGAAGATTTCCTTTAGTTCAGTTGCCTTTTCTTCTGGGCTGTGGTTTAGTGAACCTGTTCCGGTGACTACCTCGTCGTAAAGAGCTTTAGGCAATCTGGGTTCCCGACCTTGAACGAGATAGGCGGGGCTGTATCCTGTTGATTCGGAACTACTGGTGTTAATGGCCAACGAAATTTCTGGTAGGTACTCATCCCATTTGTTATGTCTGAAGAGTTGTGATCCTACTGTCATGTAATCGGCATATTTTTGTGGGTTCCGCTTAACTTCGTCCATTTTGCGCTGTGTCCATGCACAGGGGGTTGGATCGTTCTCTTCCACGGCTCGTTGTAGCATTTCAGTCGGTTGGCGGGAAAGGGCATCCGCGACCACATTCTGTTTGCCTTTTCGATATTGCACCGTAAATTTGTACTGCTGGAGCTCAAGGGCCCATCGAGCCAAACGACCAGTCGGGTTATCGATAGAATTCAACCACTTGAGAGACAGGTGGTCGGTAATTACCTTGAAAGAATATCCTTCTAGATAGGGCCGCATCTTTCGGATGCCCCAAACGATGGCCAGGCACTCCTTCTCAGTCGCACTGTAGTTTCTTTCAGCCCCATTTAGACCTCGGCTTGCATAAGCGATGACCCTTTCGCCTTCCTCCAGATCCTGTGTCAGGACTGCTCCTAACCCGTGGTCACTGGCGTCAGTTTGGAGCGTAAGGGTTTGGGTAAAATCGGGGCAGGCTAGGACAGGTGCCTCAGTAAGTTTTGACTTCAGTAGCTCGAACGAGGATTGTTGGTCGTCTGTCCACTTCCAGTGTTTTCCATTTTTTAGCAGAGAAGTTAGTGGTTGTGCAATGTTGGCGAAGTCCGGTACAAAGCGACGATACCAGGAAGCGACACCAAGGAATCTTCGCACCTCCTTCACGTTGCGGGGCGCTGCCATACCTCGAATTGCGGCTACCTTGTCCGGGTCAGTATGAATGCCATGCCCGCTAACAACATGGCCGAGATATTTTGTTTCCTTTTTGAAAAACTCGCATTTGTCCGGATTAATTTTCAGATTGACCGCTCTGAGTCTCCGGAAAACTTCAGCTAAATTTTCCAAGTGTTCATCCAAAGTCTTTCCGGTAACGATTATATCGTCTAAGTATGCAAAGGCATGGGGTTCTAGGTCCGGTCCAATCACGCTGTCAAGTGCTCTCTGAAAAGTGGCTGGGGCTGAGTGCAAACCAAAAGGCATTACCCTCCATTGATATAACCCACGACCGGCAACTGTAAAGGCGGTGTATTTCTTGCTATCGTCTTCTAATGGTATTTGCCAATATCCATCTTTTAAGTCAAGACTGCTCACATACTTCGCCTCCCTAAGGCGATCTAAAATCGATGAAATTCGTGGAAGCGGGTACGCATCGGGATCCGATTTGGAATTTAGGTGTCTAAAATCGATGCATAACCTCCAGGTCCCGTTTTTCTTTTGTGCGAGAGTGATTGGAGAGCTGTACGGACTTCTTGAAGGTTCTATGCAACCATTGGCTAGGAGCTCATTGACCTTGGCGTCGATGATAGCCTGCATTGCTGGGTTTCGGGGTGCATACCTTAGTTTAAATGGCCGATCGTCAGTAACTACTATCCGATGCTTAGCTGCGGTGGACAAACCATGTAACTCCCGAAATTTTTGCAATTCGCTTTCAATAAAAACTTTAATCTTAGTCTGGTCTTCAGCGCTATGCTCTTCAACTGGCACATGCCCAGCCATGGAAACGGTGTCGTCTATGTCTGATGCTCTGGGTGAAAACGTATCTTGGGATGGTAAACTACCCGTAGAAGTGAAGGAACGTGAGGATATAGATCCGTTGGGTAAGTGGAGTTCTGTGGACCGGCGCACATTGGGTTCGATGGTACCCAAAATGGCGATTAATTCAGATAAGCAGTAGTTTTAGAATATTATATTTTTTTATTGATGAACTAATATAAACACGTAAAAATACAAATTTTGGAAAAAAAAAATTTGGAAAAAAAAAAATTTTTTAACCTGTTAGGCGTTTTTTTGTTTTTCGGAAAAAAGGGTTATAGTTCACAATTTTTGCTGTAACTTTGGAATGAAAAGCGATAGATTAATAAAAAAAAATGGAAATTAAAGTGTACATAATGTGCTATCAAAGTAATCAAAGAAAGAGCGCACAATATGTATTTATATTATTTTAAATTTTATTTAAAATCCAATTTTTGTTTTTCACAAAATCTCATAAATGTACAAATTTATCTGAAAAAAGTGATTTATGGGAATATTGTAGTTTTTTATTAACGAATTATCAAAAATACATAAAAACACAGCATTTGAGAAAAAAAAATTAACAAAATGTTTTTTTTTTTAATCTTTTAGTCGTTTCTTTGTTTTTGGAAAAAATACGAAACCCTTAAACATGTAATAAAGCTACAAAAAACAAATGGAGGGGACGTTTTTTTTGGCGTAGGGGGGTGGGGGGTTTATCGGGAGACTATGGGGGACACCTTCCTCTCGCGATAAACCTTGCCAAAAAAATTGATGTCATTTTTTGCACCTAATTAATAAAAATTTATCATTATTTAAATTATTTTTACTATACACGCCCCCACAAAGGGGCGGACAGAAAAAATTCGATTTCCTGATCCCCCTTGGTTCAAATTCAGGTCGATGAACTTCATATGGCATTAAAATGTTTCATTTATTGAACATATATACTAGACTGCCCAGAAAAAAAGCGAAGTTTTTATTTTCTTGGGGGATACCTGCAAATTTTGTTCCTTTTTGTGCAAAAAAATTTCGGTTTTTTTTTTGGGATTTTTAAAATAATATCTAGAGGTCGCGATCTCGCGTTTTATAACGATTTATTTTTTTTGAGTTTTTTATTATTTTAAATTGTTAAATATGATTAATATGATAAAATATTAATAATTTCAGACAAAAAAAAAATTAAATTAAAAATTAAATATCGCTCATTCCATGAGATGTCTCCCAGCATCTAATCAAATGTTCCTTAATTTATTTGAAATTTTGCACACATGAAC
The DNA here is from genome assembly GCA_963921195.1 of Pegoplata infirma. Taxonomy (NCBI): domain Eukaryota; kingdom Metazoa; phylum Arthropoda; class Insecta; order Diptera; family Anthomyiidae; genus Pegoplata; species Pegoplata infirma. The sequence goes on along the minus strand of OY992540.1, from coordinate 169,218,028 downwards.
ACTATGAAGCCATTAAAATAAATCAGTTGTTAGTTCCGAGAAAATCCGTGAATTCGCGAATATATTCGCGTTCGCGAATTCGTGGATTTTCGCGAAACTAAAAACGAATTTATTTTAATTGCTCCATAGTGTACCTGTGTGCGAAATTTCAAATAAATTAAAGAACATTTGATTAGATGCTGGGAGACATCTCATGGAATGAGCGATATTTAATTTTTAATTTAATTTTTTTTTTGTCTGAAATTATTAATATTTTATCATATTAATCATATTTAACAATTTAAAATAATAAAAAACTCAAAAAAAAATAAATCGTTATAAAACGCGAGATCGCGACCTCTAGATATTATTTTAAAAATCCCAAAAAAAAACCGAAATTTTTTTGCACTAAAAGGAACAAAATTCGCAGGTATCCCCCAAGAAAATAACAACTTGGTTTTTTTCTGGGCAGTCTAATATATACAAATAAAACTTGGAAAAAAAAAATTTTTCTGGGGTAGTTTTAGTTCTTCAAGGGGGAACTTTTTCCCCCCTGGTCCGATTTTGCTCGTTCAAGAACTTAACCAGCCTATGACCATTATACATATTTGTGACAAACTTCAGGATTCTAGCTCTTGTTTTATGTACTTTATGGTGTTCTCAACAACAGACGGACGGACGGACACACTGTTAGTCACAGAATGTCTTAGAATCGATCAGTGATCAATAATATACACTTTATGGGGTCCTAAACCCATATTTCGATGCGTTACTTACGGAATGACAAAGTGAGTGTAAGCCCATACCGTAGTTGAAGGGTATAAACACACATATAATGGCCTTGTTTAATAAACGATACCCAGACTTTTTACACAAAAACGGGAATAAAAAAAAGGGCCGGGCATTGTCCGTACTTTTTTTTCTTTTAAATAAAAGCTGATATCCTATACTTTTTTGAAATCCACAAAACTAAATCCAACTATTACTAACTTAATATGTGTGGCCCATTAAATATGGAAATATCCCAATTTTGGACCCTTTTTAAAAAAATTATTAAAAACATTGAGACACAATTTTTATAAACAAAAAAAATTTAAAAATTTAGCTTAATCGCTAGTGTTTAAGGTTCCATTATGAAAGATTTTCTTTTAAAAGACTTAATACCACTAATAATCGCTTAAATTGTAAAAAATTTCAATTTTTTTACTTTTTTCAAAAACTGCAATAATTTGTTAACTTTGACAGCTCACCGAAAAAAAAGTAAACAACTTAAATGATTGATTTTGATAACTAGTGTTGCAGAATTTTATCTTCTTTTACCCCATACCAAATTTTATAACAAAAACTTCATTTATAAATTTCAATTAATCGCCACTTTGGCATCATTTGAACCCAATGTGCGGCGTCTGTTTCCAGCATTAACACTGGAGATTGGTTTGGCACACGCCGGGTTGACCGTCAGTGGCTGTGAATCTTTGACGGAGGTCGATGTCTGTCGAACGTGGTCGGGTCCCGAGTGGGTTGGTGCCGCATTACCTTGACGTTGAATTGAAGGCACTTGGCAACAGTGGATTGTTCGAATTCCTTTTCGACCACAACCCCAGCAAAATATTAGTGGTTTGTTGGGACAGGTGGTCCTAAAATGACCTTCCAGGCCACAACGCCGGCAACAGGTTCGGAAATTTATTACCGTGTTTTGGTATTCTGTTCCAGTGTTATCGTTTGTTAACATTCGCAGTCGTTCTTCTGTGTGGTGAGGGAAGGTTTGAATGCACTCGAGATCGCCAGCAAGTTCCAAAAGCTCATCAAGTGTAGAGAAATCCCTTTTACGGATGTACCAATGATATTTGGGCAAGGCATTTCGATAGATCCGATCCAGTTTTTGTTCCTCAGTAAAGTTGGCGTGTCTCATCAGGTTCTGTATTGATAGGACGTAGCTTTTAAAATCCTCTTGGGAAATTTGATACCTGTGGCGTATGTTGTCCTCCAAGTCATCAAAGTATCGCCGAGGTAGGAAGAATTTGAATATATCCAGTTTGAAATCAGCCCAGGTCTTCCAAATACGACGGTTATTTCGGAACCAAACTAATGCTTTTCCAGTGAGGAACAATGGCATTAGTTGGGGTAGAACGTCCACATCTATCGCGAACAGTGGGGCTAATTCCACTAGTCTGTCTGTGAATTCGAAGGGATACGTTTCGCCATCGAATTGTGTATTCCATTTCCGAACCCGTTCTGCTACTGTCATTGTTGGCATTTTTCTTTCCTCGAAAAGCATTTTGGGTCTACTTTTTTTTATCAAAGTATTCTTTTCCCGTTTTACTCTCATGTCTTGGGACTATGTAGTTTATTCCACAATGTTTACCAACTACCTTTTACCGTAGCTTTCTTTTACTCTCAAGTCCCTGCTCGGGCGCCACTGTAACGACGAGTTTCCTCCGTTAGCTGGGGTATAGCTCGCGGGGGTAGGGATCGTCACAGAAATTTATATTTGCTGAGACCGAGAGTAAAAGACTGGTTTTTTAAACGTTATAATAAATTCATTTATTGAATAACTAAAACTACAAAAGAGAGTACGGCGACCGATGATCGAGTAAAAGACTGGTTTTTTAAACGTTATAATAAATTCATTTATTGAATAACTAAAACTACAAAAGAGAGTAAAACGGCGACCGATGATCGGGCTGGCGGGACGAAGGCGGCTATGTAAATTCCAAGCTAGGGCACCTGGCGACAGCACTCCCTAGACGCGAGCAGCGAAAATAATCCAAGCTAGGGCACCTGGCGACAGCACTCCCTAGACGCGAGCGGCGAAAATAATCCAAGCTAGGGCACCTGGCGACAGCACTCCCTAGACGCGAGCGGCGGAAATAATCCAAGCTAGGGCACCTGGCGACAGCACTCCCTAGACGCGAGCGGCGAAAATAATCCAAGCTAGGGCACCTGGCGACAGCACTCCCTAGACGCGAGCAGCGAAAATAATCCAAGCTAGGGCACCTGGCGACAGCACTCCCTAGACGCGAGCGGCGAAAATAATCCAAGCTAGGGCACCTGGCGACAGCACTCCCTAGACGCGAGCGGCGGAAATAATCCAAGCTAGGGCACCTGGCGACAGCACTCCCTAGACGCGAGCAGCGAAAATAATCCAAGCTAGGGCACCTGGCGACAGCACTCCCTAGACGCGAGCAGCGAAAATAATCCAAGCTAGGGCACCTGGCGACAGCACTCCCTAGACGCGAGCGGCGAAAATAATCCAAGCTAGGGCACCTGGCGACAGCACTCCCTAGACGCGAGCAACAAAAATAATCCAAGCTAGGGCACCTGGCGACAGCACTCCCTAGACGCGAGCGGCGAAAATAATCCAAGCTAGGGCACCTGGCGACAGCACTCCCTAGACGCGAGCAGAGAAAATAATCTAAGCTAGGGCACCTGGCGACAGCACTCCCTAGACGCGAGCAGCGAAAATTATCCAAGCTAGGGCACCTGGCGACAGCACTCCCTAGACGCGAACAGCGAGGGTAAGTCCAACTAGGGCACCTGGCGACAGCACTCCCTAGACACGAGCTGAAAAATCCAGAAGAACTTGGGGCACCTGGCGACAGCACTCCCCAATCGCGATAAACTTAGTAAACAAGAGACTTACCCAAGTGAACTGCTTCACAGCTACCAGCCAACTGACCGAGTTTGTTGATTGCTGTTACTTATATACTGGTTGAACAGCTGATACCTATACTCAGTATGGTGAGAATAACATATGTGTGGTGGGTTTTATATCCAGCCAGGTTATCCCACTACGAAGTTGTTGTCAATGTTTATTATATTAAAACGATGGTGTGGACAAAAACGAACGTGTGACTTTTGTCCTCACACATTTAGTCAATAATTTGTAGATTGGAAACCGAATTAAAGTAAATAAAAATATATAATAAAAGTTTATTTGACATTCCAATTTTAAAAGTTACCACAGAGTTGTTTTTTACTTTAAATCTAGGGGAATTCTCTCTCGTCTAATCACCCCTTTAAAAAATATTTTGATATTTATTTGCCTCTGAATGTAAGAACTTTTTTGATTGAAAAATTACCTCAAATTTTAGGAAAAAATGCCTTATAACTTTGGTATAGAAAAAAATCCTCGGCAACTGAGAATTTTTTAGAATGTTTTAGAATCTGCCAAAAAAATTTTCTGCAAGAAAAAGTCTCAGAATTGTATCACATTTCTACAGGAAAAACGTCTCAGAATCAGATTTTTTTTATAGAGAAATATAAATCCTAATCTTTGAATTTTTTAATATGTGATTCTAGAATACATATGTGAATTTTTCTATAGGAAAAGTTTATCAAAATCTATGTTTTTTTTGTAGGAAAACTGTTTTAAAACTTTTCTATAGAAAAATATATCAGAACCTTTCATTTTTTTTTTGCATGAAAAATCTCTCAGAAGCTGAAAATTTTTCTGTTGGAAGATTCTGAGGATTTTTCTATAGGAAATGTGTTTTTGGATATGTAAATTTTTCTTTTGAAATAGTCTCTAAGAATTTTCCTTTGAAAAATGTCTAAAAACCTAATAATTTTTTTTATGAAAAATGTTTTAGAATCTAAGAATTTGCCTGAGGAAGCATTAGATGGCAATAAAAACGTAAAATTTTTCTATCGAAAAATGGTATAAAATTTAAGATTTTACTTTTACTTATTGTGTATCAACATTTCTGAATAAAGTGTTATAGAAAATGATAATTTATTAGAATCTGATAATTTTCATTAACAAAATATGTTTCAGAATCTGAGGATTTTTTTATACGAAAAACTTCTTATTGCTAGAATCTAAGATATATTTTAAAATATGAGAATTATATTAGATATTTTGTATAAGAAAAGTATATCAGAATTTGAAAAAAAAACTTTATAGAAAGAATGTCTCAGAATCTCAGAATCTCAGATTATTTCTAAGTCTAAAAAATTCACAGATTCAAAATTTTCTGCGAGCTTTGATACACTCAAAAAAAAACGTGGGTATTCAATACTAAAAATTTAGCTACGAGTACTAATGTTTTAGTCCAAAAGGACCTAGTGCAGGAATTGGTAATCAATACTAAAATTTGTTACTAATATGTAGTACATGAAAAATACTAAAAAAAACAGTAAATATTACTGCAATTTACTACAAATTTAGTAAATATAATTACTAAAAAAATCATAAATATTTCAAATTTTTGCCCTATTTAGTAAAAAAAATTACTAATTTTAGTAAATAAAATTGCTAATTTTAGTTAGTAAAACTACTACCTATATCAATTTTAGTAAATAAAAATCAGAAAAAAATTATATATAAATGATTTTTTATTTCACTTCGGTTATAAGATATACTTAATTACATGTCTTCTTAAGCTGTTTAAACAAAATGTAGCGTTGATTGTACCACGTAAACGATTGCTAAAAATATAAAAGAGAAATAATATTTTCTCAATACATGTTCAAATGTATGTACAAACATTTTACTACAGAGGGTGCTTTTTTTATACATACATTTTTTTTGTATACGTGTGTGTATCCATAATATTCTTCTTCAGCTTGAATTTTTTTCTTTCACAATCATTGAAATAAAAAACGATTTAACAAAAAAACTGAAGTAGTTTTATTATTAATTGCATTTTATTTAATGTGCATATTTAAATAAATAAAGAACATTTATATTTAATTACTTTAACACAATTTAATTAGATAAATTTAACATATATTTTTTTTACAAACACTCCGTGACTGGGTATCGCGTTGTTACTTTTTCTAATTCTTTTTCGCACTAAACAAACAGAAAAAACAGTTGGTAGCACTGCAGTTAATGCGAGCAAACGTAGTGTTCGCACACACTGCAGCAGCAAGCAGCAGACGGCAAAAAATATAAAGTACCTGTTTAATTATAAATTATAAATTTATAAAAGCTGTACTTATTGTATTTGTAACTTGATGTGCGATTTTGCAATGTTAAGAAATAAAAAATACGGCTTTTTAGTGAAATTATAATTAAATAGTGTACTCTTAATTTTTGCTGTCTGCTGCTTGCTGCTGAATTGTGAAGGAGAATTTGGTCGCTATTAAAAACAGTGTTGCCATTATCAATATGAAAAAAAAAACGCAAAAATCGTAGGAAAAGGGTAAAAATTTACAAAACAAAAATCAGCGCCAAGAAAAAAGAGAAAATTAAAAAAATAGTGGAAAATGTGCTTTTTAAGATAAAAAGGATAAAATGCAAAAAAATAAAAATATTTGTTTTTATTATAAATTAAATAAATTAGCTGATACAATCAAAAGTAAAAATAATATTACATTCATATTACTCAAATAATATTTAGATAATGGTTAACATTAAATTTAAAACAAACTTTTTTTATTACATTCAATTATCAAGCCACAGAACTGTTTTAATGAAATGTTTGGGTATTTTATCAGTTTAATTTTTATGCATTTTACTTTATTTTGACAGTAAACAAAATTGTTTAAAAAAAAAACAACAGTCATTAAATATTTAAAAAAATACGTAGTTGTAAAAAAATTTAGAAAATATGTACCAAAAAGTTTTTACACAAATACAAGTAGGAAAGTCCAAACATGGACCGATTGGATATTTTTTTTTAAGATCTTTAATTACTGGAAAAAAACACATATAAAACAATTTTGAGAGAAATATGCTTCTTTTAACTGAATATCGGCGACTAAATCTACTGGGAGTAACGGTATGCATTACCATGTAATGCATAGCCACAAAAAATGGAAAAATGTGTACTAGTTGTTTCCTACCGCTTACCATAGGCCTTATTTTTTTTTTTAATTTTTCATGCATTACGAAGGTTCATGCATTATTTTGAGTCCTATTCCAAAAAATCATTAATCCTGTATAGAGTAAGGCCACGTTCACACTACATGAACTTATACCTAATTCACACCTAAGATGAAATCATATTCGATCACAACGCATAGCGTTGTACAAAATTCTGTGTAAATTAGTTTTGTAAAAACAATAAATTGTATTGAAATTTTTACGAAAATAAACCCCAATTTTCTTTATTTAACTCTATCAAAAATACATATTTTGATTGCGTCATTACAAAAATACAACTCCATAACCAAAAATTTAAATTAGCCAACGATTGAGAGCAAACGCCGCCGTCGGCAAGCAAATGGGGCGAGTCGCCACAACCGAAAGTTCCTCGTCGGCACAATTTAAATCAATTGTAAGAGTCACTTAATTCAAATTTAAAGGGGTTGTTTGTATGAGGCCAAGGTCCAAACATGGATCAAATTTTCCCAATTTCATTAGGTCTTGGGCTTAACTTTCAAATTTCAGCAAAATCTATCGATAATAAAGAAATCACAAATTAAAAAAAAAATGGAAAAAACACCGTAAATACCTTACCTTTAAAAACGCGTATTTAAAAAACGGCAAAACCAAAAAAGCACCAGCAAATACCCGAAATGTAACATAATGGCAACACTGAATTAAAATTTAACGATTTTGCAGCAAAAACAGTTGGTTGCTCTGCTTGTAAACAAGCGCCCCCTTACGGAATTATTACTAACAAAAATAAATTAAAAACCTAATAAATTACTGTATATTAGTACTTTTATGAACTAAAAATAGTAAAAAAAATAGTAAAACCAACTACCAACAAAAATTACTCATAAACAGTAAGAAATACCAATTTTAGCACTTTGAAGATACCAAAAAAAACTACTGTAATACTGGTAATTGGTAACTTATTAGTAGATTTGGGTTACCAATGCACTTACTAATTTTTTTACTGTAGAATTATTTTGAGTGTACAGAAAATACGATCGGAGGATTTTTTTGGTTTTCAGTGTTTATTAACAATATAAAGTGAATATTAATAATATAAAAAAAAAACACCCAACCCCCCTTCCGCTCTTCCAAGCAAACTTTATTATTTATCCGTTTGCCTAAAATTTTTTTGGGTAAAAAAAAAATCTCCCCACGTAAATGAAATTCCAGGATCCGCGCCTGCATAAACACAACCCAAAATTTACACGTTTTCATGAAAAAAAATATTTAACAAAGCCAAATTTTTATAAAGTTATGCCACTTTTCGATAGGAATTAAAAAAACTTTTTGTCGCCCATTTTTAGAACCCCTAAATCCCCGAAATGGCCGATAAGCCGAAAAACCCCAACCTTAAAATTGTCTCTTTTATATTAAAAGTTTCATGTAAATCAGTTCATAAGGGTTGAGATACTTTCATTGTTAGAAAAATAAAAAAATATTTAGTCATATGCAATTTAATATAAAACACGCGGAAAATATTCGTAATACAAAAAATGACATTTGAAAAAAACTAAAAAATAATGGAGGCATATAAAATTGTATTAATTAAATGCAAAAAACATTACTTGCACAGAAAGAATTGAAAACGAATTTCAATCAACAAAAACGCGGTTTCAATTAATTTTTTAATTGAAACTCCTCCGATGAAGAAAATTGTTATATCAATCATGAAATTGTAGGTGATTAACTGATTTTTATTTCAATCAAACACTTTACCGATTTTGATCACAAATTTGGTCAATTTTTTATTTAAAGTCAATTAAAATAATGATTGATATAACGGATGAATTGTAAGTTTATGACAAAATTATGAAGAAATTCATATTTTTTGCTTTTCAATATGTTGCCAACAATAAAAAAGTAAAACCCGATTATATTGTATGTTTAAATCAATGTATTCAAATAAATTAAAAAAAAAACTTGTTCGTTTAAAATTTGTAATTTGATAGTTAAAGAAATTAAGAAAAATGTTGGTCAAAACAATAATTGACTCATTTAAATTTTGTTGATCAATAGATTTAATTGAAAATGTTTAGCCAATAATTTTTTGTGTGTATATAACTGTCTACACTCAAAAAAAAAAACTGTAATGTTAGCAAAAAAAGCTTGTAAACCTACAAGAAAATTTGCTGATTTTGAACCCACAATTTTTTTGCTAAAGTTAGCAAAAATGTTTTGCCAATAATTAGTTAACAAAAAATTTTTTTTTTTTGACACATTTGAGGACCCCATTGGGTTCGGACCCGATAGGTCCAGACCCCGATGGGCCTAGACCTAGTTGGGTTCCTTAAAAATCGTCATAGTTTTTGATCCAAAATTTGTGTCCGTTTCGCTCTACCTTGCTTAGTTTTTAAGATACGTGATTATAGGGGACCACTGGGGTCTTGAGAATTAAAAAACTCGATAACTTCAAAAATTTTACTCGTTGAGCTTTTGACTATTTTGCGGTCTTGTTCTACGTATTGAGGGCTACAAAAATGTTTTTGGACTTTTTGTTGTGTCGGCAATATTTACCGAGATATGGGCATTTTAAAATTTTCGGGAATGCTAACTTTTTTGGATCCAAAGTTAGGGCCCATTAGGGTCCACACATGTGAAGGGGACCCACGAAAGTATGGAGATTCTAAGAACCAAAAATGCCCTCCATTTTGCTCTATCTGGCTTAGTTTCCGAGATAGAGCCATTTTAAGTTTTCTGAAAATAAAAAAAAATTTACCATTTATTTTTGCTAATGTTAGCAAAAAATCTTGTAAAAATGTTGTCAACTCAATTTCAAATCTTAGCAAAAGAAATTAGTTCAATGTTTGTTTAAAATTGCTAATGTGCTAAATGAAGTTTACAAGAATTTTTTGCTAACATGCTAATCTCAACTAAAAATTTGCTAAAAGTTAGCTAACTAGTGTTAGCAAAAAAAATTAGTAAATCTACTAACGTATTTTTTTGAGTGTAAATTTATCACGGTAGAAAATGTCCCCCTAATGTATCTTACCGAAACAATCACCAACCCCACCGCAAAAAAAAAGCGATCCTTCTAATTTTTTTTTATTTTTTGTTATTTTGCGAATGTTTCAAAGATCATTTAAGATTTACCATTAATTTTTACGAGGCTTAGGGCTGGTAACTTATCACATTATAATCAATGATTAGGACTAATCAATGTTTGCAAACGTTAAATTTATATGAAAATAATCAATGATTAGTATTAATCATTGTTTAGTTTTTGATAAGTTACCAGCCCTTAAATAATTTTTTTTTTTATTTATCGTTTTGCTTCTTTTTTTTGTTACGAGTATTATCTAAAAAATATATGCCATACATATTTTGTATAAAACATATTTTAATTTATTGTTAATAATTGATATTCATAAGCTTAACTCTCAATGGAGAATATTTAATACCCTGTACAATGTTCATTAAACCATTCATTACAATGTTCAACATACAAAAACTGAAGCACATTTCACAAAACAATAATTCATAAATCTTAAATACTGATTTAGTTTAGTAGAATAATAAACGAGGTCTAATTTAAAAGGATAATTTTATAAATAGTAGGACGCTTTCGTCTAAAGATAGTATATTTTTGTCTCCCTAACGGAAGGATTTATAAATCTCCTAGCCTGCAGTTCACCAACATGAAAAGATTAGAAAAGGACATTTATTATTATTTGGGACTCCTGCAAATCACTATTTGTTAAATTCAAGTGACTTACCAATTCATCTACAAATTATATTTTCTGAAAGCACAAATTTAAGTAAAATTTTCATGTATTATGCATACATAATAATAAATATAGACTCAAATTAAAAAAGTACAAAAGGTATATATAGGGATTAAACAGTAACTATGTACAACTAGATACGTACATAAATATATATACGTATAATCCATACCTATAGTCCATGCATTAGGACAACAACACAGTGATATAAAATCGAACTTTCCAAATTGGAATGTTTATGAAACCAAAATCCAATGAAAGTTAACATTTTACATAACAAAACCCTCAAGGCGTTTTTTACGTTATAGCTAACGTGAATTTCGCTGCAATCGATCACGGACCTACCAAATTATCAAAAATAATCCACTGTGCACCATTGCGTATGATTGTTATTAAAAGGCATTTACAAAATTAATCATACGCCTTATACAGGGTACATTTCCTAAAGTATTTTAGCCTCTTAAATATGAATCTGCTATCAAAAAAAGTTGTATAAAATCGCCTTCTAGAGATATAGGCATTTTAATTTTTTATGGACCAAGCTAGAGATGGGCATGGGTTACGTGATTCTGCATACTCACGTGAATCACGCAATCACAAATATTTGTTTCAGTTGTTTTTTTTGAATAAGACTTAATTTCACAACCGAAATTGCAAATAAATTTTTATTTTCAGCACTTTAAATAACTCGTCACGTAACCCATGGTCACCAAGCCCTCAAAACCGAAAAATTTTTCAGTATTGGAAAGTGTATATTAAAGTTTTTCATACTTTTTTTATTCGAATTCCCGATAAAATTAAATAACTTTTGCAAGAAATCCGGACTTGTCACGATCAAGGATACACTCAGAACATTATAAGGAAGTTCAAAATTTCCTTTTTTTTTGGTTATATCCTTATAAGCAGGGAAACCAAAACTATGCAGTATCATGTTTTTTCCTGTGCATTTTATTGATAAATGGGTAAGGTATTTATCCGTTTCAGAAGTTTTTAAGAAATCTGGCATCGATTTGTTAGAGCATATTTTTGCATATTTTAGCCTTAAGAGCATATTTTTGCATATTTTAGGTTTAAGAGCATATTTTAGCATAAGAGCATATTTTTAGAGCATATTTTCAATTTTTAGAGCATTTTTCCACTTTTTAGAGCATATTTTTACATTTTTAGAGCATTTTTTTTTTTAATTTTTAGAGCATTCTTTTTTTTGACAACGTGTATTTTTAAATTTTTTATCTAACAAGAATGTTTTTTTTTCAACCATTACGGAATTGTGACGATTGATTTCCATTTGGTCTGTTCTTGCTTCATATCGGTATATGAAACTATGTTTTCTTTAGATTCAGCAACTTGTCAGAAAACATTAAGGAAAATATTTTTTTAGAACATATTTAACCCTACATTAAACTTCAATTGTGCGGACGTGTTTTTGTTTTGCTCCACATAAATAGATGTTTAAACCGTCAAATTATTATTAAAAATAATAAAAACAAGTAAAAAAGTTAAATTCGGCCTTGCCGAATGTAGTGATACCCTCCACAATTTCAAAAAGATTATTGCAAACAACTTTATTTAAAAGGAAAATACTTTTGAAAAAAAAAATTGAAAAAAAATTTCCGCGAAAAAAAATTTTGGTAAAAAAAAAAATCCGCGATTTTTTTCTTTTTTTGTCAAAAAATATGTTTGTACTTGTTTAAATACCATTTGGTGCTCAATTATGTTCACATATGTCAACCAGAAGCCGAATTAAAGCATTTTGTGTTTTTAGGTTATGTTGAATGTACTGAAATTTTTGAGGTGTGCTTACATTTTCGTTCATAACTTTTGAACCGCTGAACCGATATCGCTCAAATGCAATACCAAACTTCTCGGGAGAACTTCCAATATATATGTTAAGTTTCAGTCATCTCTGTGCAATATTTTGTCCGCGAGAGCATTTTCAACAGACAGACAGACGGACAGACGGACAGACGGACAGACGGACAGACGGACAGACGGACAGACGGACAGACGGACAGACGGACATCGCTAGAATGTCTTAAAATCGATCGGGCATCATGAATATATATACTTTATAGGGTCCTAGACCGATATTTCGATGAGTTACAAACGGAATGACAAACTTATATATACCCTCTATCACTAAGTGGAGGGTATAAAAACAAAAAAAAAAATCGCGAAAAGACGATACATTAATGTTTCTAAAAACAAACAAAATAAAATATAAACAAAAAGAAAAAAACAAACTTTATTAAAAAATAAAAATATAAATACAAACTGTGAAAAAGAGAAAAGTGAAACAAACAATATGCCTGTTGGGCATTCTCCGCCAACACCGAACTCATTATTTACAACAATAAATATTAAAAACCCTCCCGCGCAAAAATTTAGTGATCACTCCACTCTCTCTGCGCATGCGCATGACATACCATGGAGTATCCAATGCTCTACACCAACAGCTACAACATCAAATAATTTTTTACCCCTACCCCTGTCTTTGACAACACTCCCACTCGCTAACGTAACATCAACTTTCTCATCAGTTACAACTCAATTACCCACCACTACTACTGTAGCAACACTTACCCCACTCTTACCGATTATGTCTACATGTAATTCTTACATTGCCCATAATCCTCTTAATAAAACTCATGCATTCAAATCGAGTGAGCAAGAGAGTGTAATTAATAACAACTCAATAATAGAGAGTGTAAACAAAAAAAATACAAACACCCAACAGTTGGCAATGGTCGCATCAAATGGTGCTATACCAAAAAAAACACAATCGGTAATAAATAAAAATAATAATTTAACCCCGAAGCTATCTAGTAGTACAAATAGTAAAAATATGAGTGATATTGAATCTGCAACCAATTATGGAATTTTAACCCCCAAACCCGTGCAAACAGGAATTGATAAATACATCACTATTTTGAATAGAAAGCGAAGTCCAAGATCATCAAACACTGTGCGTCAAGCTAAACAAATAAGAGAGCACGAGGCTGATACAAATACAGGTAACCGTTTCGCTATATTAGATAGCGAAACAATTGATCCAGCTCCACAAGGTAAGACCTCCAAACCGCCCCCAATATTCCTCAGAGAGCAAAACTCGAATACCCTTATTAATGATATTATATCGGTAATTGGTGAACAATCATTTCACGTAATCCCTATTAAAAAGGGGAACATTTGCGAAACGAAAATTCAAGTTTATGGCGAAGAAAATTTTCGCAAATTAAATTCCCATTTTGAAATTGAAAAAAAAAGTTTTTATACGTATCAATTGAAAAGTAGTAAAGGTATGCAAGTTGTAATTAAAGGAGTTGACTCCAATGTTGATCCTTCCGATATTCGAAAAGTGCTTCAGAATGAAGGCTTCAAGATAAAGTCCGTGAGTAATATTAGAAATAGAGAAAGGACACCCCAACCTTTATTCCGCATTGAACTTGAGCCAAATGATATCCGTCTAAAAAAAGGCGAAATTCATCCCATATATAATTTGAAATATTTACTTCATCGCAAGGTTACAGTCGAAGAGCCTCATAAGAGGAAGGGACCCGTTCAGTGCCTTAATTGCCAAGAATTTGGTCATACTAAGGCGTACTGCATGCACCCTACCGTGTGTGTAATTTGTGCTGAATTACACAGTTCAAAAGCGTGCACAAAGTTGAAATCGGACCCATTGTTGAAGAAATGCAGTAATTGTGGCGAAAACCACACTGCTAATTACAGAGGATGTGCCGCATACTCTCTCGAAAAGCGCTTTATTGCCAACAGAAGGCAAATTCCCCGGCTAGGTGTACAGTCCGCCCAGGACAATTCGGAACCACACCCCATTAATGTAAACGCCCCAAATATTCCAGATTTCAATCAGAATACCCACTCCTTTGCATCTGTTTTAAGAGGTCGACCCAAAGTTCAAACTACCCCAACACAACCCCAGGTTCAAATTACTCCATTACAACCCCAAGTTCAAAATATGCCACAGAGTTCGGGATCGAGTCCTCAACTTCGTACTGAAAATCCTCAGGATCATTCCACTACCCAAAGTTTTAATTTTAGTAGACTCGAGGCAACAATTGATACGTTAGTTCAGTCGATATCGAACTTCACGAATACAATGGGAAACATGATGCAGGAGATAGTGAGAATGCAGTCTATGTTATTGCAGGCTGTGTTAAGTAAACCATGAACAGTCTTAAAATATGTTTCTGGAACGCTAACGGCATACGCCAACACAAAGACGAGCTTGATTATTTTCTCAGAAACAAGCAAATAGATATAATGCTTGTTTCTGAGACTCATTTGACTTCTCGAAGTGCTTTTTCTGTACATGGTTACACACTGTACGATACAAAAGACCCCAGAGGCAGGGCATGTGGAGGCTCAGGCATTCTAATTAAAACTCGATTGAAACACCATCTTTTGTGTGATCTCTGCGAGGATTACCTCCAAGCAACTACAATACGCGTAGAGGAGTTTAATATGAACCTAGTGATTTCGTCGATTTATGCTCCCCCCAGATTTAGAATAGATGGAAATCAGTTTGACACTTTTTTTAAATCACTAGGATCACGTTTTCTGGCAGCTGGCGACTTTAACGCCAAGCATACATTCTGGGGGTCACGCCTCATTACCCCGAGAGGCCGTGTGTTGTTTGATACAATTTCTAAAATGGGTTTGGATGTGGTCTCAAGCGGAGAACCGACATACTGGCCGTCAGATCGTAATAAGATTCCTGATCTTATCGACTTTGGTGTGACTAGGAATATAGAAAGAAATTTCGTTAGTGTGGAATCTTCTTTGGAACTCTCTTCAGACCACACACCCACTATTGTTACTCTCCTTAACCCCCGAGAAATTGTATCCCCCACTGGTGACTTAGCACTGACAGGCAAAGGAACAAATTGGCTAAAATATAAAAAATTTCTCAGTACTCATTGCTCAGAAAACATAACGCTAAGAACACCAGATGAAATTGACCTTTCGCTCAGGAATTTTGAATCCAATCTCAAACTTGCTGCTCGACTTGCTACTAAACCCCCCCGACAATCCAGACAAAACCCAGTTTTTTCTGTTGATGTTGAACGACTCTTAAATGAAAAAAGAAGAGCTCGTAGAGAGTGGCAACTGCACAGATCTCCACAACTCAAATCACGATTGAGAGAATGCACTAATAATTTACGAAGACTACTTGAATCGCAGAGAGTGGCATCACTAAACAGATTTTTAGAAAATCTTGAGCCTACATCAAAAACGGATTACTCGTTATGGCGTGCTACCAAGAATTTGAAAAGACCTGTCATATGTAAGCCTCCTTTGCGAAAACCAAATGGAGGTTGGGCTAGAAATGATACTGAAAAAGTAGATCTGTTTGTTGAACACTTAAAAAATGTTTTCACGCCAAATGAATCAAGTGTTATAGTAGAGTTGCCACAAATTTTACCCCAGCGCAGAGCAGAACCCATCCGGTTTGAGATGCGAGAGGTCGAAAAGGCAGTTGTTGATTTAAACCCCAAAAAGGCATTTGGTATTGATATGATCAGTAATAAAATGCTTTTGGAGTTACCCCGGATAGCATTAAGAATAATTCTATTTATTTTTAATGCTATATTACGCCTTGAACATTATCCCCCAGAATGGAAAGTTTCACTCGTTAAAATGATACCCAAGCCAGGCAAAGATCATACAAAAGTTGAATCATATAGACCTATCAGTCTGTTGTCCAGTTTATCCAAACTTTTCGAAAAACTGTTAGTAAACAGATTAACTGTAGCTGTAACTCAGAACAACTCTATTCCGGATCATCAGTTTGGATTTAGAAGAAAACATGGAACTATTGAGCAAGTTCACAGACTGGTTAGTGAAATTAGAAGAGCCTATGAAGAAAAAAAGTATTGCTCCGCACTTTTTATTGATGTATCACAAGCATTCGATAAGGTCTGGCATGAGGGTTTACTCTATAAAATTAAAAATGTGTTACCACCAAATACGCATAAATTACTCGAAAGCTATATAACAAATCGAAAATTTACGATCAAGGAGAACGATTTTGTTAGCACCCCTCATTTTATACAAGCTGGAGTTCCACAAGGTAGTATCTTGGGACCGCTTTTGTATATTCTATACACTTCTGACATGCCAACAAATTTCAATACCCACACTTCCACATTTGCTGACGATACTGCTATTTTAAGCCTCCATGACAACCCGATTGAAGCTACACGAATACTGCAGAGTCAGATTCTTCAATTAGAAGAATGGTTACAAAAGTGGAAGATAAAGGTAAATGAGCAAAAATGTGTTCACGTAACTTTCACGTTGAGAAGAGAAACTTGTCCCCACATTCAGATCAATAACCACAATGTACCCCAACATACAAATGTTAAATACCTCGGTATTCATCTTGATCGTCGTCTTACGTGGAAAACACATTTAGATGCAAAATTATCTCAGATGAAATTAAAGACTATAGAAGTTAATTGGCTGATTGGAAGAAACTCTAAACTTAGTTTAGATTGTAAGCTCTTGTTGTACAATTCAATTCTAAAACCTATATGGTGCTACGGCATTCAGCTATGGGGCACTGCGTCATCATCTAATGTGGAGAGAATTCAAAGAAAACAGAACAACATTTTACGGATGATAACATGCGCCCCTTGGTATGTTAGAAATTCCAACATACACAAAGATTTAAATGTTGCTTATGTTAAAGATGAAATTGTAAAACATACCCAAAATTACCTCAGGAAACTGGAAACGCACCCAAACTATCTAGCAAGAAATCTACTTAATAATCGTGGCCACCAACGCCTTAGAAGGAGGGT
Source organism: Pegoplata infirma (assembly GCA_963921195.1). Lineage (NCBI taxonomy): Eukaryota > Metazoa > Arthropoda > Insecta > Diptera > Anthomyiidae > Pegoplata > Pegoplata infirma. The sequence goes on along the minus strand of OY992540.1, from coordinate 169,200,668 downwards.
GACTGCTGATCTAGCTAACTAACTGGAAGGAGAAATGGATTTGAGAACATTTATAAACAAATAAATTTAAGAAATATATGAGAAAATGAAATTTTGTCTGGCACTGGCTGGACTTAATATTAAGAATATTTAGATATAAGATATGAACACTTATTGTTAGTTCACGGATTTAAAGTGAAGATTCAATAAATAAAATATGAAAAAAAAAAAAAAAAAAAAAAAAAAAAAAAAATATTTAACCCTCTTACTATCGCACATAACGGTATTTGGAGGGTCTTTTCTCTAACAAATTGTAAAAAACACAATAAAAAAGGGGACATAATTTTTTTTAAGAGCATATTTTTATTGTTTTTAGAGCATATTTTCCGTTTTTAAGGGCATTTTTTAAGCGCATAAAACGTGTTTTTTAGAGCATATTTTTGGTTTCCCTGCTTATAAGTATCCGAAGTGTGCAACACATTTTCTCTTCAATGCAGATATGTAAAGAAGACACTCCAATAAAGAAAACATGTGCTTAGCACCCAAAATCAATTGGGCATATTCAGAAATATTTGCAAAATAAGCCAACATTTTAAACCAAATTTGCATATTTTTTTTCATACATTTTTTCGTACCATTTTTTATAATTTTTTTGTAAAAGTAATTTGGACTTCTAAACACTAATTTGATATCAGAAAAACTGTATCAAATCGGTCTCTCGAGATATAAGCATTTTCAATATTTGTGGACCAAGCCCTCAAAACCGATTTTTTTCTTTCTTTTGCATATATTTCTGGATATACTCATTGGATTTTAACGCCAGTTTCTCTTTATTAGAGTATCTTCTTTAGCATATACTTTTCCAATTTTAAAAAAACTCGGTTTTGAGGGCTTGGTCCATACAAATAGAAAAATGGCTATATCTCAAGAAGGAGATGTAGAATAATTTTTTTTGGTGCCAAAAAAATCATAAAAATTGGTACGAAAAAATGTATGAAAAAAATATGCAAATTTGGTTCAAAACTTTGACTTCTTTTGTAAATATTTCTAGATATACTCAATGGGTTTTTGATTTAAACAGTTAGTTTCTTGCGAAATTCGGATACTTAAAAGGATAAAATCGGAAAAGGACATTTTGAAATTCCTTATAATATCCTAATGGAATCCTTGGTCGTATCGAGTCCGGAATGCTTGCAAAAGTAGGGTAATTTTGCTGGAGATTTGAATAAAAAAAATATAAATAACATTAACATACACTTAACCAATAATAAAAACTTTGTTGGTTTTGAGGGCTTGGCCTACAAAAAATTTAAATTAATCTCGAGAAGGCGAATTGATTAAGATTTTCTGATGACAGACTCGTGTTTAAGACGCCAACATACTTTAGAAATTGTATTCAAAATGTCTGTGCAAAAACCGTGTAAAGTAGTGTTATTATTTTAATTATAATAAAAGATTACCAACTTCAAATGCGTGTAAAAAAATATCCAGCAAGGCGCACCAGTAGGCTAGTTGGTAGCGTGCTAGCCTATGAGTCTGAGGGTCGTGGGTTCAATTCTCATCAGAGGCCTTGGTCTGCTTCGCTACAAAGAGACAATGGTCATAGTCACCAGTCTCTGTTAGGTTAATTTAGTATATGATTTGTAATGATATGTTAAAAATTTAATAAATAAATTAAAATCTAGCGCTTAATTAAAAAAAAGCTTGGAGGGTTTTGTTATTTAATATGTCTACTTCCATTTGCTTTTGGTTTAATCCCATTCCGATTTTGGTTTAAAATTCTAGCTTTCTTTGCTTTAAGTTTCTCAAAATTAGATGAATGCCAATTTAGGTGAATTGTCACGTTACATACAACTAACAATGGCTGATTGACAAAGTCCAATCTATCGGTACCGTGCAATAACTCCCAAATGAAATAACTCACAAAAAAAATGAAACAACTCCCAAAAATTTTACATACGATTTGGGACTTATTTCATTATGAAATTAGTCCCAGTGTAGTGGGACTTATTGCACAAATTTTGTTGGGATTTATTTCATTATGAAATAACTTCCAAATGAAAAAACCCCCAACAAAAAATAGATTGGGAGTTATTTCATTTCTTGATAAGCATTGGGAGTTATTTCATCAATGGTGGGACTTATTTCATTTTAATTGAAAACAATATACACCTCTGTGCAATTGTTTTTGTTTTTGCTTAAATTTTTTTCAGCGTAGCCGGCCTTCGGCCGGGCTTAGGTATTACAAAATCCATGCATTAAACCCACCCTCTCCGCATAGTAAAGTTTTCTAGGGTAGCAGGCCTTTATGCTATCAAATTTGTTATGCATCAAAAAGGCCTGATAACCAAAATAGCTTTAGTTTGCAGAGAGGGTGTATTTAATGCATGGAGTTTGTAATCCCTAAGCCCGGCCGAAGGCCGGCTACGCAGAAAACCTTTATTACAAAAAAACAATTGGAACTTATTTCATTTCTTTGGCACTTATTTCATTTCTTTGGCACTTATTTCATTGGGAGTTCTTTCATTTTTTTTGGGAGTTATTATTTTGATTTTAAATAACTCCCAAATATTGGGACATGTTTCATTTTTTCTTTGGGAGTTATTTCATTTTTTAAAGTGGGGAGTTAATTCATTTTTCTTGGAACTTATTTCGTTGGGAATTATTTCATTGGGACTTATTTCATTTGGGAGTTATTGCACGGTACCCAATCTATCTATCGTCTCTCATGAAAATAAACACAGAATTCCCCTTAAAATAAGTAACACACACGCAATTTTCTACATCAGGGAAAATTATTTAAAAATGTTTTATGTTTTTGAAACATAAATACGTGACAATATTCACCAAAGCTTTGCGACAAATACCAATTCAATAAATTAATATTATGGTTACTGTAATAACGAGTGTTTCTACAATTTATTTTTTTCTTTATCTGATATTATTTTTTAATAAACAAATGTTTAGTATAGAACATGTTTAAACCTAAATAGTATATTCTAGTACATACAGAAACTTTATCAGCATTTAATATATTTTTTTAGATAATTTCGTTGGCTTTTCTCAGCTTTCTCACACCCTCATTTCAGGTTATTTGGTGCAAAAAGCTTTACCTGACTTTTTAAGATTTTCAACCCCTTAATTTTAACGACTCTAGTATGTATTCTCCCAACAGCTAGTTGTCCTCCAGGTTATCTTCCAACAATCGACCATCTTTTACTTGAAGATGATCTTATTATCATGGGGACTTAAATGCGCATCATAATAAATGTTTCTTATATCTGGAGTTATATTACAAATGGAATTAGCCAGTTTTAGATCTTTACTAACACAAAACAAATAAACAAGATTATTTGCAAAAAAAAATTTAACAAAAAAATTCCGCAAAAAAAGATTTTTTTGGTGAAAAAAAAATTCGCGAATTTTGTTTTTGCGTAAATACCATTCGGTGTTCAATTCTGTTCACATATGTCACCCACCAGTCGAATTAAAACATTTTGAATATTTAGGTAATGTTGAATGTACCAAAATTTCGAGGTGTCCTTACATTTTCGTTTAAACTTTTGAATCGCTTAACCGATTTGCTCAAATGCAAGACCAAACTTCTTAGGGCAACAACACACTCAAAATATTTTGAAGGCAAAAACAAATAAAAAACACATTTAATACAAATGACAAAACAATTGAAAACCATCCCAGTAATTTGTTTTAAAAAACATCAACATTTATTTTTTACTGTTCATAAAATTTCTAAAATATGTAAATAAGATTGAACATTAAAAAATAATGTCACTTTAATTTTTTTTTACCAACAAATTAAAAAAAATAACCTACGAAAACTTTAAAAATTAATAATTGTTGTGTTATTTTTACCTACAAATTAAAAAAAAGTTACCTACGAAAACATTAAAAATTAATGATTTCGTAGGTTATTTTCTATTCAATTTTCTATTGAAATATTTTTTTTTAAAAATTTAAAAAAAAAATTTGCGGAATCGATCCCGCAATCAACTACATTCTGGCCACACACTTTACCCATCGTGCCAAAGTAACTTGATACAAACACGTTTTTATATTTCTATAAATAATTTTTTTCTACAAAAAATAACCTACTTGTGAAGGAAAATGCTAATGATAACTCATTTAAAAATACCGATAATTTAAAAAGAATTACTTACACAAATCATTAAAAATTTAACGAATAATCAGTAGTTTTTACTTACAGAACAAAAATATATGGCTTTAAAAATTAAATGTTAATGAAAGTCAAATGCTGTTTTTTTTATTTTTAGTACCAAAAGGTACATAAAAATAAAATGTATTTATTCGGCCTTTATATGGACTTTTGTCATTAACTTTTAACGCTTGTGATATTTTACTAATTTCGCAATAACATTTTTATTTGTAAACTAGGTAGTACCTGTGAATGTAGATATGTTAAGGGAACTATAATGAGTAATTCTGCAAAGGCACAGCGCAAATAGTCTCATTATCTCATGGTAAGGAACGTGCAAAGTTGAAAAATGTAAAAAAAATCGTTTGATACTCTCATGAAATTTTTCGTTCAAAGTTCCATATTGTTGGGTGCGTTAAAGCTATTGCTCCAAATTTAATACCGTTTAATCAGTAGACTTGGGCAATTATTTGGTGTAGGTTCAGTGGATGTGCCATCAATAAGAAAAAAGTTACATGGACCTAAATCTTTGATACCAATTTTTTTCAATTTTCAATTTTTCGAGGTTTTTTGATTGTAACTTTTGGTGCAAACTGTAATTTTAAAATCCAAATACACATGGTTAAAGCCCTTGTAAATATGCACAACCTGAGACTGATTCGAGTGATGTGCTCGCAATGGTTACGAAGTTGCAGCTCTCCAAAGATGGGAAGAAAAAACGGGAATTTTTTATAAAGTCTGTTTTTTGCGAGGCACACTCCCAGTTTTATTCCGAATGGTTCCGAATGCTTTGTGAACTTTATAATTTACCATTTCCCACTTGATTTACAAACGCACCCAAAAAATATCCAATTGCAAAAATTTTATGAACTTTTTAAATTTTTTGCAAAATTTCGATATTTTAGTTTTGCATTATTTGACAGCCAAATGTGCATGGCTGAAAGTTGAACATGTAGAAACAATGGTATGGTCAAATATAATAAATCATGGAAAGCAACATTGATCAAAAGTTAATATTGGCGAATTCCGCGGTGTTTTTCAGTTTTCACTTTTTTGTAGGGCACATCCAGGCCGCTTATAGAAAATGGTCGGTGAAAGGCGCGTTTGGTAGTCATTTTAATTCTCTATCTTCAATTAATTCGCACCCGAAAAAAATTAACGTTTAAGCGGTTTTTCGGTGGTTTTAAATTTTTGATACCTTTAAATTTAATGGTTATATAAAATCTTATATTACTTAAATAAAGTAGAAAAGAAATGTATTTTGATAGATTTTGACATGTCTTATTCAAATAATATTTCAAAATTAGTCCATTGATTTTTGCAGTCGCGAAAATCGCGAAAAATCACTAAAGTTTTTTATAACCTTGATAAAATTAGTAATAATTTTAAAATATTTCGTAATAACCTTAATATTAGCATTATTAATCGTACTTTGAATAGTTTCAATATTCAGTGAAGGACAACACTGTAAAATCAGACATTTAATATTAAAAAAAAAAAAAAATCAAAATTATAAAATTTTTTTTTTCAAAAATGTCCCCTTTAAACCACTGCTGTTTCTTACCTATTAGAGATAGAATAATGGTGTTAACTAAGAATTTGTTGAGATTTTGTTAATGCATTTGGTAATATTTTTCTAAAAAAAAATAAAACCGCTGGAAACATTTTTATTTCCAAAATATTGGAAAATGTGCCGAAAAAAAATTGGTTAAATGCAAATATCTCGATATTTAGCAAAGATTTTATGCATGTTTGAATATGTATTTTAGCTCTGGGTAAGCATAATACAAAATGGCACGTTTGGTTAACTTCGGATAAAAAATGTAATTTTGACAATTTTTTTAAAAATTTTAACTTTAAACCGCCATAGTTTTGGGTGCGATCGCTCAAATTAATGCATGCGAACGGATTTGAATTACTTATTTATAATGTTATTTACCTACAAAGTCTTATCAATGTGCCACGAAAAAAAATCGCATTTTTTTTTTTTCTGAAATATTAAAAGTTAATGACAATTGCTCATATACGTATATATATTCGATTAGAGTTTTATTCTAGTTCGAGGCCCAAAAATATTTCTATATATGATATTGTCATAATAGAGTATTTTTAATTTATTGCTTTCAAAAAGTTACTCATCTCATAGTATGTCTGTACTGATCAGTTTCATCCCCACTAAGGAATCTTCAGCAGACTTTAGAGAATCATCGTTGGTCAATCAAACATCAAACCAGACATAATATTTGATATATTTCACAAGTTATTTGAGAAATACTATTATGAAGGTCCGAAATCTGTTTTCCAACAAAAATAACTCTTTTAAAGCAAAAATTGTATATACTAAATCACCATCGGTAATTATTAATATATGTGTTGCTGTTATTTTACAATAACAACAGTACCTAGCCAAACAATAGTGTTGGTAGGATAAGTCGTACTAAAAATCTGATCAGTACAGACATACTATGAGATGAGTAACTTTTTTAAAGCAATAAATTAAAAATACTCTATTATGACAATATCATATATAGAAATATTTTTGAGCCTCGAACTAGAATAAAACTCTAATCGAGTTAATGAAAGTCTTTATTTTTTAGTGTATTGTCTTTGAAACAAAGGACAGAAGTAGTCATTAATAAAAACTGAACATCAAACGAATGTTTTTTCTCTTAAAAACGATTAAACGTAAAACTTTTTAAATATACTAGAAACAGTTAATGACATAATTTTATGAGTGTATATACCCTCTATCATTAACAAGGAAGGTCTTTCACAGGTTTATCCTGACACGTGTATATGTGAAAGAGGGGAGGAAATTGAGAGTAACCTGTTTTTCTTAACTTCGAAATCCCACATTTAGCGGGTAAAAGGTGAGGGGGAAAACTGGATATTCTTTAGTATTTTGAGTTTTTTTCGCATTTATTTAAAAGAAACTATATGAACATTTTATACAGATCGAAAGGTAAGTCCTTATTTTAAAAAATGTGGAATATTTGGGGTAGTTAAATGAAGAGATACAACCGCCAAAATCACATATAATTATCTCTATTAAAATTAAGCTGACCCGTTTTTTGCGTTTGTCGAAATTCCTGCTAGTTCGGATTTTATTCAATTGGGCAGCTTAAAAAAAAACTGGTAACTTTTATTTTCCCCCACATTCCCATATGCAAGTTTCAGGACAATCGGTGGGTGCCGTCTGAAAGACCTCCCTTGTAAGTGGAGGGTATAAAAATATTTAAATATGACGAAGGGCTGGTAACTTATCAAAATCTAATCAATGATTAATACAAATCATTGAATAACAGACTTAATTTTATTGTTTTTGGTTCAACTTTAAAATAAAACAAAGACATCTAAGACCAGCCCACAAGTTTTCTTCCAGGCCACTTTAAAAGCCCCCGATTGTGAACTCATTTTGAAGTCTCAAAAAAAAAAAAAAGATCTCTCCGTACTTATTTTTTTAAATATGTACGTATTTTTGTGTGTGATTATATCCGATTTATCTCTACTTATCCTTAAAAAAATAAATTTATATATATTTTTTTCTCTCTTTCTTTAAATATGATGTAACCATGGAAAGCTATGAATGAATAAATCCTGGGGTAATAAAAATAAAAACAATGAAATCTTTATAACATAAATTTAAGATACTTTACAACACCAGCAACAGTCAACAGCAGTAGCAGCAATAGTAACACAGCATCAACAAAATATTATTATAAATATAAAAATACAAGTGGAGCATCAAACAAAGAAAACTATTTTCTTTAGAAACCACAGGAATTTTTTTCCTACTTTCGTAAAGTATTTGAAACACGTTCTCAATTTCATAAGGAATAGCAAATACAAAAAGAAAGGAAATGAAAGAACAGAAAAGAAAAAAATATATAAGAATATTTAAGAATTACAAAACACACAACGAACGAACTAAACTGCTTAAGAAGATACAAAAAAAAAGCAACACTAAAACACTTCTTACTTACGTTTGCTCCAGTAAGAAGGGGTATGAGTTCATTTAATATTTTGTATGTGTTTTCTTCCAATGAAATTTTAAAGTAAAAATATTTATTACATTTAACAATCTTGATTTTGAAACCCGAATATCGAGTACATGGTATTCACACAAAGTTTGTTTTGGTGACCCGTCGTAATACTAAATTTAAATTGGGATTTCTAAATTTTAATTGTGATTTTCTGAATTTTAATCAATCAAGCAATCAATCAATACCACTTATTTCCTTCAATGTCTCCGAATTTGAAATAACTTTGTGTATATGTTGGGACTTATAAAACTTATAAACTGCTACTTAAGACAAAATTTAAGACCTATAAATTTCGTGGTTCCAGAAATATGACGTGTCAAAAGTCAAGAAAATCTTTTAAAGGATGAAATATAAAGATTTATATTTTCAAAAGTATAGCTATATTAATCCCTGATAGCTTGTTTTAAAGGCAAAACCATCACCTTTCAAATAACATTTTGCAAAAATGTTATTTCGGGAATTATTTTTATTTCTGTAATATTCGCGAATCGCGAAAATATATTTAAAAAGCGACTTTTTTAAAAATCTAAGTAAAAGCGTTGGTGAACGTATTACATCCGGAAATATCAATAAAAATGTGTTGCCAAGTAGGACATTTTTATCAAATCTGATGAATATTTTATTTTTAATATTTTTGCAAATACATATAATAAAACGGTAAAAAAAGTAAAGTTAATGGTACAGACAGGTACTACACATATATACAATATAACATGCATATTTATCAATTACACTACTTTACAAAAATCCACGTTTTTTGGCACAGACTTCTAGAATACATTTGCGAAAGTATTTTGACCTCCAAAACACAAATCCGCCATCATAAAAATTTTAACAAATCGCCTTTTCGAGACAATACCTTTTTTGCGGTCTGTGACCATAAAAACCAATGAATGACTTTATATTGGAAAAATTAATAGAAATGCATATTATTTCAAAATTCATTGAGATTATCTGAAAATATTTGCAAAAAAAAAATCAACATTTTGAGCAAAATTTGCATATATTATTTGCATATACTCTATCCCTAATATTTATATTTTTGTAATTTTCATTGTTTAAAATACATTTTCTTAAGTCTTTTGCCCTCTTTAACATAAAACCATAAAACGCATATCCACTTTAATTTTTATATAATCGCGTTCTCGAGATTTATGCCCATTTAGTTTTTGCAGCTGAAGCATACAAAAATATTAAAAGAACAAATAATATGAGGTCCCAGCAGAAATTTTGCTGAACTGGCAGCAGCCTTTGGAAAGGAAACTTGAGTCAAGTTGCGCATCCAAACCTGCTGAATTCATGCATGATTCTCTAAGGCGATGTCACACTTTAGAGCGCTAGTTAGATACACCGAAAAAGCGCTCTTAAGATGCACTAAAATCACGTGTCTTTAGAGCGCTGATTAAAGCATTATTTTATAGCGCTAATTAAGCGCTATAAAGATGCAGTGAATTCATGTATCTTTTTAGAGCTGATTTAAGCAGAATAAAGATGAGTCATTTGATTATTTCTGAAATACAATTGGAAAATCTGAAAAAAAAATTGACTTATTCTGAAAATTAGTTGAATATTTCTGAAAAACCATTGAAAATGATGTAAACCAACCTCTGAAACGTTTTTTTTAGTTTATTTTGTAGTATTTTTAAAGAATTAAGATTTTTATTCCAAAAAAGGTTCAAAGGTGACTACACAATTTCCTCTTTTATTTCAGAAAATACAAATTATATTTCAGAAATTTCTATTTTTATATTAAAAATTTCCATTTACATTTCAGAAACATTTATTCATGTTTCAGAAATTTCCAACTGTATTTAAGAAATTTACATTTGTATTTCAAAATTTTATAAATGATGAAAATATATAAATGAATTTTCTGGAAAGATTTAGAAAATTTTTAAATACAAATTGATGTTTTTGAAATAAAATTGGAAATTTATAAAATATACATGGATTTATTTTAAATTAAAATAAAATTTCCTTAATAGCAATTATAAAATTTTGAAATCTAAATGAAAATTTTGTAAATACAAATGGAATTTTCTAAAAAATAAAAAAAAAATTTCTTAAATACAATTGGAAATTTCTGAAGCATGAATAGAAATTTCTGTAGTATAAATGTAAATTTCTGATATATTAATATAAATTTCTGAAATGAAAATGGAAATTCATTCATTCTTAGAAATAACAAATAAGCATTTGCTGTTATTTGGTTGTCCTATTTACCATCATTCAAAATGTGTTAAAGATGTTGTGATTGAAGCACTCTTTGCAGCGCCGATTAATGCGCAATAATGATGCAGTCAAATCATGTGTCTTTGCCCAAAACTCAACATTTTTCACTCAAAAAGTGTTAAAAATATTATAAAGGAAAGCAAGTGTGGTATTTTATCAAAAAATATTTTTATATTATAAGTTTTATATAAAAAATCATAACAAAAAATTAAAATTTTTCACCTTACTTTTACTGCATCTTCAAGAGCGCTCTTTGGATGCGCTTCGGTATGCCATAAAAAGATGCTGTGTCGCCAAAATCTCGATTTATTTTTGCTGGGGTATGTCATAATGAAACATTTATTATTACCTTTTTTTCTTGTGTTTTAGGGTTTAGTATGTAAAAAAGGCCTATATGTCCGAAAGAAAATTAGCATGTAAAAATACTTTCAAAAATGTGTTCTACACCATTTCCAATTGTATTTCAGAAATAATCAATTGTATTTCAGAATTTATCAATTGTATTTCAGAAATTATCAATTGTATTTTAGAAATTTTCAATTGTTTTACGAAGGATAGTTTCTGAAATACAATTGATAATTTCTGAAATACAATTGATCAAATCTGAAATACAATTGATAACTTCTGAAATACAATTGATAATTTCTGAAAAACAATTGATAATTTATGAAATACAATTGGTAATTTCTGAAATACAATTGGAAAAGGTGTAGAAGTCTGTGCAAAAAAAGTTGACATTTGTTAAGTAGTGTAACCGATAACAAATTATGTTACATTGTATTCATGTGTAGTACTCGTGTGTACCATGTACTGTACTTTTTTTGTTTTATGTATTTGCAAAAATATTCAAAAATAAAAATTAAATATTATTAATGGTATTCATCCAACCGTATAAACACCTCGTATAATATGTAAGTCTGATAAATTTATACAATTTATGTCAAACTCCATTTATAAAAAATAAATTTGGTAAGTTTATAAGTATACTAGGTGTATACGAGTTTAAATGAATACGGCCATTATATTTATATTAATATCTCTAGACTTAATACGTTCACCCTGAAAATTTATAGCTTGTAGCTAAGACACAAACCATTAATATATCGGCCATTCCATGAGAGACCGCCCAAAAATGTCGACTTTTTGACCGACGGTCTTTAGATTTTCCTAATATTTTGCAGAGAAATGCTCTATGGGCCCATATAAAGATTTCACTTTTGAGTTCGTCAAAATTCAAAAAACTCGCGATTTTATTAGATTTTTTAATTTTCGAAAAACAAAAAATCTGTCAAAAGTGTCTCACTTTAAAAATCCATATCTTTAGTAATTCTTAATGGATCTGAATGCTGAAAAACGTGTTGGGATAAGACTATCGTTCACTTTAAGAAAAAAATTACAAAAACATATTTTTCGCAAAATAAGCTGCATTTTTCCGCAGCTGCATTTTTCGCTGATTTGCGTATCATCCGATTTATTTTTTGTTAGCATTTTTGGAAAATTTAGAATTTTTACTTTAAATTGGCATCCTCAAATCTCTGGGACGCGCACTTTTATTATGTTGATTTTATTTTTTAAGAAACTTCTTCCAAAATGTTTCTTTATTAAAGGCAAAAAATTTCAAACATTAAGTTTTAAACTTTTTTTATTATGTAACAATCGAATAAATAACTTTAATGAGACATAAATTCTGTTATAGTGATTATATCTGAATGATTTAAAAAGTATTTTATTGTTATGATGATTTTATTTCATAAAAAGAACTTAAACATCAATTAACCCAGCAAACATTGTATGCTAATATGGGTGGCTCGAAATATGACTGTCGTCGAATTTCGTCGATTGCCAGGTAGATTATGGTTCCCATTGGTCTAAAAACTTAACACTATTTCCAAATTCAGCAAATAATACACTGAAAAATAAAACTCTAAAATTTTCACCGTCAAATATTTCGGCGGGTTGTAAGAAAATGACTATAAAACATATATGGAAATTTAAGAGGACGTAAGCACCTTTAGTTTTCTGTTCATACTTTTTTTAAAGAACTTTGGCAATTTTTTATCCTAACCTAAAATTGTGTTTCTTTTCAGTGTAGCGTTTTTTACATATTTGGAACAATTTTATTTTTTTTAATTTAACTTTTGGATTTGAAGCAGTACTTAAAGAAAATTATAATGGTATGCTTTAATGAACGCGAATGTTGCAAAATTGCAAAAATAAAAAATCGCCATTTTTGATTTTTTTTAATTTTTTTTTTTTTTTGTTTTTGTTAAATTCGGAGTCACTGCCCCCTAAAACATATAAAAAGAGCTTTTTTATAAAAAAAACTACAGCGAAAAAAAAATTACCGGGTGTTTCTTCTATAGGATCCACTGTGCGCTGCAGCGCGGTGGTAAGAAATGGGTTAAAGATAAAATTCTTATTTTCTAAAAATGCTAAAAAAAATCGGATGGTACTCAAATCGGCGAAAAATGCATTTAAAAAATGCAACTGCGGAAAAATGAAATGCGGTTCTCAAAGTAGATTGCAATGAATAACAAAATGCATTTTTATTCAATTAAAAAATTATTTTACTTCTTTTTATGAAATAAAATAATTATAACATTAAAATGCTTTTTAAATCATTCAGATATAATCGGTACAACAGAATATATGTCTCATTAAAGTTATATATACGATTGCCACCTAATAAAAAAAAAGTTTAAAACTTAATATTTGAAATTTTTTGCCTTTAATTAAGAAAAATTTTGGAAGAGGTTTCTTAAAAAATAAAATTAACATAATAAAAGTGCGCGTCCCAGAGATTTGAGGATGCCAATTTAAAGTAAAAATTCTAAATTTTCCAAAAATGCTAACAAAAAATAAATCGGATGATACTCAAATCAGCGAAAAATGCATTTAAAAAATGCAACTGCGGAAAAATGCAGCTTGTTTTGCGAAAAATATGTTTTTGTAAATTTTCTGTTAAAGTGAACGATAGTCTTATCCCAACACGTTTTTCAGAATTCAGATCCATTAAGAATTACTAAAGATATGGATTTTTAAAGTGAGACACTTTTGACAGATTTTTTGGTTTTTTGAAAATTAAAAAATCGAATAAAATCGCGAGTTTTTAGAATTTTGGCGAACTCAAAAGTGAAATCTTAATATGGGCCCATAGAGTATTTCTCTGCAAAATATTAGAAAAATCTAAAGACCGTCGGTCAAATTTTGGGCGGTCTCTCATGGAATGGCCGATATATATTTTTTCAGATTTTTAAAAATGTCGCTTTCTTTGATATATTTTCGCGAATCGCGAATTGTGAAGAAATACAAATTTTTTTGCAAAATAATATATTAAAGGTAATGGTTTTGCCTGTAAAAAAATCTATCTGGGAGTAATATTGCTCAAATACTTTTCAAGATATAAATATTTATAATTTACCCTTTAAAAGATTTTCTTGACTTTTGAAACGCCATATTTTCAAAACTACGGAAGTTAGAAGTCTTAAATTGGGAATAGGTCTAGTAAGTCCCAACATATATACCGAATTTCATGAAATTTAGGTCGAATGAGGTCAAAAATTCAATTTTTTGCTATGTTGATATGGATTAACTCTAAGTATACTTAATAGATTTTGGATTTTTACCATAGGTTCTCTTTATGGGATTGTCTACTTTATATATCTGCTTTGAACAGGTAGTTTTTGCAGGATTTAACCGAAAAAAGTAATGTCCTGATGGAATCCTTGATATTATCACGGTGGTTTAGTGGTTTAGTTCTTAAAGGGGGAACTTTTTCCCCCTGATTCGATTTTGTCCATGTTCGAAGTTAACCAGCCCAGTATCTATTTAGCTCCTTTATTTGGGACTGTATCGTGTCTTCCACAGACAGACAGACGGACGGACGGACATCGCTAGAAGGTCTTAGAATCGATCACTAATCATAAATATATATACTTTATGGGGTCCTTCGCGAAACAAGGTGCTGATGGTATTGGTATTTCTGTGCATATTGATCCACCAATCCAGCACTTCAGATCGCTACGCGACATTCAAAACACTGCAATGGCTAATACTTAGAAAGTGGAGAGAGCTAACAACAAGTGCGATCAGTAGAAGATTGTGGGCATGCTACAATCTAAGAAAAACTGAATACTTACTCTCACTCACTAGATGGAACTGCCGTGTACTTACTGGAGTGATCACCGGGCACTGCCTAATAGTTTATCATAGAAAGAAGATGGGACTTATTTCTGATGCAAGCTGTAGAAGGTGCGATGAACCTAACACTGAAGAAACGGTCGAACATATTCACATATTCAGAACCCGACTGCACATTTTAGGCAGACATGACTTCGAGAGCTTGGAAACGGTTTCAAATGTCGACCTAAGGCAAATAGTACAATTCGCGATGAGGACAAATGCGTTCTATCAGCGTCGCTGAGGAATTATTGTGGTTTCGCTATGGACCATCCGGTCTATGTGAGGAGTCTTTGACTCCGCCACCTCTAACCTAACCTAACCTATGGGGTCCTAGACCGATATTTTGATGCGTTACACACGGAATGACAAAGTGAGTATACCCCCATACTGTAGTTGGAGGGTATAAAAATCACATATAAGAAAAAAATGTACGATATACTAAGGCCAAAAAAGTTTAACTTTATAAGGTTATCGGTACATTTTTATGTCACTTGCCCAGCTCTACCAATTACCTACTCCCATAATTGACGCATTTTGGAGATGAAATGTTTGCATTTCGTTGAGTTCCGCAATAAACAATCCGATTACCCAAAAACATTAGAACTCTAATAAATACACAGATGTCTGATGTACCAAACTACATACTCACATAATAAATATGTGAATGTATAACTAACTGCAAGAAGAATCTATGTTGTGTATTTCTGACAATGAATGCATGGTACGAGTAAGGGCGCAAAAATAACGGACAGCTAATTTTGCCCTCTTGTAATCATTTAAAAAATGAATGTTACATCGTCACCTTATTATTGTTTTGCTCCATACGCCATTTTTGAAAAAATGAGTTAGGAATGGAATATATGTAATACAAATTTCCTCTTTCTTATTCCGAAGTCCGTTTTTTTAAACATCTTTTCAAATTTGAGATATTCATCATTTTCTAAGGAAAAACACACCATTTTGCCGTTTTTTGAAAATTTGCGTTATAGAAAAGGCTCTAGATTATTCAAAAATTAACGGATCTTGCATATTTTTGGAATGAAGATTAATTATGTTAGTACTATTCTTCGTTCCAAATTTTAATACCGTAACTTCTAAACATTTCAAGTAATGTCATATTTGCCATTTAGGTTGTGTGGGAGGTAGGCGTGTCCATTGACCGATCATCCCCATTTTTAATACCATGCAACCTGACTATATAAGTGCTCTAAATACCCAGTTTTATCGATCTAGCTCTTTTTGTTTCATTGTTATTTTGTTTGGCGTTGAGAACTCATTTGCTCCATATCACACAAAAGTCCCAAATGTGGAAGCAAAATTGGATATGGAGCATTATACCATAAAATCTTATTTTCTTAAAAGCTTAAAATCTTTTGATCTATTGTATGTAAAAGTCTGAAAACTGGAAGCTTTGTTAACAATATATGTAGCAATAAATGCTAAACATTAAAACAAAATCCATTGCTTACTTTTCGAGAAAATTTGTGGTAAACCTATTTTATCGTTTTTCTCGAAACCGAGTTGTTGGCGTATGGAGCAAAACAATAATAAACTGACGACATAAACAAAAAAAGTTTTTTTGGAACGGACTGCTTTGCAATAGATTCTAGAATATATTCTACGGTAATCAAAACAAAAATTTCAATGTAAAAAACTATTTGCTCTAACAAACGAGTGCTTTCGTGAAAATTGCAATCAAAAATTATCGATTCTGAAATGTTTAGTAGCATCGATTGCAGAAAAGTATAATGCGTTCTGGAATCGATTTATTAGAACAGAAAATTTAGCTGGGTTATATTAGGGCATAACTTTAGAGAAAAACACTGGTTAGTGTTGGAGCAATGAGTGTCAGTGTTTAAATATGGTGTGGTAAAGCAGCTGATCATGGTCCAATTCATTGTGAATGTCCTGCCCTTTGCTTAAGAAAATTAACAATAATGGGTTCTTACATTTTTCTTCAGACGTTTTTAATTTGAAAATTAAGAAAATGCACCAAACACACTTATTCGCCCTAAACCTTCAAATTTAGTATATGAATGTTTCCCTGTACGTATGTACATTAAATTGGTTTCTATTTTGTTGTTGTGTTGTTTTTGGGTTGTGTTGCATTCGTGGTTTTATGCCATAAGGAGGAAGTGGTTGTAAATTCATTATAACGGTAATATTGTTGTTACCAACACGCTTGCGTACGTTATAAACGTGTTTAGTGAACATAAACGTTTTTGTTCTTTCGGTTTTTTTTTTGATTCATTCATTTATTCCTATGCACTATGGGACAGAAATAGCTAAATGATTAAACTTAAAAATTCATTTATTTTGATACATGCTGAAGTTATATCAATTTATTTCTATTATTTTTTCTATACACGCCCACGAAAGTGCGGGTGAAATGTGGAATTTCTCAATTTCCCATGCCTAAGTGCAGGAATATGAACGTCTCGTAAGAAAATTAATTTTGACTTCTGATAAATTAGAAAGACCGTGCAGCTCCCTAGATCTCAGTAAAGCAAGTCTCTGACCAGAAAATGCCGGACAATGGCAGATAAAGTCTTCGATAGTCCCATTCATTTAAATCCGGCAAAAGTAATTTGACGGCACATTCTACCGCTCTGTGTGCTTTTTTATAAGACAGTGTCCACAGTCCAAATCTCTCCTCTTGGAAGCGGTATCAGCTCACTTGTGCGCTTCTGCCTAAGAGAAGGCAACATCTGTCATGTAGTCTCATCCATTTGCCCATCTCAGATTAGTCTCCGTTGCGGAACAAAGCCGTAAATTTTGATTGCAAGTTTCCAGAGGCATACAAACATATTCCAATTCTGTTGAAACCATTAAGTGGTTCTCAGTCTTGCAAGCTCATCAGCTTTGCAATTCGTTTTAATGTTTCTGTGCCCTGGGACCCATAAGTCGTATGTCAAACTGCTTAGTCATCTTATTTCAAGACTTGCGGCAGTTAAGAGCAGATCTTGTTTTTAGAAACATTAACTCTTGACTGTGGTTGTAGACAACACATTGCAACTCAACCAGTGAGCCACTTCCTTTATTGCCAGCATTTCTGCTTGGAAAACACTGCAATGAGCTGAAAGTCTTGGAGCCAGGCTCGAGCCAAGCTCTTACAAATCGATTCCAAAGGCTACTTCTTCGTGTAGCTTCAATACATCTGTGAAAAAGTTTATGGAGGCTTAACTACCCGTAATGCCCCTCGTCCAAAACTCCCCGGATGGTATCATAAAAAAGTAGCGCTCAAAATGGTTCAGTTCACATTTTGTAGTATTGTTATCTTCTTCAAAATCGCACTATGGCCACAATTTTATGTGTTGGGATTAATTGCGCATTAGTTCAAGTTCTTCCTGTCCCATAGCATGCCGATTTAAGTCCACATATGTGCTTCATCAAATTTACTCAGCCTAATATATTTAAGCATCTTCCACGGGCCTATCCCTCTAAGTTCCTCCATATTCTGAAAGAAATAAGAGCCAAAACAATTAAATCAAGGGCGAGATAGTGCAGGGCACTGACAAAGATAAAGGAATGAATCATCTACTCTCTCTTCGTCCCCGCACTATCTGCACAAGTCATCTCCCATTAATAACAACATTTTCAAATAACTTTTCAAGCCAGTTTGGCCTGTAATTAGACCTTCATACTTCCTTATATCTGGTTTTTCCATATGAAGAAGCGTTTTTTGAGCACGCTTTTCGCCACGAGTCCACATAGTCTTTGTTTGGATTCAGTCAAGTTTACTTTCCCATTTTAAATCTTCTTGGCGTTCAAAACTCTTCCTGATCTCCATATAAATAGCATCCAGGCCTGGATGCACATCGGTCTTAATTGCGTTTGATGGTAGATTAGCGACCATACGAACTAGCTCGTCCGCTTTTTCATTTCCTTTAATATTTTGATGACCCGCAACCCAGCACAGTCTTAAGGAATGTGCAACAGTATACTGTTGTTGGGGTAAATTTAAGTATAGATAACGAGAGAACAGAGCCTTGCTTTACCCCAGAATTAAAACTAGTCTTGTGTATAAAAGAAATAGTGCGATCTCTGGGAAAACTCGAAATAACTCGGGGAAAGTCATTACCGACACCAAAAGCAGTTAGCTTTGACGAGAGTGCGCCATGCCACACACGATGAAATTCCTTGAAAATATCAAGAAATATCGTAAAAAGTTAGTGATGGATCTAACATTCAAAAATAAATGATAGCAGGTATACCGTGGAACGGTCGTTGTTGAAAGTCATACTGTCGATCTCACAAATCCCCTGGACCTAATAACATGTCAACTGGGTTACAGCAGGTACCGAGCATGATTCATTCCCTTCATATTCCCTTAACTTGATATCACTGAATTGCAGCGGATTCGACAAGGCTAAATATTACTTATTTTCCCCCTATTTTTTTTATTTTTCTGGCCCATCATACATTTCTGTCTGCCTTTTTATTTCATTTCATTCTTAGTTTATTTCGGTTAGTCGATGTTTGTAATTGCTGCTGTTGTTCATTCATGTTTCAGCTCTGGGGTATCATTATCCCCAAAGAAAGTACAAAACGAACTAACGAAATATCCAAAATTGCATTTATAAAATGCAGTTTACATTATTGAAAAAAACCTCCCAAAGCAAAACAATTGAATGCTAAATTTGTATTACAGACAAAAACGGCAGCATCAGCAACAACAACAATTGCAAACAGCAATTGTAGAGCACAAACAAAAAACAACATTTGTTGCAGTAAAAGTATAAAAACATCTCTTAGGGTCATAAAAACAATTGAATTTTATCGCTACCAAACGGTTTGTTTATTACTATCAAAGACAGATTCATATACTCACGTACATTAAAAATACAATGCATACACTGTATACAAATGTCTGTCCTGTATTTGAGTACGCCAATTTGTAATTATTTGAAAATATTGCGGTATTTTTAGATTTTTGTTAAAGTGGTGCTAGTGAAAGTATTTTAAAACAATAATTTAATCCATCAAAGTTGGTATACGATGCTTTACTCTATTGGAGCTTATAAAGACGAAGATTTTTGAATTAATTGTCGTATTTCCGGATGATTACCCTACTGAACATTTGAAAAAAAAATTTGATGCGACTGGGACGCGACCCTGCGCAACTACTTGCAATTGTTCTAGTGATCACAAATCTCTTCTCCAAACTTTTCCATCATATCAGGTTTTTGAGAAAATTGAGGTCAAATTTAAAAAAAAAAACTTTATGCGATTGAAACGCTACCTTATACACGTGATTACAATAACTCTTCTGGTCAAACATCCGGTCTCAAAACTTTTCGTTTTCATCAGGTTTTTGAGAAATTTGAAATAAAAAAAAATCGCGTTTTCGAACATATTGGACACCTCATAGCGGATGAACCCAAGCATACATTGCTCTTTAAGATGAATAACTCATTTGATCAGTCGCTTTAATCGTTGGTGCTCCAAGAGTCTTTCAATAACATCTTTTCCCCTTAAAACGTTTTTTTTTTCGATAGTGGGGAATAAGACATCATTAAAAGAGAAATGGTGCTCAAAGGGTTAAGGCGACTGACCAAATGTGTTTTGCATCTTAAAGAGTAAGGTTTAAGCATTACCCTAGACTTATTTTGTTGTCGCCATCACTTCGGGTTCATCCACTATGAGTTTCCAAAAAATTCCAAAACGGTGATTTTTTTGAACTTTGACCTCAATTTTCTCAAAAACCTGATGTGATAAAAAAGTGTGGCGACCGGATATTTGATCAGCAGAACTATTGTAATCAAGTGTACCAGTCCCATTTCGTACCAGTCCATTTTCGATGTTTAGAAGTTTTATTTTTCCAAGAAAATACCTGTAAATTTTGTCAGCAACTTTAAGCATTTCCTTTAGAAAAATAACCCGTTTCGGTTCGACATGTCACAGAAGTGAAATGCCACAGAAATGCTTTCGAACATAAAATTTTTTTTTCATCCAAATTGGTCTCAAAAGTTGGAAAATGTTAACAATGTCATGTAAAAAATATTAAAAAATTATAAAAACACGATTTTGGTCCAAAATTGCTGAGCAGCATCTGTAGACCAAAATCTCTGATCGGCATTTGTGGATCAAAATCGCGATTTTATATTTTTTTAATATTTTTTAGATAACATACTTAACATTTTCTAACTTCTGAAACCAATTTGGATAAAAAATAATTTGTATGTGTGAAAATCAGCAGCTGTGAACCAAAATCGCGGTTTGGAATTTTTTAAATATTTTTTCAATAAAGTGCCCAAAATTGAGCCGGATTTGGTCAAAAAATTCGGACATTAATTTTGGTCGAAAAATATCATATTTCCCAACTTTGACCGCTATTTGCCGACTGAAGATGACCTCGCAAAATTTTTTCATAAATTTTTCCATAATCAGGACGTTACCATGGTTTGGCAGGTATTACGACATGAAATTCGAAAATTTAAATTTGACGGGACGCCCTAACATATAGTGATAACCGAGAAGGGAACCAGGTTAGGTTAGGTTGAGAGGTTGACGTAATATCCACTAGACCAGATCCTGATCCATAGTGATACCTCATGAAAATGGGGGGGGGGGGCGTTGAAGGGGGCGGGAAGGGTTGATTGTGGTGGGGTGTTGGGATTCTCTACACATTAATTCACGTTCTTCCGTCTTCCTGTCCCATAGCATGACAATTTAAGTCCACACCAGTGTTGCCACCAATGGAATTGGAAATTAACCAAAAAATTATACAAAATCTCACAAATTACACAAAATTTTTTATTTTGTCATTTCGTTTGTAACCCCTTGTCTACACCTGATTTTTTGGTGGTAATAAGCAATAACGTATGCAAAATGAACAAAACAACCGCTTTGCGTCTATTTTAATGAATTCTAAACAAAGATGGCGTACGATTTTGATACTTAATTGCAGCAATAGTTGCTAAGAAAAATTGCCAGGCAATTATTGTTATAAAAATGTTGGCGTTATGTCTGTTGTGGACACTAAAATATCAATATATTGGTCAGAGAGCCCTTAAAGTATATTTACATTATTGATCCTTGATCGATTCTAAGACATTCTCTGAATGTTCGTCCGTCCGTCTGTATAAAACATACTGCAGTCCATAATAAAAAAATCTAGACTCCTGAAGATTGGCACGAATTTGTCTCTTGGCCATAGGAAGGCTAAGTTCGTAAATGGGCAAAATCGGTTCAGGTGGACAAATGTTTCCCCTTGAAAAACTAAACCAACCTCTGCAAAACGACATTTTTTTAATAATTTTTTTTATATTTTTGTTCAACAAATGAAACTATTTTCAGTCCGCCTCCTTTTGTAGGCGTGGATAAAAAAATAATTTTAATAATTGTAATAATTAAATGCAAAAATCATTATAAACAAACTTGCCAATATTTATCGAGTGGGAAAAAATTTTCAGATTTGGGAATAGGGTTCTCCAGAACAATTTTTAATTTAAAACATTTTAGAGCGTTGTTTTTCGACATCTAAGTCACGAAGAAAATTAAGGCTTTAATGGTCCAAATATGCATGTTCGTCATTAATTAGCTTGTATTTGGTAATAAAATTTTTTAAAATCGATGTTGTCAATGATTTTTAAGCCAAAAATGGCGATAAAATGATAAAAAAAGTTGGAACTTTATTGAGGTAAAATTACACAAAAATTGCACAAAAAATATCATTATCCAAAAATTATCCAAGGATTTTGAAATTGTCCCACTTTTGGATAATTATCCAGAAAGTGGCAACACTGGTCCACACATGCGTCTCATCAAATTTACTCAGCTTGATATATTTTAACATCTTCCACGGGCTGATCCCTCTTAGTTCCTCCACATTCTGAAAGAAATAAGAGCCAAAATAATTAAATCGAGTGCGAGATAGTGCAGGGCACTGACAAAGATGATGCAGTGAATCTTCCACTGTCTCTTCGTCCCCGCACCATCTGCACAAGTCATCCTCAATTAATCTTAACATTTTCAAATAACATTTCAAGCCGGTGTGGCCTGTTATTATACCTACATACTTCCTTAGATCTGCCTTTTCCATATGTAAAAGCGTTTTTTGAACACGCTTTTTGTCGCGAGTCCATAGAGCCTTTGTTTGGATACAGTCATGTCTGCATTCCCATCTTGAATCCTCTTGGCGTTCAAAGTTTTGCCTGATCTTCATGTAAATAGCATCCAGGCCCAGATGTACATCGGTCCTTATTGCGTTGGATGGTAGAATGGCGCCCATACGAGCTAGCTCGTCCGCTTTTTCATTCCCTAGAATATTTTTATGACCTGGAACCCAGCACAGTCTTAAAGAGTGTTGTTCGATAAGAGCCTGAAGCTCTTGGCGACAACGGCTGACTACCCTAGATCGTAT
This sequence comes from Pegoplata infirma, assembly GCA_963921195.1. Classification (NCBI taxonomy): domain Eukaryota; kingdom Metazoa; phylum Arthropoda; class Insecta; order Diptera; family Anthomyiidae; genus Pegoplata; species Pegoplata infirma. Next base: position 169,177,693 of record OY992540.1, on the reverse strand, counting down.
ATTCCTATTTCCCAATGCCCTTAAAGCCGGTTGACTATCAATGTATATAATGATCTCACTAGAGTAGATAGGTCTCATTGAAATGAGTCTAGCAGCCTCCGACACTGCATACAGTTCCGCCTGAAAAATATTACAGCCGTCCTGTATTCGTAAGCTATATTCAATTCCCAGTTTTTCACAGTAGACTCCACTACTTGTTCCCTGTTGCATTTTTGATCCATCAGTGTAGACCTCAATTTTATATTCCCCACCAGGTGGATTTTCCCCGTATGCCCTAGATGGTATTTCAATTTGTACGCTCTCATCCCATACAGTATGGGGAGTCATATAGTCAGTCACACAGTTCTCATATCGATGATTTCGAATAAGTTTTGTGTGGCCATATTCCCGCACCCTTAGCACACGATTTTGTGCCAGCCTTAGCTGTGTCCTAAGAGCGTATTCCTGGATGTATAGGTCCAAAGATGGTAAATCCAGAATCCTACACAGCGCATGTGTAGATGTCGTCCTGTGAGCTCCAGTAATACTCAAGGCAGCTACACTATTCACCTTGTTCAGATACGCAGCGTGTGTGGCCGTTTTTACAATAGGCCACCACACTAGTGCACCATGTGCCAGCGTTGGTCTTACAATTGCCGTGAAAATCCAGTGTATGAGCTTCGGTTTAAGACCCCATGTGTTCCCAATCATTTTCTGGCATCCATACATAGCTGCATACTCCTTTTGGACTCTCTCCTTTAGATTCTCAAGCCAATTTAATTTCCTGTCAAAGATTATACCTAGGAACTTGGCACTGTCCGAAAGTGTCAGACATGTTTCCCCAATGCGCGGTAGGCGAAATTCAGCAATTTTTCTCCTTCTTGTGAAGAGGACTGTTTCCGTTGTCAGAGGATTTATACCTAGCCCGCAGGCCGTAGCCCACTTGTGGAGCGATGAGAGAGCACGCTCCATAATTTCGGATATGGTGTCCAGTGATATCCCTCTTGCCAAAATCACCAGGTAATCAGCATAAGCTTTTACTTTAACTCCGTGCCTTCTGAGTTCTAGCAAAGCCTCATTTAGAACCAGAATCCATAGGGTCGGTGAGATGACGCCACCTTGGGGAGTGCCTCTAGTTACCATCGCTCTCACTGATGCCCCTCCAATTTCCGCCTCAATTATGCGGTTCGTGAGAACTTTCATTATCCAATGATTTGCCATTGGGTCATTGCCTGACTGTGTTAACGCGTCCTCTATTGCCTGAGATTTTATGTTATTAAATGCTCCCTCAATATCCAGGAAGCATGCCAGAGTATATTCGCCATAGTTTATAGTGTCCTCAATATTCATTGCCAGCTCGTGAAGGGCTGATTCCGCTGATTTACCTTTTGTGTATGCATGCTGGTTTTCAGAGAGCTCCTTTGCACCCATACTATTTCTCAAGTGGTAGTCCAGAACCCTCTCCAGTGTCTTTAGTAGGAACGATGATAGACTGATTGGTCTATAGTCTTTAGCGCTGCTGTGTTGTATCTTACCAACCTTGGGGATGAAAATAACTTTAACTTCCCTCCATCTCTTTGGTACATATGATAGCCTAAGGCAAGATGTATAAATCTGTTTCAGGAGCGGTGTGATGGTTTTCGCCAGTCTCTGTAGCATTATGGGATAAATACCATCCACTCCTGGAGATTTATATGGTCCAAAAGAACATATTGCCCATTCAATTTTTTCCTCTGTAACGAAGTCCACACTCCGTAATTGCCAGATATGTGTTGACTCGTCTGTTTTATCCAGTTGACCATGATCCAGGTTGCATTCCGGGAAATGGGTCCTGAATAACGTTTCCAGAGTGTACTTCGATGAAGCTGTCCAAGTACCATCAGTAGACTTCAAATTTCCTGGTACATGTTCCTGTTTTGACATCAGCTTTTGCAGTCTTGATGTGTCTTTTATGGTTTCGATATCATTTAGCATGTTCGTATAAACTTCTCTTTTGGATTTTCTTATTTGTTTCTTGAATTCTTTTCTAATTGTCTTATATTCAGACCATAGTTCGTCAGTATCTTGTCTTCTTGCATCATTTAATGCCTTCCTAGGTCTTTTCATCAGTGTTTTTAGGTCCTCGCTCCACCATGGCTGCTGTTTTTTCCTCTGCTTCTGCTTGTCGGGCAAGATTTACCAAATGCTTTTTTAAGTGAGTTCTCGATCTTTCTTACCGAGTCATCTATATCGTTTGAATTCTCTATTTCCCTTCTGGTCCATATGTTTGATTCGCGTACACTACCCTCGAAGATATTCCAGTTTATTCTCCTCGGGTTTTGAAATGTAGCTACCTTCTGCGTCTTCCTGATATTTATACTGAATTCCAAATATTTGTGATCCGAAAACGATATTTTATTAGATACTTTCCAATTTTTTATCTCCAATTCACCCCTTTGGCTAGCCAGTGTCAGATCCAAAACTTCCTTCCTATTCCTGGTTTCAAAAGTTGGATCCAAGCTAAAACAGCAGAGGAGGGAACTAAAACAGCTGGCAAATATATACACTCAAAAAAAAAACTTGCAAAATTACAAGAAAATTTTTTACTTTTTTTTTGCTACCTCCTATTTCACAATAATTCCTTGTTATTTTACAAGTTTTTTACCAATAATTTTGTAATGTTACAAGCTTTTTACCAAAAAAAAATTAAATTTTTAGGATCCTCTGGAAATACAGATACTAAAAGCGTTTGCCAATTTGGGACAGATATTGTTTGTAAAAGCATCAAATAATATATGATTATGAACAGATAATCTTAAAACATACTCATAATATGAAAGGTAATTTCAACACCCCTGTGGAGTCTTAATGTTTGTTTGTATTTTTATGATGATCTAGATTTTGTGCGTTTTTTTTTTTTTTTTTAATTTTCTCTTATGCATTTACTTTTAGTTTCTTGTATTGTGTATTTCATAAGAATACAGATTTTTTGATAAATCCCTTTGGCAAATGTCATTTCGAGTTCTTTTCATAAACTGTCATTTTACATTTCATCTCCTGCCATTACCCCAGTTTATATTTATATATTTTTTTTACATAATATACTAAATGATGTTTAAAAAGGGTATTTAAAGATGTATTTATTTATTCGGATATAATTGGGGTTTTAACTAACAATAAACCATAAATAGATTTGTGATGATTTTGAACCAAACGAGATAATTTATTATTTAGTAGTCAAAAATATAAATTTTTAACATAGTTTTTCTATTGAAAAAGTTCGAGATTCTTATAAATTTTTCGTATGGAATATGTAAGTGTAAGACCATGAGACACTTTTCCTGTAAAAAATCTCAAACTCAAGGAATTTTTCCAAACTCCTTATAAGTTAAAGTTATTTTTTGCAATAGAATAGTATTGATAAAATCCTTCTGTAGAAAAATTTTCAGTTCCTGAGATTTAGAAATCTAAACATAAAAGTCTCAGATCTCAGGTTTATAAAAAATATTTGACAAATTACACACAGAGAAGAGATATGATTGTGGCAACCATAATTTAAGAGCGCCAAATTATGATTGAACATTTTATCAAAACTTGTTTATAGCAACCATAACATTTGTTAAGCAATCATGTTGTTGTCCTAAATATTCCAAAAATGTTAATTTAGAACCATAATATGATCGCAACAAAAAAATTCCAAAAATCATAATTTTGGGCCAAAATATGATTGCAACAAAAATTTTATAATTGCCATAAACATATTATAATACAATTTTCAATCATAATATGACTCTCTTAGATTATGTTTGCCACAATCATATTCATTAACTGAGTGTATAAATTGTTTTTCCTATAAAATAATATTTAGGTTAATAAACAGAAATATTCCTGAACGAAGCATTTAAATTCTAATAACACAGTGAAACAACCAAAACCGGAAGTGGATGAAACAAAAAGCAAATGAAATTTGACATACGTCATAAAAGAACCCTTAAGGTTTTTTTAGTTCAGCGCTAGATTTTTTTTACACTCATATGAAGTTGGTGAACTTTTATTATACTTAAATGTAATAATAATTGCTTGAAAACTGTATAAGTGCGTATGCTTGATTTTGTAATTGCCTTTAAGTAACAATCATATGCAAAGGTGCACAGTGGTTTATTTTTAATAAATTGGTTATTCAGTAAGTAGGTACTGGACCGTTTGCAGCGAAAATTATTCCAATTATAGCTAACGTAATTTCGAGCTTAAATTTGGACCTCACATGTCCAATAAGGGCACCCCCTGGGCCCCTAAAGGAGGACATGTTTAGTACTCAAAAACTTCAAAAATCTAGCGCTAACCTAAACAAAATTCAAGATGTTTTTGGTATGTAAAATGTCAACTTTCATTTGTTTTTGTTTTCAGCCCATTCCGATTTGGAAAGTTCGATTTTGTATCACTGTGTAATAGGGTGGGTCGATGAAATGCATATTTTCGAATCTCGTTAACTAATAGCAAAACTCGACGAGCATTTTCGAGCTGATAACGGGAAAAATAATTAACAAATTTAAGGAGGGTACTTTTAGGCCTCTACAAACGGTTTTAGTTCGCGGTTTTTGGAAAAAAATTTTTTTTTTTAATTTTTTAAAAATATTTTAAAAATTAAGTAAAATAATGCTTATTACGAAACAAGTTCCAAAAAAAATTTATCTCGCCAATTTTAGCCCGTGGATGCATTTTTATACCCAGGAAAGTTCGATTTATGTATATAAAAACAAATATTTTTATTTCATAATAGCACTCAAATGGTGCATAAGGCCGATTTAAGAACATGAATGATAAAAATAAAAAAAAATGCAGGTATAAATTGCTATAAAAATCCACAAGTGCAAAAAATTCGCAAATTACAAAAATAATTAAAAATGGGTAACAAAATGTTGGTAAAATAAAGCGTTGGAAAATGATAAAAGTTGGAAAATAATAAAAAAACAAAACAAAATGGCGGCTATTTATAACAATCCACAAGTGCATAAAATTCGCAAGTACCAAATCAAATTTTTGGTAAAATAAAGCGTTTTCAAAAAAAAAAAAACAAAAAAATAAATTAGAGGATTAAAATGGTCCATGGATGCATTTTGAAATGTGGACAAACATCAATTGTAAATAAACGTTTAAATATCAAACAAAAAAAAAACACCAGATTTTCAAAATGCATCCATCCATGGACAATATTGATCCTCTAATATATTTTTTTGTTTTTTTTCTGAAAACGCTTTATTTTACCAAAAATTTGATACCCATTTTTCCATTTTATAATTTTTTTTGGTACTTGCGAATTTTTTTGTACTTGCGGATTGTTATAAATAGCCGCCATTTTGTTTTGTTTTTTTTATCAAAATTTTGATACCCATTTTTAATTTTTTTGTAATTTGCGAATTTTTTGCACTTGTGGATTGCTACAAATATCCGCATTTTTTTTTTATCATTCATGTTCTTAAATCGGCCTTATGCACCATTTGAATGCTATATGAAATTTTTTCAAAACATACCTACGCCCTATCTCCACTCCCTAAGTAGGCTCCCATACAAAATTACATTTTTATAAAATTTGCTCCAACTGTTATTTGTATGGGAGCCTACTTAGGGAGTGGAGATAGGGCGTAGGTATGTTTTAAAAAAATGTTGTAGGGTAAAAATAAATGGGGGTCGGTCTCAGTAATGACCCCTCTCGGACGCACCATTGGACCGGTAGAAGCTGATTAAATAAAACAAATTTACAAAAAATAAAAAAAATTGTATGGAGACCGCCTTAACAGTTAAAGATAGAGGGTAGGTGTGTTCAGAGAAAATGTTTGGACGAAAAAAATATTGTGGGTCGGTCATACATTTTGTTGCTCTAAGGGCACTATTAGGGCAGTTAGAGCGGTTGGAACAAATTTTAAAAAATGTCGTTTTGTGTGGGAGCCCCCGTAGAAATTGGAGATAGGGTATTAGTTTGTTCCAAAGAAATTTTAAGACGTAAAAATTAATGGGGGTCGGTCTTATAAAGGACCCCTCTATGACGCACCATTGGAGCAGTAGAAATGATTTTAAGATTGGAAAATTACAACAAAATTTTTTCAAAAAATTTTAAAAAATAGTAATAATCGTTATCCCACGATCGTCCTGGGCAAAAAATTTGTAGAATTGATAGAAGTTTTACACAAAAAAATTACAAAAAAATCGAAGAGTACAAACAGTTTCAAAAATGAGATTTAAATTTTAAAACTTAAAAATGGCATACTAGAGCGCTTTTAAGAATTTTTTGGGATTTTTTTTAGAAAGTACTTAGAAAAACAAAAATTTTGAAAAAAAAAATTTGAAATTTGGACCATTATTGAAGAAGTTATGATTAAAAGAAGTTTGAGTAAAGGAACAAACTAAAAATTCGATATCTTTTGAACGGGTCATCAAAAAAGTCTGAAAATTTACCACGAAGGAGTTTTCGAAGGGTACTAAAAACTGTAAGCAAATTGGGAAAATCTACAAAAAAAGTTTTTCAAAGTGTCCGATTTCACATGGAATGCCCCATATATAAATCGAACTTTCCTGGGTATAAAAATGCATCCACGGGCTAAAATTGGCGAGATAAATTTTTTTTGGAACGTGTTTCGTAATAAGCATTATTTTACTTAATTTTTAAAATATTTATAAAAAATTAAAAAAAATATTTTTTTTTCCAAAAACCGCGAACTAAAACCGCTTGTAGAGGCCTAAAAATACCCTTCTCAAAATTTTTCATGATTTTTCCCGTTATTAGCTCGAAAATGCGCGTCGAGTTTTTGCTATTAGTTAACGAGATTCGCAAATATGCATTTCATCGACCCACCCTACTGTGTAATGAATAAAACGTTCTATTTTTATTATACCCTCCAACCACAGTATGGGGGTATACTCACTTTGTCATTCCGTGTGTAACGCATCGAAATATCGGTCTAGGACCCCATAAAGTATATATTTTATTGATCAGTGATCGATTCTAAGACATTCTAGCGATGTCCGTCCGTCCGTCCGTCCGTCCGTCCGTCCGTCCGTCCGTCTGTCCGTCTGTCCGTCTGTCCGTCTGCTAGAGCTAGACTTCCGAAGTTTGGCACAAATATGTCTTATATTCCTAGGCAGGTTAAGTTCGGAAATGGGGAAAATCGGACCAAGGGGAAAAAAGTTCCCCCTTGGAGAACTAAACCAACCCAAGAAAAACCGCATTTTTTGCAGAGTTTTTTGTACTTTTGGAAAGCAAATGCAACATTCTTATCTCAGAAGAAGTTCAAAATCGCAAGGGGAAGGTGCCCCCTAACGTCTCCCACCAACCGCCCCCCCCCCCCCAAAAAAAAGACGCCCCTGGATTTTTTTTTTATTTTTTTTTACATTTTGGAGGGTATAAAAGATTCGGCACAGCCGAATGTAACACTCTCACTTGTTTAGCAACTTTTTTTTATCCCATTATTTTATTAGGTATTTATTTGGCAAAAGTTAGTAACAGTTAACCGATTGATTACCCTACTCTAAACACAGTTTAACTGATAACCCTTTGTTAGAAAAAAGTTTCCCACATTTTTAAGATTGTGTTTTTTTTTTTGCAGAATTATTGTGTTTGTCATTTCAATAAAAAGCTACGTTTTTTAGCACAACTTTTGAAAGACTGTCAAAAACACACTATTTTCTATTATGTTTATTTACGTCTGCACTAGCATACAAAAAAATGAGAAGTGGATGCATTTATTATATCCCTACCCGGGCAGAAAAATACGGACAGGTTGCTTATGTGCTGGGAAAGCATCACGATTGGAAAGTTCTCAATCGTGATGCTTTCCCGCGTCCAATATGATAACCACCGTAAACGGTATGCCGTTGCTATGTTAAAGCACTTTGAAAGCGCTTTTTGGGGTTTTTTAGGAGAGAAAGTGATTAAAAATAATTTTAGGATAAAAAAAAATAAATAATGATAAAAAACAGGTAAAATTTTGAAAAGTTTTCAAAGTCCAAAAATTTTTTTTTGTAAGATTTTCAAAGTCCCTGAAACATTTTGTTTATTTATTTTTTGGATATTGGAGTAAAAAATTCATTTAAAATTTTTTGTTAAAAAATTAATTTTAAAAAACTTTCGAAGTTCCAAAAAAAAAAATTGATTTTTTTTTTAAATCCCAGACACAAATATTTTTTAAATTTTCTTTGCGTTATGAAAAAAATATCGTTAATAATGCTTTTAAGAAAAAAAATGCTAAATCCGAAAAAAAACGATGGTGTATTAGGAAAATTAATATATTTTAATTTCAAATTTATATTTTAAATGCCTTTTAATTAAAAAAAATGCCAAAGCGCTTACAAAACGCTATCAAAGAATTTTTTTGAGTTATAATATCATGCTACTTTATACACAAAAAATTAAGTGCTATTTTTTTGTGTGGTTGGCAGTTTCTGCCTAGGTACATACATATTTAGATTATAAATATTGTCTTTAAACAAAATAAAAATATGCACACTCAAAAAATTATGTTAGTAAAATCAACTGAAAATGTCAGTTAAAATAACTGCTTTGTAAGTTGTTTTGGGGTCAACTACTTTTTCAGTTAAATCAACCAACAATGTTAGTTATTTTAACTGACAAAAAACAACTGACTTATGTAGTAAAAACAACTTACATTAGTAGTCAAAACAACTAAAATATAGTAAAAATAAAATAATCAATATATAATTTTTTTTTCAAAAAATTTTTCCAAAAAAAAACTTAAGCCCAAATTTTTTCCAAGTTTTTTTTTAAAACAAAAAATTGTGAAAAATAAAAAAAACGAAAATTTATTTTTATTTTTTTGGAAAAAAAACTTTCAAAATTTTTCAGAGATAAAAAAATAAAATTAACTACATTAAATAACTGTTACTACATTGCAGTACTTTTTTGTTAGTTATTCAAAAAAATGACTTAAAATAACTAACAGAAATAGTTGTTTAATATTTTTCATACAAAAACAACTGACTTTGTAGTTGAAAACAACTAACTACTGTAAAATATACAAACAACTAACATGTAGTTACTAACATAATTTTCTGAGTGCAAGACTAATTGACGTATAAAACAGGAAAACTTTAAGCATGACTTTTAAATTGGCAAAAAGCTATTATTTGACTTTAGTGCTTTTTAAAATTTTTTGAGGCAATTTTCTAGATTCTGAGAAAAAAAAAATTATAGAAAGACACTTTTTTTAGAAACATTCTAAGATTCTCAAACATTTTTTAATAAATATTTCCTACTGAAAATCTGGAATCTAAAATGTTTTTCCTACAACACAGTCTAAGATTCTGAGACAATTTACCTATAAAAAAATCTCAAAGTCTGAGTGTCAGACATTTTCCTACTGAAAAAGTTTCAGAATCTGAGACATTTTTAAACAAGTAGAAAAGTTAAATTCGACTTTGCCGAATCTATGAATACCCTCCACAATGCATTTTTTTTAAAGGGTAGTACATTTTTTAACGTGAAAAAATTAACAATTTTGATTAGAAATATTTTATTTTGAATAAAAAACTCTTTTTTTGTCATTTAAAAAAAAAAAAGAGAAAAAAAATTACAATTTTTTTTTTGAGTGTAAAATTTTTTTCGAGTGTAATGTTTTTTTAATGTAAAAATATTTCTGAGTGAATGCACGTACGTATGTACACAAAATATTGTCATTTTTGTAAAAAAACAAACTATTTTTTTTGTGTATATTTTTTTTTGAGTGTAAATTTTTTTTGAGTGTAATTTTTTTTTAGTGTAAAATTTTTTTCGAGTGTAATTTTTAAGTTACCAATGCTTTTAAAACAAAACAAATTTAAAAAGCATCGCTTTAAAATTAAACAAGTTTGAAAAGTATTGCGTAGTTACCACCAATGCTTTTAAAACTTGTTAAAACACTTGGCATTTTTGATGAAACTAATTTGAAATTCAGTGTTTTGCTTATAACTTTTGAACCACTAGACCGATTGAGCTGAAATTTAAGACCAAACAGACCCGGGGAACGGCAAAGATGCATGCTAAGCTTCAGTAGTCTCGTTATTGTCTTTCGAAAGCTATCGTGTTTTTTATCTCGCAAATTCGCGAAACACCCTTGCCGAAATTTACTCTTTTGCGCATAACTTTTGAACCACTGGACCGATTTGGCTGGATTGCAACACCAACCTGACCAGGTAAATGGCAAACATATATGCCAAACTTCAGTAGCCTCTGTAAAGTCTTTCAAAAGTTAGCGTGTTTTCTACGGACGGACAGACAGACAGACAGACGGACGGACGGACGAACGGACGGACATCGCTAGATCGACTTAAAATCGATCGAGGATCATAAATATATATACTTTATGGGGTCCTAGACCAATATTTCGAGGTGTTACAAACGGAATGACAAACTTATATATTAGGGTGGGGCGATTAGTAAGGAAGGAAAAAAATCTTAATGGGCGCTTCGCGTTTCTGATTCTTGGGGTTGTACTGAGCAAAAAAGTCAACTAGACCATACGGCTACGGTGAAAATCGAGCCTCCCGATTTTGACTTGAAGTTTTTTTTCAGACTTTATTTTTTTTGGAAAATTTTCAAATTTTCTTGGGCTCATATTTCGTAAACTATTTGAAATTTTGACTTATTTTCAAAAGTAAAGTTGTGGCTATTGTCTCGGGCTACAATTTCTCTGAACATATTACTTAGAAAAAACTTCGTTTTCATGGTCAAAAAGTCGAAAATGTAGAAAATTCACCACTTTTTGTAATTTTTTTTGGATATTTTGGCCTATTACAGCCAAACCATTGAGATTTTCGATCCAATACTAAGACAAAAATTGTAGCCAAGACAATAGTTAAGAACTCTCTAGTACATCGCAAAAGCATTAGAACGCTCCTTCAGGCAGTTTTGGCCTTGTGAAAGTGCAATTTTTTTGTGAAAATATTGATAAATTACAAATTTCAGTTGTTCATAGCGCAAAATCATGAAAATGTTCTATTTCTTATTTTTTCCACTTTTTTATCCAAACATATAATTGGGGTTTTCACAATAACGATTAAATTTGCCTTTTTTAGTTGGGTATTTGGCAAATTTGCCATTTTACAAAACGTCAAGTATTTGCCACCATTTTTTCTTTACATATCGTGAGCGCACTTTTCGTTAATAATTTGCACAAAATAACTTTAATTTTCTTTTTACATTCACAATTTTAAAATAAACACAAAAAATTTGTATTTTTCTTGTTGTATAAATGTTTTTGTTGCCGCGTTCGAAATTTCAGCATAAACAATCACAGCTGTTGTCATTTTTACGTTTTTTTTTTATTTGCACAATGGCATTTTGTTTTAAGACAAGGTTTGAGTTGGGCATTTTAAGAAAAATATGCCACATTCAAATTGGCATTTTTTGACGTTTGGCACATTTGCCAAATACCAAACTAAAAAAGGCAAATTTAATCGTCACTGTGAAAACCCTAAATGTTTTTTTTTTGTTTTGTTCCATATTTATTTTGAAAATTCATTTAAAGTACAAAGTAATTGTATTGGTAGAGACAAGTTATGAATCAAGAAGAATTCCAATTTAGTGTATTTTTCATTCAAAGATTGCCTTCCAAATCTTTTCGAGATTCCATACGAGGCGCCTTCACGGTTTCTGTCGATTGAGCGCTTAGCAACACTAGCTAGTAGCTGGACATGACGCTCCGTACCTTGAATATGACAAGGTATTAATGGGTCTGGAAATGGTGGATCTTCATCATCTACACACTCCAAAAAATACGTTAGTAGATTTACTATTTTTTTTTTGCTAATGCTAGTTAGCTAACTTTTATCAAATTTTTAGTTGAGATTAGCATGCAGTGTTCGAAAAAAAACAGTACGTTATTTAACGTTCCGTTCCAAGAACACATTCACTAAAAAGTTTTTTAAGTGGTTGCGAAGGTGTTCGCAAACAGAATTCCGAACGTTATGCCTGTGAGTTGAAGAACAGAAACTTTACGATAACGTACGGAACTAGGTTAGAAACAAAATAAAGTTCTTTTAGTGTTCTGTTTGCGAACTTTTGAGACATTTTTTTTTAAATTTAAAATGCCGATATCTCGAAAACTAAGCAAGATAGAGAAAAACGGAGCACATTTTTGGTTCTTGGGATCTCCATAGTATCGCTAGGCCTCTACACATGGGTGGACCCCTTTGGGTCCATATTTTGAATCTAAAAAAGTTAGCATTCCGGGAAATTTAAAAATGCACATATCTCGCTAAATACTGCCGACACGACATAAAGAAAAAATGCTTTTAGACTTTTCATCGTGTCGGCAGTATTTAGCGAGATATGTGCATTTTTAAATTTCCCGGAATGCTAACTTTTTTAGATTCAAAATAAGGACCTAGTGGGGTCTACCCATGTGTAGAGGCCTAGCGATACTATGATGATCCCAAGAACCAAAAATGTGCTCCGTTTTGCTCTATCTTGCTTAGTTTTCAAGATATCGCCATTTTAAATTTAAAAAATGTCTCAAAAGTTCGCAAACGGAACACTAAAAGAACTTTATTTTGTTTCTAACCTAGTTCGGTACGTTATCGTAAAGTTTCTGTTCTTCAACTCGCAGACATAACGTTCGGAATTCTGTTTGCGAACACCTTCACAACCACTTAAAAACTTTTTAGTGAATGTGTTCTTGGAACGGTACGTTTCGATAATGTACGGGTGCCTCCATAGTTCCGTACAGAACACTAACGTACCGTACGTTAGAGTTTTTTTTCGAACCTTGTTAGCATGTTAGCAAAAAATTCTTGTAAACTTCATTTAGCACATTAGCAATTTTAAACAAACTTTGAACTAATTTCTTTTGCTAAGATTTGAAATTGAGTTGACAACATTTTTACAAGATTTTTTGATAATATTAGGAAAATAAATGGTAAATTTTTTTTTATTTTCAGAAAACTTAAATTGGCGCTATCTCGGAAACTAAGCCAGATAGAGCAAAATGGAGGCCATTTTTGGTTCTCGAGCTCTCCGGTCCTCTTCACATGTGTGGACCCTAATGGGCCCTAACTTTGGATCCAAAAAATTTAGCATTCCCGAAAATTTTAAAATGCTCATATCTCGGTAAATATTGCCGACACAACAAAACGTCCAAAAGATTTTTTGTAGCTCTCAATACGTAGAACAAGACCGCAAAATAGTCAAAAGCTCTCCGAGTAATATTTTTGAAGTTATCGAGTTTTTTAATTCTCAAGACCCCAGTGGTCCCCTATAATCACGTATCTCAAAAACTAAGCAAGGTAGAGCGAAACGGACACAAATTTTGGATAAAAAACCATGACGATGTTTAAGGAACCCAACTAGGTCTAGGCCCATCGGGGTCTGGACCTATCGGGTCCGAACCCAATGGGGTCCTCAGATGTGTATGAACTAAGTTAAAAAAAAAATAAAAATTTTGTTAACTAATTATTGGCAAAACCTTTTTGCTAACTTTAGCAAAAAAATTGTGGGTTCAAAATCAGCAAATTTTCTTGTAGGTTTACAAGCTTTTTTTGCTAACATTACAGTTTTTTTTTTTTGAGTGCACATTCGAGGTATTGTTGTAAATGCTCATACGGAATTTCCTGGTAAATGGCGGTTCAAACAACAATGCTTTGTCCTCTAAATCGATCATGTGAACGAAATGCGTACAATCAAAATTGATGTTTGGTTTTACATATTCGCGACAACGTATACGATATAACTGAGCTTCGCGAATATGTAAAACCAAACATTAATTTTGATTGTACGCATTTCGTTCACATGATCGATTTAGAGGACAAAGCATTGTTATTTGAACCGCCATTTACCAGGAAAATTCCGTAGGAGCATTTACAACAATACCTCGAATGTGTAGATGATGAAGATCAATCTCGACAAGATTTGGAAGGCAATCTTTGAATGAAAAATACACTAAATTGGAATTCTTCTTGATTCATACCTTGTCTCTACCAATACAATTACTTTGTACTGTAAATTAGTGCCTACGGTCAGTACCGTAGTACCGGGAATACCGGTATTCCCGGTTCTCGGTATTACCGGGAAATGGAACCGGTTTCCCGGTTCTTGAATTATTCCCGGTATTCCCGGGAATACCGGTATTCCCGGTTCCGGTTCTGACGGTATTCCCGGGACTACCGGTATGTATATTTTGTAAAATTTAAATTTATTCTTCGCTTTTACAAAAAAATAATACAAAACATGTGAAAAACACCATTTCCTATTTTTTTATGAAATTAATGAAAAAAAAATACTTGATTTTTAAATAATTTTAAAAACACAACTAAATATTTCTCAAATATTGATTAAATGGTGTAATCTTAATATTTTATGGTATGGTATTTTTTTATTTTTTGAGAACCGGTACCAGGATCAGAACCGGGAATACCGGTATTCCCGGGAATATATCTAGAACCGGGAAACCGGTACCAGAACCGGGAATACCGGTATTCCCGGGAATACCGAGAACCGGGATATGGGGGGCACTACTGTAAATGAATTTTCAAAATAAATATTGAACAAAACAAAAAAAAAATATATATTTTTGGATAAAAAAAAGTGGAAAAAATAAGAAATAGAACATTTTTATGATTTTGCGCTATGAACAACTGAAATTGGTAATTTATCAATATTTTCACAAAAAATTTGCACTTTCACAAGGCCAAAACTGCCTGAAGGAGCGTTCTAATGCTTTTGCAATGTACTAGAGAGTTCTTAACTATTGTCTTGGCTACCATTTTTGTCTTAGTATTGGATCGAAAATCTCAATGGTTTGGCTGTTATAGGCCAAAATATCCAAAAAAAAAAATACAAAAAGTGGTGAATTTTCTACATTTTTTACATTTGACCATGAAAACAAAGTTTTTTCTAAGTAATATGTTCAGAGAAATTGTAGCGCGAGACAATAGCTACAACTTTGCTTTTGAAAATAAGTCAAAATTTCAAATAGTTTACGAAATATGAGCCCAAGAAAATTTGCAAATTTTACAAAAACATAAAGTCTGAGCAAAAACTTCAAGTCAAAATCGGGAGGCTCGATTTTCACCGTAGACGTATGGTCTAGTTGACTTTTTTGCTCAGTACAATCCCAAGAATCAGAAACGCGAAGCGCCCATTAAGATGTTCAAATCGCCCCACCCTATTATATATACCCTCTATCACTAGAGTGGAGGGTATAAAAAAGGTAAAACTTTGAAAAATTTTGAAAGTCCAGAAAATTTTTTTGAAAATTTTCAAAGTCACAGAAATATTTTTTATTTATTTTTTGTGTATTGGAGTAAAAAATGAATTACAAATTTTAGTTAAAAAATTAATTTTAAAAAATTTTCGAAGTTCCAAAAAAAAAAAAAAAAATTAAAAATATTTTAAGTCCCGGAAACAAATATTTTTTAAATTTGTTTTGCGTTATGAAAAAAAAAAAAAATCATTAAAAATGCTGTTAAGAAAAAATTCCAAATCCGATTAACTTTTTGTTTTTTTTTTTTTTTTTTAATTTTCGAGTAAAAAAATCATTAAAAATGCTTGTAGGAATTTTTTTTAGAAATTTTGGGAAAATTCTGAAAAACATATGGTGTATTAGGAAAATTAAAATATTTTAATTTCAAATTTATATTTTAAATGCCTTTTAATTAAAAAAATGCCAAAGCGCTTACAAAACGCTTTCAAAGATTTTTTTTTTAATTATAATATTATGCTACTTTATACACAAAAAATAAAGTGCTATTTTTTTTGTATGGTTGACAGTTTCTGCCTGGGTACATACATATTTTTAGATTATAAATATTGTCTTTACACAAAATAAAAATATGCAAGATTACTTGCCTTATAAATCAGGAAAACTTTAAGCATGACTTTTAAATTGGCAAAAAACTATTACCAAAATAACGATGCGTATTGATATTTGACTTTAATGATTTTTAAAATTTTTTGAGGCAATTTTCAAAATTCTAAGAACTTTTTTTTTTATAGAAAGACAAAGAAAAAGTCTAAGATTCTCAAAAATTATTTAATATATATTTCCTACTGAATCTGGATGTTTTTTCTAAAACACAGTCTAAGATTCTGAGACAATTTACCTATAAAAAAATCTCAGAGTCTGAGTATCAGACATTTTCCTACAGAAAAAGGTTTAGACTCAGTGACATTTTAAAAAAGTCTAAATCTTAAAAATTGACACATTTTCTCAGATTCTTGGACATTTTACCAAAAGTTTCAGATTCTGAAGTATTTTTTTATAGAAAATCCTGAGTCTTTGTTCCTAGAACATTTTTTCTATATAAAAATCTTAAAAATTCTAACACGTTTTTCTTTTTTCTTTTCGAAAAAGTCTGAGATTTTTTCTAGTATTCTAAGAATTTCTCCCTACAGAAAAGATTTAAGATTTTCGAAGACCTAAATTTCGGTTGAAAAACAGAGAAAGTGAAAAAAAAATCAAAACTTTGCAAAAAAAATTACCGAAACGTTCTTGCATGTTTTCAAATTTTATTAATAATGGAAAATCACCATTTTGCCATTTATTTTAACCGTGCATCATGTCGTATGAGTACTATTAAACTACACGATAATTAAATAACAGTCATACGTATTAATCAGAACAACCTTAAGTTATTTAAAGATGCTTAAATATTTTTTTTTATAGAACAAATAACTGCAATTTTAAATTAAAATTTTTTAAATTAAAATTTTTTAAATTAAAATTTTCAATTAATATTTTGAGGATGTTTATTCTGGCTCGAGGTCATTATTTTCTTTACTAATTAAAACCATGATATTCTCATAGCATAATTTTCAAGAAAATTATTTTTTTTTTTTTTTTTTTTGTTTTAAATTTATTTATGTTGGTCATTTTTGCAAGACTTAATCGACACGTGTTTCGGAATTTGTCAAGATTCCATTGTCAAGATTATTTAGCAAAAATAGAAACGATTTACTACAAAGTAGCAAACGAGTCTAATGACAAATCGTTTGGTGCACAAACTAGCAAATTAATACATATTCGCCTCTATTCTCAATGAGAATTAGGAAGACAAAGAAATTGTACCATGCTAATAAGGCAACGATTATCAATAACCAACAAAAATATTTAAAACAATTTTACATACGATAGTCCATTGGACTACAACAATATGTTTTTTGTGTTTTTGTTGTAACAAATACTCCATATTAAGGTTATTCATCACATGGCGTGCCAACCATTATGTTCAAATTCTGATTAATTTTTATTAAAAAATAAAAATTGTTTTATTCGACCTTTAAAATATTATATTTTGAGGATGTTTATTCTGGCTCGAGGTCATTATTTTCTTTACTAATTAAAACCATGATATTCTCATAGCATAATTTTCAAGAAAATTATTTTTTTTGTTTTAAATTTATTTATGTTGGTCATTTTTGCAAGACTTAATCGACACGTGTTTCGGAATTTGTCAAGATTCCATTGTCAAGATTATTTAGCAAAAATAGAAACGATTTACTACAAAGTAGCAAACGAGTCTAATGACAAATCGTTTGGTGCACAAACTAGCAAATTAATACATATTCGCCTCTATTCTCAATGAGAATTAGGAAGACAAAGAAATTGTACCATGCTAATAAGGCAACGATTATCAATAACCAACAAAAATATTTAAAACAATTTTACATACGATAGTCCATTGGACTACAACAATATGTTTTTTGTGTTTTTGTTGTAACAAATACTCCATATTAGGGTTATTCATCACATGGCGTGCCAACCATTATGTTCATTTATTTTTTAATAAAAATTAATCAGAATTTGAACATAATGGTTGGCACGCCATGTGATGAATAACCCTAATATGGAGTATTTGTTACAACAAAAACACAAAAAACATATTGTTGTAGTCCAATGGACTATCGTATGTAAAATTGTTTTAAATATTTTTGTTGGTTATTGATAATCGTTGCCTTATTAGCATGGTACAATTTCTTTGTCTTCCTAATTCTCATTGAGAATAGAGGCGAATATGTATTAATTTGCTAGTTTGTGCACCAAACGATTTGTCATTAGACTCGTTTGCTACTTTGTAGTAAATCGTTTCTATTTTTGCTAAATAATCTTGACAATGGAATCTTGACAAATTCCGAAACACGTGTCGATTAAGTCTTGCAAAAATGACCAACATAAATAAATTTAAAACAAAAAAAATAATTTTCTTGAAAATTATGCTATGAGAATATCATGGTTTTAATTAGTAAAGAAAATAATGACCTCGAGCCAGAATAAACATCCTCAAAATATAATATTTTAAAGGTTGAATAAAACAATTTTTATTTTTTAATAAAAATTAATCAGAATTTTCAATTAATTTTGTTAAGTAAAAATATCGATATCTTAAAAAAAGTTGAAGAACGTTATAATGGTATGCAATTTTAGAATGGTATGCAGTTTTAGAAAAAAAAAATCAAAGTACTTATATTTATAAATTAATTTTTAACTTCTAAAAATTCAAATCCATTTTTTGAAAAATTCCAAAAATTTAGATTTTTTTTATCTAAAAATTCTACTCTAAAAAAGCCTCAAAATGTTATAATTTTTCTTTATAAAAATTTGAGAATTTTTCTTTAAAAGAAAATTGATAAAAAAAACCAGAGAATTTTTCTATAGGAGAAATTTTTTATGGAAATTCTTATTGAAATTTTTCTGATGGAAAAGTATTAAGATATTTCTTTAGAAAAAATACAAGCATTTTTCTATAAGAAAAATTTTGTAATTTTTCTATAGAAAAAAATGTGAATTTTTCTATATTAAAAATCTGAGGTTTTTTCTACAGGAAAGTTTGAGAATTTTTCTATAGGAAAAATTTGCGAATTTTTCTTAGAATTCTTTCTATAGGAAAAATGTGAGACTTTTCTGTAGAAAAATGTGATAATGTTACTTTCAAAAAAAACTGAGAAGAACTTTGAATCTTCGAATTTTTTTAAAAGAAAAAAGTCTCTCAATTTTTAAATTTTAATATAGGAATAGTAAGAAAATTATCTTAAGGGAAAATTTGACAATTTTTCTACAAAAAACAATTATTTTAGAATCTAAAAAAATCAAAGTGTATTTTTTTTATATATATATATTAGAGTGTCCCTTATTTTGGAAATGTTGGAAATGTTGAGACGGTACCCGCTAATTTTTTTTCCATTTGACTTTAAAATAACTCAGGAAAAATTTTACGCCCCTACGACCACGCTTGTTGAGACGGTACCCGCTAATTTTTTTCCATTTGACTTAAAAATAACTCAGGAAAAATTTTACGCCCCTACGACCACGCCTTCCCTACGCGACGGGGCCTTAAAGAATCAATTTTCCATACAAACCAAAAATTTTTTTTGATTTAGAATTTTTTTGTTATTAATTATAATATTACTTGGTTAGCTTATTTACGACAAAAAATTTGATTTTGGTGGAGTAAGGCTTTCAGCTCTAAAAAATTTTTCAAATGGAAAAAAATTAGCGGGTACCGTCTCAACATTTCCAACATTTCCAAAATAAGGGACACTCTAATATATATATTAGACTTAATTTTGAAAATTTGATCTGCGGGTATCATCATTTTTTTGAAGGATTTAGGGGAGCTAAAAAGAATGGCGCTATTTTTTTGGAAAAATTTTCGCTCCTTGGGGTGGTTCAACGCATTTGAAAACGCGGATTTTGAGCTGCTTTTTTTGCAGAGCAAAAACGGCTGAATATATCGCAAATCTGATATCACCAGTCGATTCTACAGCAAAAAATAATACAATGGCCATTTTTAGAACTCTTAAAAAAAGTTCCAAAAATCCACCACAGAGGGCGGAAATATAAGATTTTTCCATATTATTTTTTAATTAATTTTTTAAACATGCACGATTAAAGGGCATTTTCAGCTTAACAAAATGGTACCAAAATTTCCGTTCTATCACAACCCGTTAAAAAATTATAAGCTCTCAAAAATGGACAAAAACACGTTTTTTGAGAACTTTGACCTCAATTTGCTCGAAAACTTGACGTTATAGAAAATTTTGAAAACTAGATTTAGAATCAACATCGAAATGTTAATCGAAAAAAAGTTTTATGATCCCAGAATATCATCCAAAAACATAAAAAAATGCTCTCAATAATGCACAAAAATGCGTTTTTTGTGAACTTTGACCTCAATTATCTCAAAAACCTGATGTTACGGAACATTTTGGAAACCAGGCTTGGAATCAGCATTGAGATGAAAATCGAAAACGAGTGTCCCGGCCGCTGACCAATCCAAAAGTTTTTCAAGTTTCGGTCAGTGTTCTATTATTTTGCCATTTAAAAAAAAAAAACTTTGAAGCCTTATAACTTTTTAATGGGTAGTGACAGAAAGGTGCTTTTTGTACAAATTTTCTTAGCAAAAACTGCCTCTTCATCGTGCATGATAAAAAACTAATTAAATTTTTTTTTTAAAAAAATCGATTTTTTCGCCCCCTGTTGTGGGTTATTGGAACTTTTTTTAAGATTTCAAAAAAACTGCTATTGTATTAATTTTTGCTGTAGAATCGACTGGTGAAATCAGATTTTCAACATATTTAGCCGTTTTTTCTCTGCAGAAAAATCAGCTCAAAAGCCGCGCTTTCAGATGCTTTGAACCACCCCAAGGAGTGAAAATTTTTCAAAAAAAATACCGGCATTCTTTTTAGCTTCCATAAATCCTTTAAAAAATTATGATATCCGATAATCAGATGAAGTGACATAGTCACCAAACGAACTCTAATATTTATATATACATAGGAAAAATGTTTTGGAAACTGTGATTTTTTCTATTTAAAAATGTCCTCTAGTAAAAGACTTTTTTAGGAAAAATGTCTTCGAATCTGAAATTTTTTCTATTTGCTAGATGTCTCGGAATTACACATTTTCGGATAATTTCAAAAAATGGATTTGAATTTTTTGAAGTTAAAAATTAATTGATAATTATAATTACTCTGATTTTGTTTTCATATTTTTTTTTCTAAAACTGCATTTAAATACCATTATTACGTTCCTTAACCTTTTTTAGAGATATCTATATTTTTACTTAACAAAATTAATTGAAAATTTTAATTTCTTAATATTTTTGAAATAATTGCAATTTTGAAAAATTGATTACTTAAAATTAATTTGGAATAATAGGCTGAAAATCGAAGGGCGTCGTGTCAGAAAGTTTGCGATTTGCATGGAAATACCCCATATCAGGGACGATAAAGTCAGTACAATTGTACTTTTTTCAGTACAATTCGGAGGCCAAAAGTACGGCAGTACTCCACTGACTGATATAGTAGAATTTTAAAATTTTCGTAATTCTCTTTTTTTTAAGTATTAAAAATGTTTATTCCCAACCAAAAATGTTATTTAGACTCATTTAAAAAACAACGAACTTTGTAAAAAAAATCGTCAAAATCAGCCCCATATTTTCCAAAATCTACACAATAATTCTTTTATCTATTTGTATACCCTACACCACTCTGTGGTACAAGTTATATTCAGTTTGTGCTGAAGTTTGTAACAACTCAAAATATTGTTTCTAGATCCACTTTTTAGTATACCGATCGACTCAGAATCACTTCTTGAGTTGATTTAGCGATGTCCGTCCTGCCTGTCCATGTACACGGAGTAAGCACGATACAGGTCACAATTTCAATTTGAAACTTAAGCATCTTTTGACCCAAACCCAAATACAAATGTCCGCTTTAAATTGGACAAAAACGAAACTTGGAGATGAACGATTTTTGTATTTACACACCACCATTATGCATTTTAAAGAAATTGGATCAGTGCCACGTACAGTATTTTTTTCACTTGCAGTGGCACTGTTACCAGACAACTTTCCCAATTTTCACATAAATCTCTAAAGTTTCATAAAAATAGGAAATATTTTATTAACATTTTGTTTGTAGGTGTTAAACATTTTCTTTGGTAACCTAAACAAGTCCGATTTTTATTGGACATAAGCCCCATTTTTTTTGTTCGATATTCAGTTAAATTGGTATATTTTCAAGATATAGAAGCCTATTTTGCTGAAATTTGGTTTGTGTGTGTTTTCTACACTTATTTAAGTTCTAACTACAGATAGATCGAATCGTTCCATGTGTGGACTTGAGACCCATTTTCCGGGAAACACTGGTGTAGGGTATTATTTTCTTGTTTAATAAAAATTACAATAAAAAATAAAAAAAATTAAAACTTTTTAGTACAATGAGGGTCAAAAAAGTACACTTTTGTAGTCAAGTCAGTACAATCATGAAAATGTCATTTATCATCCCTGCCCCATATGCAGTTATTTTTTTTCTATAAAAATAGTGTTAAGCATCTTTGAATAACTTTGGGTTGTTCTGATTAATGCGTATGATTGTTATTTAATTATTGTGTAGTTTAATAGTACTCATACGACATGTTGAACGTTTTAAATAAATCGCAAAATTGTGAGTTTCTATTATGAATAAAATTTTAAAACATGCAAGGACGATTCGGGAATTCTTTTGCAACCTCTTATTTTTTATTTAATTTCCCTTACCTGTTTTGCAACCGTAATTTAGATCTTTGAAAATCAAATAATGGGTGGCGCTTTATATGATTTACACCATATTTAATGGATTTATTGTAACCTCACAAGTTTTTGATACCAACCAATTAGCGGTAGATGGTTAATTTAAGTTTGGCATTCCGTTTGTAACTCACGGAAACATCGGTCTGGGACCCCAAAAAGTATATGGGTGAAATCAAAAAATGTCAACCAAATCATGTATCCGTGTAATATCTCATACATGGGTTAAAGTATTCGCATATTTTTTTATGTACAACGTCGGATAGATTGCTAACAACTAACAACAATCCGCATATTAATCAGCTATTTTAAACAAGTTATTTTCATTTTTGTAGGCCAAATTTAAACTCCGTCGTCAGTAACAAGTTTGGTTTTTTATTTGATTCTACTAAATTCAAAATACGAATGACGTAAGATTGTAAGGGATTCTGAAATATATGTATGTATTAGAAAAAATTTTAAAAAGTTTTACCGTTTATTATTATTTTCAGCGTGTTCATCCAAATTCCGTATGAAACGTCTACAACATTTTTCCAGACACAAACATGTTGTAATAGTAAATCAAAAATACATTCCTTTATATTACTGTAATTATATAAAACCTTATTACCTACTACTATTAATAATAACCAACATCGATTATTAGTTATCGTTATATTAACTTTGTTCATTAAGCAGCACTGTATTTTTTAGTACATTGTTATACCTACTAAGTTATATTAGTACTAGCTTACCATCCCGGTACTTCGTTACCGGTTGTATTGAATACTGGATAATATAAGGATCAGGATTACTCTATCGATTTAAAAAAAATCTTCTACATAGTTTTTGTTTTATTTACTTGTGCACGTTTAAGTCTTTCATAAAATAATATTTTAATGAATAATTTAAACAATAAAATTTGAATAACTTCGCTGGTACGTCATCATGCTCGTTTCGGTGAAAAAATATATTGACAATTTTCGAGCCCTTATATCGGGTTTTAAGATTTTGAGTGAATAAATACTTCAGTGAAAAAAAAAATTGGAATAAAAATAAGTTTGAGTGGAAAAACATACAGAGAGAACAAATATGGAGTCAAAAAAGTTAAATACGTAAAATTTAAGTAAAAAGTATCATTCCATATTGTTCCCAGCTCTATTCCACTTCGTTCCCCGTTCTATTCCATTTCACTTCCAAGTCCATCTCCTTTCGTTGTAAGTTTCATTCCTCTCCGTATAATATGCGTTAAAACAATAAAAAGTTCTATTGTCTTTATATTGTAGATATGAAAAGTACCATTTTACACCACTGTTACCAGGTACCACTTTTTACCCTAAAATTTTAAAATATGTCCTTGTCTTGGGTGTTATTTCTGCGGCTTTTAGTTCAATAGTTAGATATCTCAAAATAACCATTTGCCCCCTTTTCCCCGTAAAATTATATTTTCCAAAAACTTTTTTTTTGTGCTAGGTGATCCTTTATTTAAAACATCAAGTTTCTGAACCATTATTTCAAGAAATATAAGAATAACCAAATTTGCGCTTTTTATCCCCTTTACGATCGGTCGCGACCCTTAGAAACAGAATTTCCAAAAATAACTTTTTAAAGCATTCAAAATTTCAGTGCATAGGATAATTACTTAATGAAATATAAAAAGTATCAAAAAACACTTTTTTACAGCTCTAGAAACAGAATTTTTTGAAAATACTTTAGCAGAATGTTTTTTTCACCGAAGTCCCCTACATTCCAAAATTCAAGCTTCAACGGTCATTATTATAGGAACAAAAAAAAGTACCAAAAGTACACTTTCTTACCCCCGTTAGAAACGAAATTTCAAAAAAGTATCTCTTTCAGAAGGTTTTTTTCTGCACCAAAAAATCCTACATTCCTTTTTATAAAAGGTACTTTTTATATAAGGTATTTTTTATAAAAGGTACTTTTTATAAAAGGTACTTTTTATAAAAGGTACTTTTTATAAAAGGTACTTTTTATAAAAGGTACTTTTTATAAAAGGTACTTTTTATATAAGGTACTTTTTATAAAAGGTACTTTTTATAAAAGGTACTTTTTATAAAAGGTACTTTTTATAAAAGGTACTTTTTATAAATGGTACTTTTTTTAAAATGTACTTTTTTAAAAAGTACTTTTTTAAAAAGTACCTTTTATAAAAGGTACTTTTTATAAAAGGTACTTTTTATAAAAGGTACTTTTTATAAAATGTACTTTTTATAAAAGGTACTTTTTATAAAAGGTACTTTTTATAAAAGGTACTTTTTTACCCTTTTTACCCCCGTAGAATCAACATTGGCAAAAACCCAGCCTTATTGAATCATTTTTTCGGAAGGTGAACCTACATTACAAATTTCAAGTTTCTAGTACCATTATTTAAGTAAGTGTAAAAGGTACCAAAAGTACAGTTTTTCCCCTTTTTTCCCCCTTAGAATCATCATTGGCAAAAATCCAGCCTAAATGGATCTTTATTCCGAGAGGTTAACATACAGTCCATATTTCAAGTCTCTATGACTATTATTTCAGGAGATATAAAAAGTACCAAGAGTACACTTTTTTACCTATTTTACCGCCTTAGAATCAACATTGGCAAAAACCCAGCCTAAGTGATTATTTTTCCGGGAGGTAAACCTACATTGCAAATTTCAAGTTTCTAATACCATTATTTAAGGAAATAACAAGTGAGAGTGTTAAATTCGGCCGTGCCGAATCTGTTATACCCTCCAACATGCAAATAAATAAAAAAAAATTGCAGGGGCGTTTTATTTTTTTTTTGGGGGGGTCGATAGTGGTAATTGGGTGGGGGGGGGCATTTCTTCTCGAATATGTATTTAAGAATTCATTCGTATACTTTTTGCTGTAAAAAAATACGAGTTTATTTAAAAAAGAAAATATTCCTCGCCCATAAAAGGGGGGGGGGGGGGCGGACCGAAAAAACGACATTTTTTAATTCTGTGGGTCCAAATGCAGGATTTTGAACTTCTTGTAGCATAAAAATGTTGCATTTGTTAAACAAAAACAAAGAAAATCATGTAAAAATATGGTATTTTTCAGAGGTTGGTTTAGTTCCTCAAGGGGGAACTTTTTTCCCCCTGGACCGATTTTGCTCCTTTACGAACTTAACCTGCCTAGGAACATTAGACATATTCGTGCCCAATGTCGGGAGTCTAGCTCTTTTATTTTGGACTGCATCGTGTTAACTACAGACGGACAGACGGACGGACAGACGGACGGACGGACGGACGGACGGGCGGACATCGCTAGAATGTCTTAGAATCGATCACTGATCATAAATATATATACTTGATGGGGTCCCAGACCGATATTTTGATGCGTTACACACGGAATGACAAAGTGAGTATACCCTCATACTGTAGTTGGAGGGTATAAAAAGGTACCAAAAGTACAGTTTTTTACCCTTTTAACCCCCTTAGAATCATCATTGGCGAAAATCCAGCCTTAGTGAATCTATATTCCGGGAGGTAAACATACAGTTCAAATTTCAAATCTCTGTGACAATTATTTAAGAAAATATAAAAGGTACCAAAAGTACAGTTTTTTTACCCTTTTTACCCCCTTAGAATCAACATTGGCAAAAGTCCAGCCTTATAGGATCTACATTCTGGGAGGTGAACATACAGTTAAAATTTCAAGTCTCTATGACCATTATTTCATGAGATATAAAAAGTACCAAAAGTACAGTTTTTTACCCATTTTACCCCCTTAGAATCAACACTGGCAAAAATCCGGCCTTAGTGTATCTATGCTCCGGGAGGTGAACATAGAGTCCAAATTTCCAGTCTCTATGACCATTATTTCAGGAGATATAAAAAGTACCAAAAGTAAAGTTTTTTACCCTTTTTACCCCCTTAGAATCAACACTGGCAAAAATCCAGCCTTAGTGGATCTATATTCCGGGAGGTGAACCTACAGTCCAAATTTCAAGTCTCTAGCTTCAGCGGTTTGGGCTGGGCGATGATGAGTCAGTCAGTCAGTCAGTCAGTCACATTACTCTTTTATATATATATAAGTAGATAAATAGATTAGTTTAAGATCATTCAATAAAGACTGTTACATGAACTAACAAAACATTTTTGCGTTTTAGAGTAAAAGTGTTTATAAAATGTTTTTGGGTAAAAATAAAATTGAAAATTGCAATTTAGTACCATAAATTATTTTTAAATTTTCTAGGTCCCGGACATAAACATTGTTTGCTGATTTTTGGAGATTTCAATAATTCATTAAAAATTTTAAGTACCGAAAATGTTTTTGAAAATTATCTAAGGCCCAGAAAAAATATTTCATTGGCGTTTTGAGTAACGAATTTCATTAAAAATGATTTTAAAAAAATATGTAAATTTTGGGGGGTATTTATGTAAAGACATAAACCTACACTCAAAATAAATTCTCTGTCCAATCAGCAGAAAAATCTGCTGAAAATACACCCATTTTGAGCCATATGAGAAATCTGCTGATTTTAGCAGACACGGTTTGCTAAATATCTGTCATAAGAGGAGAATAATTATAACAAGAAAAAAAAAAAAACATACGCCGCCAGCCAGCATCGAACTCGCCACCTTCCGAATTGAAAGTACACTTCTTAACCACTACGCTACGGAAGCTTATACTTTTATCTGGCGTTTTAGCTATTAAACATGTGTGTTGGTCGACAGCAGAGAAATCTGATTTTAGCAGAAATATCTGCTGATTTTAGCAAAAAAATCTGCTGATTTTAGCAGAACAATCTGCTGATTTCAGCAGAATAATCTGCTGATTTCAGCAGAACCATCTGCTGATTTCAGCAGAGCAATCTGCTGATTTCAGCAGAGCAATCTGCTGACAATCTGTTCTGCTTTTTTTATATAAAAAAAATTCTTGAAAAAATAATGAAATTCAGCAAACAAAATCAGTATAAACATAGTAAAATGTCTGTTATTTTCTTAAACTGAATGACAGAGATTTTAGTGAAAATATCCTTCTCAGCAGAACAATCTGCTAAAAGATTGCTAATTCAAATTGAAAGTCGTTTTACAGATTTTTTGACAGAGTTTTTCATTTGAGTGTACGATATCCATATGAATACGATTTTTTTTTTTTTAATTTAAGTCGAGACGTGATTTTGCTTTAGATGATATTCCTGTTAGTTCGGAATTTAGCAACGAAATTTTTACACACTGATAAGCCGAGACGCCACAAACTTAAAATTGTCTCTCTTAAATATATTTCAAGTTTCAGACAAATCGGTTAATAACGGTTGAAATACTTCCTTGTTAGTTATTTAAAGTTATTTCTGAGTTTGTTTTTTTTGCGTATTTTTCATGTTTTGATGGAAAGATTTTCTTTATCCGGTGTTGACTGTTAGTACTTAAAGTATGCTAACACATATATAAACCTAGCATAAAATGCTACGGTGGAGCAACATACATACATACATCCATATATGGCATTCTACATAATAAAGTACAGATCGTGTCATTTATCACAAGAACTGTCATCAGTGCTTTAATGTACTGCAACATAAACTCACACATACTTACCCGTCTACATGTACATTAGGGCGGAGGGAAACGTATAATCGTATGGCGAACATAATTTTTGAATTGCCTTAGGTTTACTATAAGAATTTCGTTATTGTATCAATTAAAAAATAAAACAACCCAGCCAGAAATTGCTAACAGTACAAAAAATGTACTGGCAGAACAACGGCTACAAAAAAAAATATGCTGTTCAAAAATATCGTCTAGTAAAAAACCAAATGTACTGGTAAAGCACTGGGTATTAGGGTGTCAAAAAAAAGTTGTCTGGGCTCAAGCATAATTTGAAATTTTATACACTCAAAAAAATACGTTAGTAAAAAAATTTGTAAAGTGGTTTGTATCTCAACTTTACTACTTTTTTACTAAATTCTACTAAAAAATCAATTTTTAGTAATTCTTTTTAGTAAACTCGCTTTACAAACTATTAATTTTATACTGATTTTTTAATAATTTTTTCAGTTGATTTTTTAAAAATTATCGTACTAACTTTTGATAATTATTTTGTAAATTTTACAATATTAGTTAGTAAATTTCGTTTTTTTTTTCTCTAGAAAACCTATACACTATAATTAAAAAAATTTTATTTTATTAAAATATTTGGAAATTAAAAAAAAATAAATAAAAAAAATATATTATTAGTTATTTTTTTAACGATAAAACTGCACTTTGATGAGTATGAATATGTTTATTATTTTTAATATTCATTTACGCTTCATTTGTTTTTTTTTTCAATTTAAAAAAAATGTACATTAAAAAGGAAACAAAATAGAGACAAGAGAAGACATGCAAAATTTAAAAAACAATGCCGACCTTTTCAAATGGAAAATTTCCATAATAAGATCAGTTTTTTTTTTCTTTCTTCTTTACTTGCGGAATTTTTTTGTTTATGCTATCCACGAATATTTTTTTTCTCACGCAAATAAAGGGTTGATTTTTGTGTAATTTACTTTATGCCTTTCTTTGAATATTTTAGTCACAAAATAACATTCGATCGGTGAACATCGCGCGACGGGTAAAATGAGTAAAAAATGTACAAAAAAAATATTACAACAAAAAAAGCATAGCAGGTAACCAAATCTTAAAGTATTTTTTGTTTAAAATTATGTAACTCGTTTTTTATTTTTAGAATAATAAAGCAAAATAGGAAATGATGACAACAGGTAACAATTGTATATTTATGTGATCTATTTAAAACATTATGTTGATATTTTTTTTTATTGTAGTTCACCGTACACCAATTTATTCAACATCAATTTTCAAAGAATTAATTTTTTATGGTAGTATGTATATTATGTATTAAAAAAAATGTGTTCAATATTTTCTCTTTTTTAGATCGAAAATTCTAACAAAAACTGACTTGCATGGAAATAGTTATTGGCGACAACAAGCGCAATACGCAATTTACATGATGTATACAAATACCAAAAATTAAAAATACACAATTTACAATTTTTTTACAAAAAAGGTTAATATTATTTACAAACGCGTTTTAAAATCCATTTTACAAAAATTGTACAGAAAAATTTAGTAATACTAATTTTTTTTTGTATTTTTAAGATTACTAATTTTTGAAAACCAAAGTTTGTAATGGTAACTGAAAAAGTTATCGGGCACAAATTGAAAACTTTATTAGTAATGGTAACAGACTTTTTTGTAAGGAATACTAACAAATTTTTATGAGTGTAGGGTAAAGTATTTTTTAAATTTTTTTCAGATTTTTCGGCAAAGGTTTTAAGGTCCAGCAAGTAGATTTTTTGCTAAAAATTGGGTTTGCCGATAAATTTTAATTTTTTTTATTATTTCGTCCACAACCACAATTTTCTTTACAATTGAGGTAACATTAAAAAAAAAAATGTCCAAGCTTTATTTTTGTGTGCATAAACTATAAGTTTTGCCAACTCTTTTGCTTACTTGGGTACCCTAGAATAAATTTGTTCTTAAATTTTCCATAAATTTTGAAAATAATGCTATATGCGGGGTAGCTGCTTTAAGTGGCCGCGGATAGTCAGCGGTTACAAGGGGAGAGTCTCGGAGGGTCTTTCGAGTTCCCACCAAGTGCCGAGTTGCCACACACAGAAAAAAATTTTCCAAATATCCAACTGAAATTCAGTTAATACAACTAAAAATCGGTTGATACATTTACATATAGGTCGTCTCAATTGAATATCGGTAGTATCAACTAAAATTATGTTGATACAGCAGATATTTATTTGATACAACAACAAAAGTCGATTGTCACATCAAAAACTGATAGCGACAACCGAATTATGAGTTGATACTACAAAAAAATTCGATTGGAAATTTATTTTTCTATGTGCAATGATCCTTGTAACGTCGTGGCGAGTATTTGGTGCCTCCTAAATAACCAATTTCACAAAGCATGTCTGGAGGCTTCATTCGGCAATCCCGTTACCAGAATCGGACGCAAACGGCCAATCCCCGGTTCGTCTTAAAAACAAATGATTTCGGAAAGTTCACAAAAAATTCATAAGGATCGATCAACAGGCGACGGAACCAGGATACGAAATAGGAATAATGATTTTAGGAAACACGATTGGAAATTTGGAAGTTGGAACGTGAGGACAATGCTACAAGCAGGCAAAATGCAGGAAATAGCAATAGAAATGAAAAAGTTGAAACTTCAAGTCCTAGCGCTTCAAGAAATACGATGGAATGCAGCTGGTAGACTGGATAAACCAGATTATACCGTTCTTCATAGTGGCACTTTGGAGAAAAGCGGGCATGCCGGAACTGGGTTCATGATCTCAAAAGATATAAGAAAATCAGTGTTGGGATTTATACCAATTGACGAAAGGCTATGTTCATTAAGGCTAAAAGGAAGGTTTAACAACATCACCATTATATACGCGTATGCACCCACTGAAAATGCAGAGGAAGAAGATAAGGAAAAGTTTTACCTTCTTTTGGAATCTCTAATTGACAAAATTCCAAAATATGATACAATTCTTATGCTAGGTGATTTTAATGCAAAAATCGGCCAGGAACAATTCGCCAAAGACGTTGCAGGCATCCACTCCCTGCACAACGAAACGTCAGAAAATGGCCTAAGACTCTGTCAAGTAGCTGCAAATTACTCGCTATACATAGCAAGCACCCATTTCCCGCATAAGTCAATACACAAAGGAACATCGAAACACCCTAGATTTGGAACTGTAAATCAAATCGATCACGTACTGGTAAACAAGAGAAGTCTATCATCGGTACCCAGGAAAATTTTTTAGAACAGATTCCGATAACACTTGTTCTCGAACAGGTTCTTCGGTAATCAAACACTATTACCCCAGCAAAACTTAGATCACCAAATAAGGTATAAAATAAGGTATAGGATCTCTTATTTTATACATTGCAGCATTGATGATTTTAACAGGCGATGAGACTCAAAGTAATGCATCCACATTATCACAAAGAATACCAGTAAGGTATAAAATAAGTCATAAATTTATAACGAAGAATACGAGTAAGGTGTAAAATATATGATATTTTATAGGTTACGAGAAATGAAATAATATAGCATAACAGAAGATAATATATAAGGTGTTACGAGTAGTGAAAAAGTAATTTTGTATTAAATTTACTCACGTGATTGTAAGTGAGTGTAAGTAGATAAAATATGCTCGTGAGTGTGTGTCGTTAGAAATTTCCTGTCGTGAGCCCATCTTTAGTTTAAACTTATGCATTTTTTTATAAAATAATTATTTTTTATGTTATTGTAATGCATTATGCATCCAATTATAAATAATGCAATATTTCAAACTGTCAAATAATACATAATGCAACCAAATATAAGTCATCCATGATTTAATGTTTAGAAATAATAAATAATATTAACTACATTTTTTCCAACAATCATGCATTACGTAGCAAATTATTAGTAATGCATTATTTTTCACTTGAAAATAATACGTTGTGCACGAAATGTTTGGTAAGACATCCTAAAATAATGCTACAAATAAGGTATATACATTACCTGGCAATGTGTTATGTAATCACTACCCATTACCAAAGTTTTGCTGGGACACTTTAATTACTCAGAACAAGTTAAGTGAATATTATTGTGAAGCTTGTTCTATGCAACCTAAATTTCATAACATTTTTGTTATCAGGAATAAAAAAAAAATTATGTGTCAAAAAAATTAAAAAATAAATATAATTTTTTTTGTTTTCACCAAGAAAAAACACGAAATTCTATGAAAATATCGGGATATAATCGTGAAAATTGTTGATACAAAGGTAATAAATTAAATTTTGATTGTCTGGGTCGGGACAAATACTAATATAATAAAGTTTTTCATTTTTGTTTGCAGAAAATCCCTGTTCTGGTGTATCTTTATTGCAAGGCCCAAAATGCAATTTTGGAGACGAAAAAGGATGTATGTGTGTTAAAAATTTAACATACGATGTCATATAGGATTATCTTTATCTTTTTTTAATAAATTAATGCAATTCAAAATATTTCTTTAATTCTCATTTCTGTTCTAAATTTTACTTCTAGAACCGGTTCCGAAGAACAAAAATGTGTTCCAATTTTGCTTACAAACACCTGTTGCTTTTGGGACAATCCCTTTGTAAAAAGAATCGGTGTTGCACAAGAATTAGAACAGGTTCTAGGGAAGTATAAGTTGTTCCACAATCGGTTCTTTGCAACAGAAAATTTTGCTGGGTAATTGACGTCCGCACATGTAGAGGTGCTTACTGTGGAAGTGACCACTATATGGTAAGAATTATTTTCCGCCACAGATTCTCGAACGTAATGCAAGAAAAAGGTAAAAGAAAACAGAAATGGGATGTGGATAAGCTCAAAGATCCACAAATAAAACAACTTTTTGAGCAAACAATAAACAACAAGATTAGAGAAACAGTAAACGATGACAACACAGATGCTAACGAATTATGGAAACGATTAAATACAACTATGAACGAAACGGCAACCGACACTGATTGTGAAATAGCAGTGAAAATGAAAATGGAAGCGAGAACAAAATTTCTGTCTCAAAATACGGAACAAAACGCTAGAAACTATAAACTGTTAAGAGAGCAGGCTAAAAGGCTAATCAAGCGAAAGAAAAAAGATGCTCAAAAAAGAAAAAATTAAAAATTTGTGACGATTTCGACTCTGGTAATTCGAAAGCATTTTATCGCGGAATAAGAAATATGAAAGATGGGTTCCAACCAAGACTAAATAACTGTCTAGATAAAAATGGAAACGTTCTTTGTGAAAGCAACAAAATACTGAAAAGATGGGAAGAGTATTTCAGCGGATTGTTAAACATCCCAGAACAAATGAGTGTAGCATCCAATGAATTAAATATAGTGTATGATCAATTCTCTACACATGATACCTTGCCAACCATGCAAGAAGTCGAAAAAGCGATATCGCAAATAAAAAATAATAAAGCCCCTGGGGATGATGGCCTAGTTGTAGAACTATTTAAGAATGCTGGTACTGAATTTATAAAGCAAATGCACAGTTTAATAACCACAATATGGATTACCGAAAAGCTGCCGGATGATTGGCAACGAGGCATAATAATCCCAATTCATAAGAAAGGAAATAAATTGAAATGCGAGAATTATCGAGGAATTACTCTACTCAACACCCCATACAAAATCCTGTCAAACATCATCAACAACAGACTGACAGTAGTATCGGAGACTATTTTAGGTGAATACCAGTGCGGGTTCAGGCCTAATCGATCCACGACGGACCAAATATTCCTACTCAGGCACACAATGGAGAAAGGCTACGAATATCAACGTGATCTACATATACTAATGATAGACTTTAAACAAGCATTTGATTCTATAAACCGAAAACTTCTTGAACCAATGTTTCTAAATATGGGAATCCCCCAGAAATTAACAAGAATGGTTGCGCTGACGCTTAAAAACACAACATGCAAGGTAGCTATACAAAACAACCTTTCGTCGGAGTTCGAGATAACCTCAGGAGTCAGGCAAGGTGATGGTCTCTCAACAACAATTTTTAATTTAACCCTCAACCAGGCAATATCCATCTTAGACAGAGGAGGACACATATTCTCAAGATCTACAATAATGTGTGCCTATGCAGATGATATAGCGCTAATATCCCAAAGTATGCGTGATCTGGAAGAAAATTTTTCTATATTGGAAGCGGAAACAAGAAAGCTGGGTCTGATAATAAATGAAAGTAAAACCAAATATATATATATGACACGGAATCAACAAATAAATATACAACCATCAATTACGCTAAATGACTACACGTTCGAAAGGGTTAACAGCTTTAAGTACCTCGGCACTCTAATCAATGGTAACAATGATATGCATCTATCGATAAGCGACCGCATCCAAGCCGCCCAAAAAACTTTTTATGCACACCTCAAGCTTTTCAAATCAAAAGCAATCTCCCGAGCAGTGAAAATACGACTGTACAAAACCGTAGTACTCCCAGTACTTACATACAGCTGTGAAACGTGGGCAATGACTTCAACAGATGAGGAAAAGTTAAGAATATTCGAACGGAAGATGATAAGAAAAATTTATGGGCCAAAAAGGGGGGCAGACGGCAGTTTCATAATGCGTACTAACCATGAAATTAACCAAATACTTGAAGGAAAGAATGTTGTTAAGCTTATAAAGGCCCAGAGGTTGCAGTGGGCAGGCCACGTTGCTAGAATGCCAGAAGATAGAGCACAAAAGAAAATTCTTAACGCTATACCACACAGGACTAGAGCCAGAGGTAAACCTAGATCAAGATGGCTTAATGGTGTTGAGGATGACTGCAAAAAAAGCGGTATAAGTAACTGGAAGAACTCGGCGAAAAATAAATCTGAATGGAAACAAATTGTGAACAAGGTTAAGGCCCACCCCGGGCTGTAACACCAACAGATGATGATGAATGCTTTGAAACTTTTAAAATTTTTATGAAAGTCAAAAAAGTAATAATGCAGTTTGAAAAATAAATTAATTCTTAATAATTTATAAACATCAATTTTTAAATTTGTTCTTACCGTTCCAGAGAAATACCATTTCAAAGCTTTCTAAATAAAATATTGAATTTTTGAAAAGATATTGACTTCCAATATTCAATATATTAGCATAAAAACTCATACATGCGCTATATATGATGGGTTTAATAGCTAAATACTAGGACTAAGAGATGCAGTATTCCAAAATTACAAACAAAAGTTTTAAATTCGGTTGTGCAGAATACTTTATGGCCTCCAATACGTAAAAAAATAAAAAAACATTTTTCGCCAAGTGCGTCTTGGGCCACAAACCGCGGACGTAAGAAAAACCAACGAACCAAAAAATTTCTCCGTTACGCTCTATCATGCTTAGTTTTTGAGATATCGCCATTTTAAGTTTTTAATCCCCTAAAAAATTTTTTAAGCGAATTCAATATTTGTTATTGACAATGTGTTTGCGTACTCTCGGCGGCATAGTTCAGTACAGAACACTAAAGTACAGTTCGTTGGTGTTTTTTTCAAACCCTAAATGAAAATTGAGCAGGACAACGTCTGTGGTGTCCGCTACTTTGTATTAAAAATATTTTTTGGAGGGTTTTAATGGATTCGGCCAGCTTAAGACATCTCAAAAAGTGCTCCAGCCTAATGCACACATGTGTACGTGTGAATGCAAACGTGTGTTCGTTAATGTGAGTACCAGTGCATAGTTGTAGTAGTCTTTGTGCATATTGTGATGTTTTTCAACTGATAATGATGATGTGGATAATGGTGATTGTGACGTTCCTCCAACCCTGGTCGCACATATACATTCAAATGCATACATATATAATACTGTGACACCATGTTGCTGTTGAAATTTTGTAGATTTGTATACTTTAAATGGTGAATTTATGTAGGCAACCATGCAATAGTGTTGCTGACACAGCACGATTTGTGTACCTATGATGGCTTTTGTTGGTGTGTACGAATACACACACACATATACGTACATATTTTTAAATAAATTTTACATTTGAGTGTGGGTGGTGCTTTTAAGCTCCGAATAGGAAATCTGCAAAAAATGTCGGTATCCTTTTTTTTCCTCTTTGTAGTTGATGATGATGACGATGCTGCTGCAATTGTTGTTGTTAAACTGTTGCAGTGGCCAGGTCAGAATAAATGTGAGTGTTTGCAATAAATTTATTTTATTTGAATAATTTTAGTGTTGATTTATTTTTTGAAAATCTTCTCTTGTGTCTGCGGCTTTTTAAATAAATTACCTTCATTAAACACATGAATGTATCAACATAAATTTCAGTTTGAGTATGGTCATACTAACTGAATTAAAAAAAATATATTTATATATTTAAGTAAAAACGAGTTATTTAATAATTTGCCCTAAAAACAAATACAAAATCATCAACAACATAAATTTGTAATAAAAAAAAATATTGGGGCAAAAAGGGCATTAACATTTTTTTTTAAATCTGCAGCATCATTCATCCTTCATAAGTGCAACATAATAGGGATGATATTTTTTAACATGATGATGTTTTTAGACTGGTGTCTAATTTTAAAAATGATACAGGACGCCACCTCAGTTTAACTATAAAGTTAACAGCTGCACTCAAAATAAAACCTTGTAAAGGTACAAGAAAATCTTGTAACTTTTTTTTGGTTGCTACCTCCTATTTGACAAAAATTCCTAGTAATTTTACAAGTTTTTTACCAATATTTTTGTAATTTTTTTTTACCAATAAAATTGTAAATTTACAAATTTCTTGACACTATAAAATTTACAAGGAGGTTTCGTAATTTTACTAGATTTTTTGCTACCTCCTATTTTACGAGAATTCCTAGTAAGTTTACAAGCTTTTTCCCAATAATTTTGTAACTTTACAAGCTTTTTACCAATAAAATTGTAAATTTACAGTTTTTTTTCGCAATTAAAATTACAAAGAATTCTCGTGAATTTACTCGATTTTTTGTAAAATTATCTTGGAAATTTGTAAAATTATAAAAAAAATGTAAAATTACAAAAAAATGTAAATTTCAATTTGTTAAAAAACAAGGAAAGCTGTCAAATATTGGTAAAATGGGATTACGAGACTTTTCCTAGTAATTTGACAATTTTTTTTTTTTTTTGTGTGTATTAAATAAAAAATAATAAAAATGTTCCTATTTCCTAGTTTTAATTGGCATAAAATTAAATTGTTTTCTATACATATAGGGGTGCGGGAATATGGCCACACAAAACTTATTCGAAATCATCGATATGAGAACTGTGTGACTGACTATATGACTCCCCATACTGTATGGGATGAGAGCGTACAAATTGAAATACCATCTAGGGAATACTGGGAAAATCCACTTTGCGGGGAACATCAAATTGAGGTCTACACTGATGGATCAAAAATGCAACAGGGAACAGGTAGTGGAGTCTACTGCGAAAAACTGGGAATTGAATATAGCTTACGATACAGGACGGCTGTAATATTTTTCAGGCGGAACTGTATGCAGTTTCGGAGGCTGCTATACTCATTTCAATGAGACCGATCTACTCTAGTGAGATCATACGATCTAGGGTAGTCAGCCGTTGTCGCCAAGAGCTTCAGGCTCTTATCGAACAACACTCTTTAAGACTGTGCTGGGTTCCAGGTCATAAAAATATTCTAGGGAATGAAAAAGCGGACGAGCTTGCTCGTATGGGCGCCATTCTACCATCCAACGCAATTAGGACCGATGTACATCTGGGCCTGGATGTTATTTACATGGAGATCAGGCAGAACTTTGAACGCCAAGAGGATTCAAGATGGGAATGCAGACATGACTGTATCCAAACAAAGGCTCTATGGACTCGCGGCAAAAAGCGTGTTCAAAAAAAGCTTTTACATATCGTGAACCTATATTCAAAATATGCCAACTCAAATTTGACCGAAATGAGTTTCCGATGGAAAATAGCTCCCCTATGCAATACCCATCTGTGGTAAAAATTTCAGAGCAAAAAAAAATTTTTTTGTCGTTTTACATCCATTTTTGTTATTCTGCTAACTCAAAGTACATATTTTTTTGGTGAAAATAAATGCCAACTCCCATTGTAAATTTCCAAAAAATTTTCAAATTTTTTTTAAAAAAAAATTAGACCACATATCTTATTGCATTTGCCTTTCTGAACACGAATCTGGTAAAGATTTTGATATCTAATGCCTAGTTTTCGAGATATTGCCATTTTGAAAATATCGGTAAATAGTGTTTGCAAAAAAAAAAATTGCTTATATATATGTAACTTTTTAACTATTTATCAGATTGAAACATTATGAGTGGGGCAAATAAAGCCAATGATATAAGCTTTCAAAATAGCTAGTTTGGAGTGAGCCTTCTACAATAAAGCGTGAGTTACAGAGTGCCAAAGTTGACCACCCTGAGATTAAAAGGTTTTCGGAGCTAGTAACTTTTAAAAAAATGCAAAGATTTTTAATTTTTTTTAGTTTTTGCAATTACCGCACTAAGGAAAACAAAATCAAAAAAAAAAAAAAAATTTATAAAAATTTTTCAAAAAAAAAATTATTTTTAGTTTCCGACAAAATATGCCAACTCTAAAAAAATATTTGTTTTTTGATATAGTAATAAATGCCATCTCAAAAAAATACGCAAACCAGTGCAAAATATGAAATTTTTGGCATATGTAAAAATTATTTAGAATATTTAAACCATCTTATGGAAGGTACATTGTTTCTTTTTACAATAATATGCAAAATAACTAGTTTTTTAGCTCTCCTGAAAAGTAAGCTTTTTCGAGTTGGCATTTATTGAATATAGTTCGACGATATGGAAAAGGCAGATCTAAGGAAGTATGTAGGTATAATAACAGGCGACACCGGCTTGAAATGTTATTTGAAAATGTTAAGATTAATTGAGGATGACTTGTGCAGATGGTGCGGGGACGAAGAGACAGTGGAAGATTCACTCCATTATCTTTGTCAGTGCCCTGCACTATCTCGCACTCGATTTAATTGTTTTGGCTCTTATTTCTTTCAGAATGTGGAGGAACTAATAGGGATCAGCCCGTGGAAGATGTTAAAATATATCAAGATGAGTAAATTTGATGAGACGCATGTGTGGACTTAAATAGTCATGCTATGGGACAGGAAGACGGAAGAACGTGAATTAATGTGTAGAGAAGCCCAACACCACACCACAATCCCCCCTCCCCGCCCCCTTCAACACCCCCCCTCCCCCCCCCTTGTGGACATTACGTCAACCTCTCAACCTAACCTAACCATACATATTTTTAAGCAAAATATGAACTAAAACAAATTAAAAAAATATTTGGCGCTAAATCATTACCTTGTTTTTCTTAAAATTTAGTAAATTTTCCTATTGTTTACCTCCCTTTTTTGTGTATAGTATAACCCACTTTGTAAGTCACATTAACCCTTGAAGCGCAAACTACTCTTTAAAGATGTCTTATTCACTTAGAAGTTTATGAATATAAATCCATACAACATTTTTTTTTTCAAATTTAAATTTTTTTAAGTATTTTTTAACAATTTGAACAGAATTATCAGATAAACCGAAAGAAAAATAGCACTGATACACACAAGAAAATAAACTGGTAAAATGCGTTGTAATCCCGTTCTACCAATATTTAAGAATTTTCCTTTTTTTTAACAAAAAATCTTGTACTTTGGTCAAACGAAAGCTACAGTTTTATTGGTAATTTTACAAGTTTATTTTCGTAATTGTATTCTACCATTTTTGAAAGGTTATTTTGCAAAAAAAAACAAACTGTAATTTTACAACAAAGTTTTTATTACGAGGATTCTAGTTGAATTAAAAAAAACTGTTATTTTACAAAAATTATGTTATACGAGGATTCTAGTTAATTTCCAAAAAAAACAGGCATTTAGTTTAACAACCCGGCTAAAAATAATGTATACAAGCTCATGTACGATCATATATGATAATTTATGTTAAGGACGGGCCAATATATGATCGCATTATTATCATATGTTTTACCATATATGGTCATATATTGAATAAGCGCCAATTTTAATATATGTTCATTAGGGTGGGGCGATTTGAACATCTTAATGGGCGCTCCGCGTTTCTGTTTCTTGGGATTGTACTGAGCAAAAAAGTCAACTAGACCATACGTCTACGGTGAAAATCGAACCTCCCGATTTTGACTTGAAGTTTTTTCTTAGACTCTATTTTTTTGGAAAATTTGGAAATTTTCTTGGGCTCATATTTCGTAAACTATTTGAAACTTTGACTTATTTTCAAAAAAAAAGTTGTAGCTATTGTCTCGGGCTACAATTTCTCTGAACATATTACTTAGAAAAAACTTCGTTTTCATGGTCAAAAAGTCAAAAATGTATAAAATTCACCACTTTTTGTAATTTTTTTTGGATATTTTGGCCTATAACAGCCAAACCATTGAGATTTTCGATCCAATACTAAGACAAAAATTGTAGCCAAGACAATAGTTAAGAACTCTCTGGTACATCGCAAAAGCATTAGAACGCTCCTTCAGTCAGTTTTGGCCTTGTGAAAGTGCACATTTTTTGTGAAAATATTGATAAATTACCATTTTCAGTTGTTCATAGCGCAAAATTATAAAAATGTTCTATTTCTTATTTTTTCCACTTTTTTTATCCATAAAATTTCTTAGATTTTGAGACATTTTTCCTATCGAAAAAGTCTCAGATGCTTAATCACTTTTCCTATAGAAAAAGTCTCAAATTCTTAGACATTTTTCTATAGAAAAAGTCTCAGATTCTGAGACATTTTGCCTATAGGAAATTGACAGATTCTGAAACATTTTTCATAAAGAAAAAGCCTCAGATTCTGAGGCATTTTCCCTAAAGAAAAAGTCAGAGATTCTGAAAAATACTCAGATTCTGAGACATTACTTTTATAGAAAAAGATATTTTTACAATAGAAAAAGTCTCAGATTTGGAGCATTTTTCTACACAAAAAGTCTCAGGTTGTGTCTCTGAGACATTTTTCCTATACACAAAATCTTAGATTTTGAGATAATTTTCCTTAAGAAAAATTCGTTGATTCTGAGACATTTTTCGTAAAAAAGTATGAAATTCTGAGACATTTTTTCTAGATTGTAAGAAAAATTCTCAGATTCAGAGACATTATTCCTATAGAAAGTTCACAGATTCTTAAACATTTTTCATATAGAAAAGCCTCAGATTCTAAG
Organism: Pegoplata infirma; assembly: GCA_963921195.1. Classification (NCBI taxonomy): domain Eukaryota; kingdom Metazoa; phylum Arthropoda; class Insecta; order Diptera; family Anthomyiidae; genus Pegoplata; species Pegoplata infirma. Next base: position 169,136,492 of record OY992540.1, on the reverse strand, counting down.
AATTTTTTTTTAGAAAAAATTTCAGATTCAGAGACATTATTCCTATAGAAAAAGTCTTAGATTCTGAGAAAAAAGCCAATATTTTAAGACATTATTGCTATAGAAAAAGTCTTAGATTCTTAGACATTTCTCTTATAGAAAGTTTTATATTGTGAGAAAATTTTTTTTTATGAAATAGGCTCGTTCTTACACATTTTTATAAAAGACAAAGACGCATTTTAATATTTGACTACAATTTACTTACAATTAGGTCAATTTTTTGTGTACATAAAGCTTTAGGTTTTAAGATATTTTTTCATTAGAATCTTAAGTTGAAAAGTTTTAAATTCTAAGAAAAAATTTTCAGATTTTGAGATTATTTTAACAGAAAAATTTTCAATTTCAAAACATTTTTCTTCCAAAATCTTTGGATTGCTGTTTTTCGTTATTACTGCCGGGAAATGTGTTACCCCTGCTTCCATTTGCGGCAGATATTTTAAAATGCGTACACTCAAAAGAAAAACTCTGTCAAAAAATCTGTAAAACGACTTTCAATTTGAATTAGCAATCTTTTAGCAGATTGTTCTGCTGAGAAGACTATTTTTACTAAAATCTCTGTCATTCAGTTCAAGAAAATAACAGACACTTTACTACCCACCAAAAACTACTGCTTCGCCGTAAGCAGGTTTGTAAGGGAATGTTGAGTTGCCATTCCCTTACAAACCTGCTTACGTATGGCATGATATTTGGTCGCAATGTCCCACTTTAGAGCATTTCATCCGAGCGCTTATTTCAGCGCAATGTAATGAAATCATACCTTCTTAGAAGCTTACTTCATGCCTGAAAAGTTTGTATGAAGGAAGTGCTCCTCGTGGGCACACAAATAACACTACAGTTTTAATGTCTGAATAGTGTGTAGTCGAAACTTTTGTTTTCACTTTTGCACATGCGTACACGTCTGTTCACAAAAACACAAAATATCAACTGAATTAAAATTGTATTTTTTTATTGCGTCATCCAAATTTTCGTTTTGCTGTTTGATGCTCGTAAGTCGTCGTATAATTCATATTTTTTTCTCTCTGCCTTACGGTAGTGCATACTAGATGCACTACTGTAAGTGAATGTATTTAAAAATGTCTGTTTACATTCGTAATTTACCGAAAAATTTATATTTCTATCTCTGCCTTACAGTAGCGCATCTAGTATGCACTACTGTAAGGCAGAAATATCTATGTGCTGAAGACGAAGCGCTTGTGTATGCCAGAAAAATTATGAACTGCTTCCACAATCTCGATTATTTTTTGCTGGGTAGCAGCACTTGCTAGTAAGACCTTAGTAGCACACTAAATTTTAGAACCTATATAACTAAATTTTGCGTGGAAAATTTCCAAATTTTATTTTATGTATATGTAAGATATTGGATAGTTCTTACGAGTGTACTGATCATTTCATAGTTATATGAGCAGTATTTGCTGAGTTATTTGAGCCTTCACTAAGTCTTAGTAACACCTCAAGAATATTAGTAATATTCTTGAGCTGATATTAAAGACTGGCGCTCTCTAGGAGCCAGTAGAAGAACTAAATTTGTTTTATCTCTATATTAAAAAGTCTCTGGTGATCGTTTACAATAAACTAACAAAAATGCGTTAAATGAACTTAAAACAATACAAGAATAAAAAATAAGAAATAAAATAAATAGAATAAAATAAATAAATAGAATAAAAATATGAAATAGAACATTTTTATGATTTTGCGCTATGAACAACTGAAAATGGTAATTTATCAATATTTTCACAAAAAATTTGCACTTTCACAAGGCCAAAACTGCCTGAAGGAGCGTTCTAATGCTTTTGCGATGTACTAGAGAGTTCTTAACTATTGTCTTGGCTACAATTTTTGTCTTAGTATTGGATCGAAAATCTCAATGGTTTGGCTGTTATAGGCCAAAATATCCAAAAAAAATTACAAAAAGTGGTGAATTTTCTACATTTTGACCATGAAAACGAAGTTTTTTCTAAGTAATATGTTCAGAGAAATTGTAGCCCGAGACAATAGCTACAACTTTATTTTTGAAAATAAGTCAAAATTTCAAATAGTTTACAAAATATGAGCCTAAGAAAATTTGCAAATTTTCCAAAAAAAATAAAGTCTGAGAAAAAACTTCAAGTCAAAATCGGGAGGCTCGATTTTCACCGTAGACGTATGGTCTAGTTGACTTTTTTGCTCAGTACAATCCCAAGAATCAGAAACGCGAAGCGCCCATTAAGATTTTTTTCCTTCCTTACTAATCGCCCCACCCTAATGTTCATATATGATCATATATGTTTTCGAATTAATGATGTATGGTCAGATGTGTTCATATATGCTCATATACAATTCATTTTTAGCCGGGAAAAACAATTTTTTTTTTTTATAAATTTACCATTTTGGTTTGTAAATTTACCATTTTTTTAAACATATTTACCAATTTTTCTTGTAAGTTTACCATTTTTTTTTGTTATTTTTCCGGTTTTAAAACAATATTTTTACCAATAAAATTGGTTATATTACCAATTTTTGGCGCATTTAAAATTACCAGGAAATCCTCGTAATTTTACGAGAATTTTACATACCTCCTATTCTACGAGAATAGCCTCGTAAAATCACGAGATTTTTTGGTAACTTTACAAGGTTTTTTTTTTTTGAGTGTAGCTTATTTGTTATCATATGCACATTTAATAGTGCAATGTATTAAATTTCTTATATGATCAAATCATTTCGGGGGCCCTAAATCTTCGAAATGTTTAGTTTTATGTTTCATGTTGCTTGTTCATTTTATTGACAACAACTTAAAATATTTTTGTTTTTAGCTGCCAAAATGTTTATAATGTATAAAAAGGGAAAGGGAAAAAAGTATAAAAATTAACAGTCTGATTTCATGAGAATTGAAGCGTGCCACAAAATTTTTAAGTGTTATCGTGAGAATTTGTCTTTAGCAGTTATTCTAACCCACACTCACATATATTTATATACATATCGTCGCTGCGCCTATAAATCAAGTCATGTGTATTTTTTTTAATTTTTTTATTGCATCTTTAAGAACCCATTTTGGTCATGCGTTTACTCGCCAAATAGTTTTTTGATATCTTGATTGGTTCAAAAGTTAGTAAAAGTAGCTATGTGTTCGTCAAGTTTTAAATATTCGTCCACGATATGGATAGTATATCGGTATAAGAATTTTTTCTAGAACAAACTTTTAAAAATGTTGCAAAGGGATGAAAAGAAACGTTTTTTTTTTGCTATCCTGAAAGCTTGCCCCAAAACACATTACTCCGTTTTTAGGCGCAACGACGATATGTAAATAAATAAACGAATATATAATCATAATATTCAAATATCACGTTTCGCATTTAAGTGTTTTATGTTTTAAAAGTGAAATTGTAATGCATTTAAATTTCTATATTTAAATAAGCAACAATTGTTTTATCTGTCTTCCACGTACACCCAAACACATTTACGGACACATCGTCGGTACATGAACATGAGTAAATCGTATATCTAAAATATATTTTAGTATAAATTATAAGTCTATGTATATTTGTAAAAACACACACACACACACATGCAGCCACACATACATTCCTTTCAATTGTATACATTTATAGTACGATTATAAACTTACACATATACACACACATACACATATGAATGTTTACATTTTGCAAGTGTTTTGGTTTTTATGATACACTTTATTAAATTTTATTTATGTGATCGCTAATGTAAGCGTGTTTTACATATGAAAATATATTTCAAAATGAAATTGTATATAGATGCAGGCAGAGGAACAACAACGGGACAACAATGTGTACACAAGTTGAGTACTACAAGGAGTATTATCTTCTCATACAAATGCTTAAACGCAAATACCACATACACATATAAAATAAATACGTGCTGTTAATAAAACACACACACTTCCATGAAAAAGTTAAAAAAAATAATAACAAATAAATATAATTTAGTAGGAGTATACAATGGGCATATAAAATTATACATGGTGGTTCAATTACAAGTATCTTTTTGAATCCTCCACTCAAAAAAAAAAAAACTTGTCAAATTACTAGAAAAAGTCTCGTAATCCCCTTTTACCAATATTTGACAGTTTTTCTTGTTTTTTAACAAATAATTTTAGATCGAAATTTACATTTTTTTTTTGTAATATTACAGTTTTTCTTTTAATTTTACAAATTTCCAAGATTTTGTACAAAAAAAAATCTAGTAAATTTACGAGAATTTGTTGTAAATTTACAATTTTATTGGTAAAAATCTTGTAAAATTACAAAAAAGTTCGTAATTTTTACAAGCAAAAAAATAGCAAAAAATCTAGTAAAATCACGAAACCTCCTTGTAGTTTCATCGCGTCAAAAAAAAATGTAAATTTAACATTTTTTGGTAAAAAGTTTGAAAAATTACAAAATTATTGGTAAAAACCTTTTAAAATAACAAGGAATTCTTGTCAAATAGGAGGTAGCAAAAAAAAAATTACAAACTTTTCTTGTAACTTTACAAGGTTTTTTTTTGGGTATGCTATTCTGACACAGACATTTATTTCCGCTCAAAACATTGAAAGTGTAGTAGTATCATACCACGGCGAAACAAAATTATTTGCTTTTAGCATGAACAACCCTAGGAAAGTTTAGAAAGTTACGGAAAACCCGCAGATATTGTAGAGAATTAAATCCATCCGTGGTTTAAAGTTGCTGCATCATTGTCCCTTTTTTTGAAAATCTTGCTGAAAACGACTTTTCCGTCAAGATAAGTGCAAAAAATGTTAAGTTTGTGAATTTAATTTTATTTTTAAAAAGCTACATATATTTGGGCCACCCTGTATTAGTGCGCAACATATTTTTCATTCTTGTATATCACTGTGTGGAATGGAATTATTAGTTATAATAGAGGTGTACAGAGTCTTGATGCCAGCACTAGCAATATAGCAAATTGTAGGTACTTCTTTAAAAAAAATACATGAGTTGTCTTACTTGCCAGACCTGGTGCAATTAATAAAAGAGCACTTTTTCAAATTAACTTTCAAAATACATGTATTTTTTGAAAAAAGTTCTTGTTTTGCTACATTGAACATTGATCTGGCGAGCCATATTTTTTGGCCAAAACTAAAATATTCACTTATGCAAATGAATTCAAACAAAAGACACAATTAACAAAAAAAAAAACATAAATTTTATAAAGTTTTGAAAAATTTTAATCCATTTTTTAACCCGTCTAGAGTCAAAGGAACATTTTATTCTCTTCATGTTTTTCAAAAAAAATTTAAGTATACCAATAGTAGACCAAAATCCCCGAAGCTCGAGTTCATTTTTTATAGCCCACTAGTGTTTATAAACCGGTTAACCGGTTAACCGAAAAACCGGTTTTTCCCCAAAATTTCGTTTTTTTTGCAAACCGGTTAACCGGAATTGAAAATTTCCGGTGCACCGAAAACCGGTTTTTTTCTGTCGGTTAACCGGTTTTTTAAATACCTGCAAAACGGATTATTTTTGCAATTATTAAGGGTTTTTACTTATTTTTTATGACATTTTCAAAATTTCGCTAAAAAAACCTTGAAAATCCGTGAGAAAGAAAGTCTAAAATATTTGTTATCTACAAGAAACAATTTTCCAAATAGGGATTTTATTCCGAATCTGGTAAATATTAAAAATTCACATTGTTGTAAGCAAGTTTTGGCTACTTTCATTGAAAACTTTATAAGTGACTGTTAACCAAATAGTAAAATTCCTGTTTATGGAGAGAATGCAAATAAAAGAACATCGAAATAAAAAAAGGTACTGCAATTTTCAACGAAGTGATGTATTTTTTAAATAAAACCAATATAAGTTAAATTAAAGCCCCGGAGAATATGGGAAAATAAAAGCACCGTATTTAAATACCGCTATTTTGAAAAGGTATCAGTTGCCAACTTTGCTGAAAGAAACAAATATGTTAAAATAAGTTATATATTCGCTTTTGTATTTAATAAAATTTAGCTATTTTAAAGTATTTTTTGGGTTTGTCAGTTAAAGAAAAAAAAACCGGTTAACCGGTTTTTTCATTCCGGTTTAACCGAGAAAACCGGTTAACCGAAAAAGCTGATTTTCGGTTAACCGAGAAACCGGTTTTCCAAAATGTCGGTTTTTTATAAACACTATAGAAGGATTCCAAAATTTTTGAAAACAAAAAAAACACTTTTTCGACCTTACCTATTTTAATTTGCATAAAAATTGGCATATCAATTCTCGAGATCTGTGTCGAATTTCGGTTTTTGTTATTTAGTCAAAATTGTGAATGGTTCGCGTTTTATCGCTGTTCAAAGTTGGTATTTTGCAACAATTTAATGAAAAATACATGATGTTTAAATGATCCTATCTTTGGAACGCATCATCCGATTGTCACGAAATAAAGCGCAAAATAATGGTTATGTCCTGGTCTTAAAATAGAATTTTGAAAAAGGATAGGATGCTTTGCAAAAAGGATATTGAAATTAAAAAAATGTCCTTAATTTGCAAATATCTCAAAATGCGTATCTTTAATTTTCCTATATTTTTTTGCACATATAGCCCTAAATATACTTAACAACATATGCAAATCCCAAATTGGGATGGTAAGCGGTTTAATTGTAAACGCGGTTTCATGAAACGCCTTATTGATTTTTGTTAATAACTCTCGTTTACAAATGAAAAACAATTTCTGCGCACTAACCGCGAATAATTTTTTTATATGTATTTTTGATCGCTAAACTCAAAAATTTCATCAAAAGAACATTTCGCGAATAACTTTTTGTTTAATGAATTTTTTAGCGTTTTTTGGAGGTATTTTGACTATTTTTCTTATATCTTAAGTTCTGTTTATCTGATTCTCTCGCAATAAAAACCAAATTAAAGACAATCAAATTTCCAACAAATTCTACATTCATCATTTTTTCATAAGTTCATAGCTTTACGCGCAAATAATTTTTTTAGCGTTATTTGGAGGTATTTTGACTATTTTTCTTATATCTTGAGTTCCGTTCATCTGATCTTTTCGCAATAAGAACCAAATTAAAGACAATCAAATTTCCAACAAATCCTTCATTCGTTATTTTTATATCAGTTCATAACTTTACGCGCAATAGGCAAACAAGGAAAAACTATTTTTTATTAACAAAGCTCATTTTTTAAAAATTTTAAAAACAGAAATTGTAAAAAAATATCATTTTTTTTTGTATTTTATCATGTATATTCATAAAATTTGTGATAACTTCGGAGTAAACCTATAGATTTTCATCAAATCAACTTTATTATATTTCTCAATGTTCAGGCTTTGCAGATAAATAAAATGATGCAATTAATTGCAAAGATTTCTATTTCTTAAACTTTTTTTAAATGATTTGTTAATCAAAAAACTTATTTTAGTCATATGTTTGCCTATTGCGCGTAAAGTTATGAACTGATATAAAAATAATGGATGAAGAATTTGTTGGAAATTTGATTGTCTTTAATTTGGTTCTTATTGCGAAAAGATCAGATGAACGGAACTCAAGATATAAGAAAAATAGTCAAAATACCTCCAAATAACGCTAAAAAAATTATTTGCGCGTAAAGCTATGAACTTATGAAAAAATGATGAATGTAGGATTTGTTGGAAATTTGATTATCTTTAGTTTGGTTTTTATTGCGAGAAGATCAGATAAACAGAACTTAAGATATAAGCAAAATAGTCAAAATACCTCCAAAAAACGCTAAAAAATTCATTAAACAAAAAGTTATTCGCGAAATGTTCTTTTGATGAAATTTTTGAGTTTAGCGATCAAAAATACATATAAAAAAATTATTCGCGGTTAGTGCGCAGAAATTGTTTTTCATTTGTAAACGAGAGTTATTAACAAAAATCAATAAGGCGTTTCATGAAACCGCGTTTACAATTAAACCGCTTACCATCCCAATTTGGGATTTGCATATGTTGTTAAGTATATTTAGGGCTATATGTGCAAAAAAATATAGGAAAATTAAAGATACGCATTTTGAGATATTTGCAAATTAAGGACATTTTTTTAATTTCAATATCCTTTTTGCAAAGCATCCTATCCTTTTTCAAAATTCTATTTTAAGACCAGGACATAACCATTATTTTGCGCTTTATTTCGTGACAATCGGATGATGCGTTCCAAAGATACGATCATTTAAACATTATGTATTTTTCATAAAATTGTTGCAAAATACCAACTTTGAACAGCGATAAAACGCGAACCATTCACAATTTCGACTAAATAACAAAAACCGAAATTCAATAAAAATCAGAAGAATGGATATATTAATTTTTGGATAAATTGAACCACCATCGGCTGATTGCCTATGCTATTTAAAATGGAACCAGTCTATAGCCCACTGAAGGTTTTAAATTTTTTTCAAAGGCGTTTTCAATCAGTCAAAAGAAGTATTAAATTTAAATCTGAGCATATTTCCTTAGAGCATATTAACCCTCTGTCTGCCGTTTTTAGGGTTCAGTTTTCTCCTTTTTTCAAATATCCTCCTCGATCACCACTAACACGTGCGTTCAAAGGGTTTATTTGTTCTATCAAATTTCACCAGGGGTGGTGCAAAAATTGCAAAATGCTTAAAAAGTAAAATTGTAAGTTATCACCAGGGAAACCAAAAATATGCAGTATCATGTTTTTCCTGTGCATTTTACTGATAAATAGGCAAGGTATTTATCCGTTTTAGAAGTTTTTAAGAAATCTGGCATCGATTTGTTACAGCATATTTTTGCATATTTTAGCCTTAAGAGCATATTTTTGCATATTTTAGGTTTAAGAGCATACTTTAGCATAAAAGCATATTTTTAGAGCATATTTTCAATTTTTAGAGCATTTTTCCAGTTTTTAGAGCATATTTTTACATTTTTAGAGCATTTCTTTTTCAATTTTTAGAGCATTCCTTTCCAATTTTTTTTATGACAACATTTATTTTTAAATTTTTTATCCAACAAGGATGTTTTTTTCAACAATTGAATAGTTCATGCGAATAAAGACGAATAGACCATTTGTAGAATTTTACAGGGGACAATAAAAACGCAGGAAACGGTTAAAAAATAATATTTTTGTCAACTTTTTGGTATTAGCTTAAAGATTTAGGTCACATCTACCTATATACAAAATTTTAGTAAGGTATTCGAAAGAGAACTTGCCAAAAAATTGGACTTAAATTTTTGCTTAAATGGAAAAAGGGCGAATATCCAAAAAAATGTATTGAAATTTGAATAAAAATGTGTTATTTTGCAGCACATTTTGACTACATTTTCATGAGACTTGCAAAACTTGACGAACTATGGTTGGTATTTGTTTGTAACACTTTAAGGACTTCAAGGATACACTTTTTAAGGATTGTCAGGACATGGAAAAAAATTTTTTTTTGTTAATTTTTTTAATATTCCTGCTATTTGATGCAGTAGTAATTCTTTATGACACTAAATACATTTTTAGGAATTATAATATTAACCCTTGACTGCATACTACGACGTATAATAAAAGGACATAAAAATTTTTTTTTTTTTATTCCTGACATTGGATGCAGTATTAACACTAAATGTTTGTATGTGCTAAGATTGTTTGTGTACAATTTCAAATTTTAGCTAATATCAATTTTAAACTCGCAGCTAAATAATTTTTATATAATATTTTGTTAAGGATGGATATTCGCCCTTTTTTCTTTCCACACTTTAAAGTCTTATAACTCAAGAACGGTAAAATTGTTTGCCAATATAATAAGTGTGGTTTGTTCTTCGTAATGTTCTTTTAACACATTGTTACTGAAAGTAAAATTTTTGTATGATTTTGTGTTGTATTTAATCAAAATTGTGCGTTAGTTCACTCCCAATTTAAACAAAAATATAAAAATATACGAATTATTGCACATTCAAAGTCATTTTTTTAGCCTTAAAAGTCAAAATTTCCCCAAAATTTCTGCATAGGATTGTAGGGCTCTGCTAATAATATGCATTTATGCAAAAAAACGTGTTTGCGAAAAAGTGGTCTATTCGTCCTTATTCGCATGAACTATTCAATTACAGAATTGTGACGGCTGATTCCCTTTTGGCCTATTCTTGCTTCATATCGGTATATGAAACTATGTTTTCTTTAGATTCAGCAACTTGGTAGAAAATATTAAGGCAAATATTTTTGTAGAACATATTTAACCCTCTAACTATCGCACATAACGGTATTTTGGAGGGTCTATTCTCTAACAAATTGTAAAAAAACACAGCAAAAAAGGGGACATAATTTTTTTTAAGAGCATATTTTTATTGTTTTTAGAGCACATTTTCCGTTTTTAAGGGCATTTTTTAAGCACATAAAACGTGTTTTTAGAGCATATTTTTGGTTTCCCTGGTTATCACATATTGTTACATTGTTTTTCACCAAAGTCTTGTGAAATAAGTCGAACAAAATTTTAAAAATCTGCTTTTGAGCTACATAAAGTTAACAGATGTCTGCAATGAAATTTGATAGGTTAGGTTAGGTAGGTAGGCAGCCGCCTTTTGGACAGCTCACTTGGGTCCTTCAATAAACGTGGTCCCGTTGTGTTACCTATAGAAGAGATAAGAAAAGAAAAAAATAAAATATAGGGATAGAAGAGAGAAAGGTGAAGAAAATAGTAGTGCTCAAGTGGCCTCACTGGGATCCAAGCTGAAACGCTCAGAATCCCTGATGAACGAGATTATCCTATTCACATCCATGCCGGATAAACACGTCAAATCTGCCAGTATCGGGTTACCAAAATGTTTGGCTCTCCGATGGGCGTATGCCGGACATTGGCATAGGAAGTGCGTAACCGTATCTTCCTCTTCCACATCCTGACATCCCACGCAGTAATCATTGTGGGCAATTCCCATTTTACTGGCGTGTGCGCCGAATCGCGCACTGTGCCCCGTAACGGCTGCAACTTGGTTGCGTAGCTGGTTCCGGGACAGTTGGATGATTCTACCCGTGCGCCGGCGATCAAATGAGGGCCACACCATCCTCTTGTTGAGACACGTGGATTCACGTCGCCATCTGTCGTTGGCTATCTGAAAAGGTGAATTTTCGTTCAGCCTCTTACTCGCACTGAGCGGGATGCCAGGCGTATGATCTATCTCGTTAGAGAGTAGAGTCGTACCATGCCTGGCTAATTCATCGGCAACACTGTTGCCATTTATACCCACATGTCCAGGCACCCAGATGAGTGCCAAATTCGAATGTCTCGCCATCTCATTAAGAAACGCCCGGCATTCTCGGACAATTCTAGATGTAGTGGTCACACCTGCTAGGGATTTGAGAGCCGCTTGGTTGTCGGTGAAAATACATATATCCCTGAGTGATATCCGTTGGCACCCTAACCAATCTGCAGCCCGTATTATAGCCATTATCTCGGCTTGAAATACGCTACACTGGTCCGGTAGTCGAAATGAGAGCCTGTAATCCAGTCGACTCACAAAAACGCCACCCCCCACTCGGCCGTCCATTTTGGAGCCCTCAGTAAAAACCTTAAGTGTCTCCTCAGGAATATCGAGGCCCTCCGTCCAATCGGACCTGTCCGGAATCCTTGTTACAAACCCGGTTTCGAACGAAAAATTTGTCAGTTGTTCTTTTCTTGGAGCATATTAACCCTCTATCTTCCATTTTAAGGGGTCATTTTGGACCTTTTTCGCAAATATACTCATTAAAGGTGTCCTAACGACTAATGTAATTTTTCAAAATCTCTTTTTAATACCTGGTAGGGTCCTTAATTGTAGTTTAGTATCTAAAAATGAGTGAGCCCAAATTTGGGGACAATCGGATAAAAATAACTCGTGCCGAAAATGGATTGAAGTTTTGGGACACTCTTATATAATGGAAAAACGTATTTTTTCCAGTTTTTTGAAAAATATTGGAGTATGTTATTTTTTGCAAAATTTTTTGTTAAATAATATGAAAATGGTAATAAATTACCTTTCCAAACAGCTTATAGAAATTCAAATCGGATAAAAAATAAGGACTTTACGCATACATGCCCCAGACCATTGCATGGTTTTTAAAGCCAAAATTTGAAAATTTTTAAAATTTCTAGGCAAAAAAATAAAAAAAATTAATTTTACTTTATAATCTTATTAAATACATGTTATAGATAAAACATAACAGATATGGTAGTCTAGCATTTTTTTTTTTATTTGGCGTGGGTAGTGATATAATTTCCGCGGATAATTAGCAAACATGGAAAACAAATATGTCTGTATTGTAGGATAAGAAGTGAAAAACATAAATTCTGTAAATTTTTTCCGAAATCGGACATCTTTAACCCCTTTTTGGCGAGGTGAAATGACAAATTTGGGACATTATACATTTCTATAATACAAAATATCTGCATATATCCGATTTATTAAAAATTACAGAATTAACGTTTTGCACTTTGTTCCGTACAATAGAGACAAAATTTTCCCATATTTGCCAAACTATTGTAGAAAAACACACTTTATTTGGAATCCGCGGAAATTTTATCCTGACCCGTACCAAATAAAAAAAAAGCTTGAATACCATATCTGCTACTTTGAATCTTAAACATGTTTTCAATATGATCATAAAGTAAAAATATTTTTTTTTTTATTTTTTTGCCTAAAAATTTTGAAAATTTTGATATTCTGGCTTCGAAAACCCTACAGACCCCGATGGGCCTAGACCTAGTTGGGTTCCTTAAAAATCGTCATAGTTTTTGATCCAAAATTTGTGTCCGTTTCGCTCTACCTTGCTTAGTTTTTGAGATACGTGATTATAGGGGACCACTGGGGTCTTGAGAATTAAAAAACTCGATAACTTCAAAAATATTACTCGGAGAGCTTTTGACTATTTTACGGTCTTGTTCTACGTGTTGAGAGCTACAAAAACGCTGTTGGACTTTTTGTTGTGTCGGCAATATTTACCGAGATATGAGCATTTTAAAATTTTCGGGAATGCTAACTTTTTTGGATCCAAAGTTAGGGCCCATTAGGGTCCAGACATGTAAAGAGGACCGGCGATACTATGGAGATTCTAAGAACCAAAAATGGCCTCCATTTTGCTCTATCTGGCTTAGTTTCCGAGATAGCGCCATTTTAAGTTTTCTGAAAATAAAAAAAATTTACCTTTTATTTTGCTAATATTAGCAAAAAATCTTGTAAAAATGTAGTCAACTCAATTTCAAATTTAGCAAAAGAAATTAGTTCAAAGTTTGTTTAAAATTGCTAATGTGCTAAATGAAGTTTGCAAGAATTTTTTGCTAACATGCTAATCTCAACTAAAAATTTGCTAAAAGTTAGCTAACTAGCGTTAGCAAAAAAAAAATTAGTAAATCTACTAACGTATTTTTTTTGAGTGTACGTAAGCTTTACTCGATTTTCTTAATAAATGCACTAAGAAAATTATGTCATTAACTGTTTGTAGGTTATTTTAAAAAGTAATCACTAAAGTCATTTTAAAAGAAAAATCATTAATTTTATTAAGGACTTCTTATTTTCTACTGTTTCTGTAGTTAAAAAAAAAATAATTTACTGTATTAAAAACGAATTTTCTGTTACATTTAATTTCGGCAGTAAAAAATTTCTTCTATAGTTTTACTGTTTTTTTTCAATATAAAATAACTGAATATTCACTAGTTTTTAAGTCATTAAATTAACATTTAAAATTGACTGTAATATGTTTTTATTTTAAATGAAAAAAACAGTGGAATGGTTTTTAAATAAAATTTCATTTGTTTTAAGTGAATATTCACTGGAATTTACCTACATAATTTTTTGAGTGTGGGAAATGAACCCTAAGCTCACTTTTGTTGTGTCTTATTTCTGGCTGTCTGGTTGGGTTTTCCATTTTGGTATATTCAGGGACTTATATGTAGTAGAAATTCACGGCGAATATTTTTGCGGAACATTTAAACCCGTTATAACCCTGTTTTAATGGTGTTTTTTGCACTTTTTTAAAAGAAGAACAAAAAAGACCCTTATCTTGAGGAGTTAGAGGGTTAAGATATTTTACAAAAATGTTCTCCGTAACATTTTACATAAATTTGCTGAACACACCATATAGTTTAAACGTAAGCTTTATTCGATATTCAATAAAGATTGACAATACAACATTTGCATTTGGGGGAAACTTTACCTCCCCCTAAAATGAAACCCAGATGTAAACTTTCAAAACGCCGATACACGAATATTTTTTTTTTGTCTCTTCTATCAAATTTGTTTGGTCTGACCTTATAATTTTGGAAAAAAATTGATTTTGTTGAACAGTGTTTCAAATTTTGAAATAATACATAATGTAACCGATTATAATCCATCCATGATTTAATGTTTATAAATAATAAATATGAAATACATTTTTTGAAATAATCATACATTACGTAGCAAGTTATTAGTAATACAATATTTTTCACTTTCAAATAATACGTTGTTAAACAAATGTTTGGTAAGACATCCCAAAATAATGCTACAAATAAGGGATATACATAACCTGGTAATGTGTTACATAATCACCACCCACTGCCAAAGTTTTGCTGGGGGGTTTTGTTATGGAAAATGTCACCTTTCATTTGCTTTTGGTTTCATCCGATTCCGATTCGGAAAGTTCGATTTTGATTTCAGCTATTCTAAAAAGAGATCTAAGAATCTGAAATTACATTTATTTACAAATATTATTTAAATTTCTATAAATAAATTTTTGCATTTTGTTTTCTTTTTATTTATTACATGAATTGCATTTGAGTTACCTTTATTTTTTTTATACCCTCCACTTACAAGGGAAGTATCTCAACCCTTATGAACCGATTTGCCTGAAACTTAAAATATATATAAATGAGACGATTTTAAGGTTGGGGTGTCTCGGCTTTTCGGCCATATCAGTGTTTCAAAATTTCGTTGTCCCCTTATGAAACCATATGGACCTCCGGGAAAATTTCGATAACTCACGAACTAACAGTAATATCCTCTAGAGCAAAAATACGTGTCGACTTAAATTTAATAAAGATTATTTCGTATTCATATGGACATCGTAGCTCTATGTCTTCATATAAATACCCCCCAAAATTTTCACATTTTCATGAAAAAAGTATTTAACGAAGCCAAACTTTTACATGGTTATGCCACCGTTGGATAGGCATTAAAAAAACCTTTCTTCTCATATGTAAACATCATATAGTTTCTTAAAAAGAAATGGCTGAAAAATCCAAAAAACGATTTTTTCGCCATTTTTTGACCCATGTTTTGAACCCCTAAATCCCCGATATGGCCGATAAGCCGAGACACCCCAACCTTAGAATTGTCTCTTTTATATATATTTTACGTTTCATGCAAATCGGTTCATAAGGGTTGAGATACTTCCCTTGTTAGTGATAGAGGGTATATATAAGTTTGTCATTCCGTTTGTAACTCATCGAAATATCGATCTGGGACCCCATAAAGTATATATATTCATGATGCCCGATCGATTTTAAGACATTCTAGCGATGTCCGTCTGTCCGTCTGTCTGTCTGTCTGTGGAAAATGCTGTCGCGGACAAAATATTGCACAGAGATGACTGAAACTTAACATATTTATTGGAAGTTCTCCCGAGAAGTTTGGTATCGCATTTGAGCGATATCGGTTCAGCGGTTCAAAAGTTATGAACGAAAATGTAAGCACACCTCAAAAATTTCGGTACATTCAACATAACCTAAAAATACAAAATGCTTTAATTCGGCTTCTGGTTGACATATGTGAACATAATTGAACACCAAATGGTATTTAAACAAGTACGAACATATTTTTTGACAAAAAAAGAAAAAAATCGCGGATTTTTTTTACCAAAATTTTTTTTCGCGGAAATTTTTTTTAAAAAATTTTTTTTTTTTTCAAAAGTAATTTCCTTTTAAATAAGGTTTTTTGCAATAATCTTTTTGATATTGTGGAGGGTATCACTACATTCGGCAAGGCCGAATTTAACTTTTTTACTTGTTTGTTTATTGTCTTTTTTTTTATAATTTTATTCCATTTCAATTCTGTTAATTGCAAAAGCCATTAAAAAAATTAAACATTGTCATTGGTAAAATAAATATGTATAGAGCAGCGGTTACCAACCTATGGTACGCGTACCATTAGGGGGTACGCGAAACTCTCCCCGGGGGTACGCAAAATTTTAGAGAGAATTTTTTTGCGATAACCTTTCTATTAACCTTTCGATGCTGATTCCGAATATGGTTCCCAAATTGTTCTATGATGTCATGTTTTTTAGAAAATGTTCTCATTTTTTTCAAAATGCCATTTCATTGTATATACGAGGGTGTTTCATGTGAAAAGTTACGGAATTGTTGATCTGCCATTATATTAAAAAAAAAACAATTATAAAAATTAAAAAAAAACATTATATTTCAATATTTCAATATTTTAGCTGTTTTTGCTCTGCAGAAAAATGAACTCAAAACCCACGTTTTCAGATGCATTGAACCACCCCACGGAGCGAACATTTTTCCAAAAAATACCACAATTGTTTTGATCTCCCCTAAACCCATAAAAAATGTTAATACCCGTAAATCAAAAATTTCAAAATTAACTGTTATATATGTGAAATTTCTTTAACGAAAACAAAAAACTCTTTAGGGGGTACGCGGCTGATAAAATTTTAAATTAGGGGTACGCGAGCTAAAAAGGTTGGTAACCGCTGGTATAGAGTATAAGAGTTTTCAGTTGTTGTTGTTGTTTTCTACTTACTCGTCGTACTTATAATTGTATTTTTATTTATTCAGTACTATTTTAAATAATTCTGGTAGTCATAGTAGTTGGATAGTTGGATGGTTGGTTGGTTCGTTGGCAGGTTGGTTGGCAGATATGTAGGTTGGTACTCACTCGTAGTTTGAAGTTAAATAATTTTACTATGATTCAAACTGTCACTACCGTTTATTAATTGCAATAAATATTTCAAGTTAATTTTTTATTTTTTAATTTTACTTATTCCATTGATTCCATTGATTCACGCTCATTTGATATTTTCAAATTATATATATTATCGTTAAATATTTTTTAAAAAAAAAGTGGTGATATTCAATTGGGATTAATTGGCATGGTTTTAATTTATTACTGGTTTATTCAATTTCATATTCGTTGTATTCGTATGTTGGTCTATTAAATGACAGATGTTGTTATTGCTGCTGCTCTTTTTTGTTGTTGTAAAAAAATTGCATTAAATTTTATCTAGAATTCAACAGAAAAAATTTTGTCGTTTAAAAAAAATTATAAAAAATATAATTTTTTTATTTATTTTGGTTTGAGTCCATATAAGTTATTTCTAACAGTTTTTGATGTAGAAAGAGAAAATCTGAAAAAAAAACTAATTGACAACGCAGGCTGTGTCGAGATGTCGACATCTTTCGGAAGAAGCCATCCTTTCTTCGTCAGCACTCTTCGATTGTCACACTTTGATTGTCACTGTAAGTATGTCAGTTTAAAACCAGCTATTTACACGTTCAGTTTGGGAGAAAGAAAATGCGAATCATTTTACATTACCCATAAATTATCGTTTAGACGAACTTAAGGGGGGTTTAAACAAAAAAAAAAGTCTTAATATGAACAATTTTTAAACAACTATAAAAAATAAACACGCAATCTTTTTTAGTTCTGTTTTTTTATTTAAAAAATAAATTATTTAAATATTTTTAAAATTTTATAACACAAAATTTGGTCAATTAGAATTTGCCAGGGCTGCCACTCAATCGTAGAATGCTTTTTTTAAAGCTCAAAATCGGCTGCAATTCTTCAGCAAAAACTACTAAACCAATTTTGATGAAATTTATTTTGATTTGTAGATTATTAAATTTTCTAGTACCTACACTCAAAAAAAAAAAACTTTGTAAAATTACAAGAAATGTTTGTATCTTATTTTTGTTGCTACCACCTATTTGAAAATTTTTTTGATGCGATCAAACTTACAAGTAGGTTTCGTGATTTTACTAGATTTTTTTGCTACCTCTTATTTTACGAGAATTCCTAGTAAAAATTACGTTTTTTTTTTTTGTAATTTTACAAGATTTTTACCAACCCCGTGTAAAAATCGATTAGATCTTGTCAGATCTACTTTTATCTAATTATATATGATTGCATCTGATTGTATATAATTATATCTGGTCAGATATAATTAAATGTCAATTTTGTGGCATGTTGACCAAATCCGAGATATAATTAGATCTCGATTTTGGACATTTCAGATATAATTATATGCAATCAGATACGATCATATATGAACATATATGAACAGATCAGATAAGATCTAATACATTTTTACACGGGACGAAATTGTAAATTTACAACTTTTTTAGCGCAATAAAACTTACAAAAATTTTTTGTAAATTTACTAGATTTTTTTTGTACAAAATCTAACAAATTTGTAAAATTACAAGAAAAACTGTAAAATTACCAAAAAAAAATTTAAATTTAGATCGAAAATTGTTTGTTAAAAAACAATGAAAACTGACAAATATTGGTAAAATGGGATAACGTGACTTTTTCTAGTAATTAAACAAGGTTTTTTTTGACTGTACTAGAGATGGGATTATGAGTCAATCGCGATCACGCACGCTCAGGAAAAAAATTAATCACGCACGACAATTTTTTTTGTGATCACGCTCTTGCACGATCACTTGAGAAGAAAAAATTTCAATCGCGCTCACGGCGTAATCACGAAATACTCACGAAATAATATATGTTAAAAAAATGTATGTCATACTTTTTTAAGCGTTACCCAATGGAAAAGTCCTTGAGCAATCCTTGGTGTGGGCCCGCTGACATGCCAGATTCACAGCTGACATCCCCAAGACATCTCTATATACCAAGTTGAGGACAGTTTCATTCCAAATTTCCTCAATCATAATCAGCAGTTGTCAGGCGGTGCTAATTACTTGACTGAGTTTGTTGAAAACAAATCGAAGTTTTGTACTATGTACTAACAGGCGACTGATTTTTCTATATATTTGGTTGAGATTCACGATGATCACGGGATTGGTGCGCATCTCTAGTACACAGAAAAAACAGCCTGTTTTTTGTCCAACAAAAAAATATTGTATAACATAAAAGAAAAACAATTTGGTCAATATGAAAGGTGAACTACCTTCAATTTTTTCATTTTGGTTCAAAATTACGCCCTCTATTTGAAAAAAATAAAAAAAACATCAATTACTAAATACACCGATTACTTTAGTAATTGGACCAATTACTTTGAGTAATTAATATTACAATTTTCGTGCTCGGAGGAAATTCATATACTAAAGTAATTGAATCGGTGTATTTAGTAATTGATTTTTTTAATTTTTGTTTAATTTTTTCCAATAAAGTGGTTCGTTTCTCACATAATCACCTTTCATATTGACCAACGTTTTTATACCCTCCAACCACAGTATGGGGGTATACTCACTTTGTCATTCCGTGTGTAACGCATCGAAATATCGGTCTAGGACCCCATAAAGTATATATATTATTGATCAGTGATCGATTCTAAGACATTCTAGCGATGTCCGTCTGTCCGTCCGTCCGTCCGTCCGTCTGTGGAAGACACGATGCAGTCCAAACTAAAAGAGCTAGACTCCTGAAATTTGGTACGAATATGTCTTATGGTACCTATATTTGTAGAATACTACTGGCAAAAACGTATTTAATTCCTGGTTTATTATATGGCTGTGAACTTTTTGCAAATTGTGACTCAGGAAGTAAAAGAAAACTGGAGGTTGTGTACAACAGTATCATAAGATATGTCTTTTGTAAAAAAATTATATGGTGTGTCATTTGAAAACTTAATGAAAATAAGAGTTCTTTTGTTTTTACACAAAATAGTTTATACCAAAAAGCCACTTTACCTCTATGAGAAAATTAGGTTTGCCAGATCTAATAGAGGCAGGAAGATAATACTGCCGCGGCACAGGACTCTTGTATCTGAGTGGCATTTCTACCTTAATGCCTCTCGTCTTTGGAACAGTCTTCCAGAAGATCAACAACTTAACAGCAACGCTTCACGTTTTAAAACATTTCTTTTTGATGAATTTTTTCGAAACTAAACTTGTTTTGTTTAAATCGTATTTAAACGTTTCAACTATTTTTAATTTAATTTTTTTTTATAACTAATTTTTTTGATTGTTTTATTTATACTTTATATTTTTTTTTTTTTTCATATATGTAATTCTAATTTAATGGTTTTTCGTTGTTTTTAGTTTTTTTTTAATTTTTTTCTTTCTTTCATTTGATTAAATTGTTTTTATCATTTAAATTGCTTATCATAATCATTCCTGTACTCTAATTATAAGATTTATCTTGTTGTGCAGGAATTAAATAATTAAATAAATAAGTATTGGGCTGGTTAAGTTCGAACATGGGCAAAATCGGATCAGGGGGAAAAAAGTTCCCCCTTGAAGAACTAAAACAACCTCTGAAAAAACGTCATTTTTTATAGTTTTTTTTTGTTTTTGCTAAGCAAACGAAACATTTTTATGTCAGAAAAAGTTCAAAGTCTTCCAGTTGGATCTAGAAAGGTTGTTTTCCATCGCCGAAACCCCCCTCCCCCCCACCAAAAAACATACGCCCCTGTTTTTTTTTTTACGTGTTGGAGGGTATAAAAGATTCGGCACAGCCGAATTTAACACTCTCACTTGTTTTCTTTTATTTTGTAAAATATTTTTTTTATTGGACAAAACAACAAAAAACAGGCTGTTTTTCTGTGTATGAATAAATCATAAAAATGAAAATGCAATGAAATTCATTATCTTTCAGATTGATTGGTTAAAACGAGACAAAGTTTTTCCCATGTTTTTTTATTTGGTTATAATGATTATTGCGATTTGAAAAACGGTTTTTGTTTTTTATTTTAATTGATCTTTATTGTCCCTTTATTTTCCCTTCCAAATTGTTGGAACAAAAGTTATAAAATAATTCGAATATATCATTGTACCTGTAAATGATTTCTTTTCATTCAACGAAAGAAGTTTCAATTGTTTACAAAAAGCTTAACGAACAATAATTAAAATTCAAATAGTGGAGTTCGTTTAAAGAGCATTTATTTACAATAATTGGATTTAATAAATAAGAAGAACATGAGGCATGAAGTTGGCGGGAGAAGTATTTTCTTTATTCAAATTAAATAAAGAAATTTGGTATTTACCCACACACAGGGAAAAAATTATTTGGAACTCAGTTGAAACTCCTCAAATTTGGTTTCAGAATATAAGGTTTAGTTACAACTACTTAAATTTAATTATCATGATTTTAAAACTATCTTTTAAACCAAAAATCTGAACATATTACAAAAAAACAATCACATTTTCAAAAAATAATAGTTGCGAAGAATTCCAAAATTTTTGACTACAAAAAAACACTTTTTCGGCCTTACCTATTTTAATTGTCTTAAAAATTGGTATGTATGTTCTTCTGATTTTTGTTGAATTTCGGTTTTTGTTATTTGGTAAAAATTGTGAATGGTTCGCGTTTTATCGCTCTTCAAAGTTGGTATTTTGCAACAATTGTATGATAAATACACAATGTTTAAATGATCATATCTTTGGAACGCATCATCCGATTGCCACGAAATAAAACGCAAAATAATGGTTATGTCCTGTACTTAAAAAAGAATTTTGAAAAAGGATAGGATGCTTCGCAAAAAGGATATTGAATTTAAGAAAATGTCCTTAATTTGCAAATATCTCAAAATGCGTATCTTTAATTTTCCTTTATTTTTTTGCACATATAGCCCAGAATGTACTTAACAACATATGCAAATCCCAAATTGGGGTGGTAAGCGGTTTAATTGTAAACGCGGTTTCATGATACGCCTTATTGATTTTTGTTAATAACTCTCGTTTACAAATGAAAAACAATTTCTGCGCACTAACCGCGAATAATTTTTTTATATGTATTTTTGATCGCTAAACTCAAAAATTTCATTAAAATAACATTTCGCGAATACATTTTTGTCAAATCAATTTTTTAGCGTTTTTTTTTAGGTATTTTAACTATTTTGCTTATATCTTAAGTTCTGTTTATCTGATCTTCTCGCAATAAAAACCAAACTAAAGATAATCAAATTTCCAACAAATCCTACATTCATCATTTTTTCATCAGTTCATAGCTTTACGCGCAAATAATTTTTTTAGCGTTATTTGGAGGTATTTTGACTATTTTTCTTATATCTTGAGTTCCGTTCATCTGATCTTTTCGCAATAAGAACCAAATTAAAGACAATCAAATTTCCAACAAATACTTCATTCATTATTTTTATATCAGTTCATAACTTTACGCGCAATAGGGAAACATATGACTAAAATAAGTTTTTTGATTAACATATCATTTAAAAAAAAGTTTAAGAAATAGAAATCTTTGCAATTAATTGCATCCCAGCAAAACTTAGATTACCAAATAAGGTATAAAATAAGGTATATGATCTCTTATTTTATACATTGCAGCATTGATGATTTTAACAGGCGATGAGACTCAAAGTAATGCATCCACATTATCACATAGAATACCAGTAAGGTATAAAATAAGTCATAAATTTATAACGAAGAATACCAGTAAGGTGTAAAATATATGATATTTTATAGGTTACGAGTAAGGTATATAATATAGCATACCAGAACGTAATATATAAGGTGTTACGAGTAGTGAAAAAGTAATTTTGTATTTAATTTACTCACGTGATTGTGAGTGTAAGAAGATATAATATGCTAGTGAGTGTGTGTCGTTAGAAATTTCTTGTCATGAGCCCATCTCTAGTTTAAACTTATGCATTTTTTTATAAAATAATTATTTTTTATGTTATTGTAATGCATTATGCATTTAATTATAAATAATGCATTATTTCAAACTTTCAAATAATACATAATGTAACCAAATATAAATCATCCATGATATAATGTTTAGAAATAATAAATATGAAATACATTTTTCCAATAATCATGCATTACGTACCAAATTATTAGTAATGCATTATTTTTCACTTTAAAATAATACGTTGTGGAACAAATGTTTGGTAAGACATCCTAAAATAATGCTACAAATAAGGTATATACATTACCTGGTAATGTGTTATATAATCACTACCCATTACCAAAGTTTTGCTGGGATCTTTTTATTTATCTGCAAAGCCTGAACATTGAGAAATATAATAAAGTTGATTTGATGAAAATCTATAGGTTTACTCCGAAGTTATCACAAATTTTATGAATATACATGATAAAATACAAAAAAAAATGATATTTTTTTACAATTTCTGTTTTTAAAATTTTTAAAAAATGAGCTTTGTTAATAAAAAATAGTTTTTCCTTGTTTGCCTATTGCGCGTAAAGTTATGAACTGATATAAAAATAACGAATGAAGGATTTGTTGGAAATTTGATTGTCTTTAATTTGGTTCTTATTGCGAAAAGATCAGATGAACGGAACTCAAGATATAAGAAAAATAGTCAAAATACCTCCAAATAACGCTAAAAAAATTATTTGCGCGTAAAGCTATGAACTGATGAAAAAATGATGAATGTAGGATTTGTTGGAAATTTGATTATCTTTAGTTTGGTTTTTATTGCGAGAAGATCAGATAAACAGAACTTAAGATATAAGCAAAATAGTTAAAATACCTCAAAAAAACGCTAAAAAATTGATTTGACAAAAATGTATTCGCGAAATGTTATTTTAATGAAATTTTTGAGTTTAGCGATCAAAAATACATATAAAAAAATTATTCGCGGTTAGTGCGCAGAAATTGTTTTTCATTTGTAAACGAGAGTTATTAACAAAAATCAATAAGGCGTTTCATGAAACCGCGTTTACAATTAAACCGCTTACCACCCCAATTTGGGATTTGCATATGTTGTTAAGTACATTTTGGGCTATATGTGCAAAAAAATAAAGGAAAATTAAAGATACGCATTTTGAGATATTTGCAAATCAAGGACATTTTTTTAATTTCAATATCCTTTTTGCTAAGCATCCTATCCTTTTTCAAAATTCGATTTTAAGTACAGGACATAACCATTATTTTGCGCTTTATTTCGTGATAATCGGATGATGCGTTCCAAAGATACGATCATTTAAACATTATGTATTTCTCATAAAATTGTGGCAAAATACCAACTTTGAACAGCGATAAAACGCGAACCCTTCACAATTTCGACTAAATAACAAAAACCGAAATTCAATTAAAATCAGAAGAATGGATATGTTAATTTTTGGATAAATTGAACCACCATCGGCTGATTGCCTATGCTATTTTAAATGGAACCAGTCTTGCATTTATCAATTTAAAAAAAAATATAAGTTCAAAAACATTCATAATTGGCCGAACCATTCATTTATATTTTGTTTTTTTATGCAATAAATTTTTAGTAACATGCACAGAATATAAGTTCAGTTTTATTAAAAATCAGTTACAGCAACTGATACGTGGTATAAATTGTTTCAAATTTTGAAAAATTCAAAATACATTTGAAATTAAAAATTTTAATGCAATACTACTTATCTAAGGACTATTACACTCAAAATAATAACTCTGTAAAATGACTGTAATCTAAATTCAACAGATATTTGACAGAGTTTTCTGTCAAAATACAGATTTAAAGAAAATACTTTGTATTTTGTTGTGACAAAAAACAAAGTTTCCTCTGTTATGTTACTTTTTACTATGTAATCTTAATTTTACAGATAATTAACAGAGTTTTCTGCTAAAATACAGATTTAAGCAAAATACTTCGTATTTTTTTATAACAAAAAAAGTTTTCTGTTTTGAGTAGTTTTTGTTTTTGTTACCAAACATCAAAATTTTATCTGTATTTTTTTTTTTTTTTGAGAAGAAGTTGAAAAAGTAGCAAAAAAAGTTATCAAAAAAATTTTTTCAGAAATCTTATAAAAATTTTACAAAATAACATGCATTTAACTGAACTCTGTAAATTTACAGAGTTTTTCTGTAAATTTTTTTTTGCATCAAATGCATTTTACAAATATAGGAAAACTTTCATAGTTTTCTTTGCTAAATGGTGCTTTATTTAACCAATATTTTACTAGAAACTCTGTAAATTAACAGTTTTTTTTTTGTCCAAATCATTTTACAGAGTTTTAAAGTAAAATTACGGAGTTTCCTCTGTAAGAAAGCTTTCATATTCAACCAATATTTTACAATAAACTCTGTTAATTAACATTTTTTTTCTCTCAAAATCATTTTACAGAGTTTTTTAGTAAAATTACCAAGAAATGTTGTTAGCTGGAAAAGTATGGTGTACTCTGTTAAATTAGCAGAGTTTTTCTGTAATTTAACAGAGTTATTATTTTGAGTGTAAGTATTGGTAAACACAACCGTTTTTTAATTTTGTGAAAAAGTTACTGCAACTAATTGTATGTTGCTTATACAAAAACTTAGCTAAACTATTAAAACGTCATCAAAAAACAAAATAGTTTTCCAGCTAATATTTTTTTAAAAAATATTTTCTATAAAGATAAACACCAAAATATGAATTAAACATGGTGTTAACAAAAAGGAAAATAAACCACAAAACGTAAGTATAATTAAATCTGTGCAAAAAACATGTGTAGGTATTTTTTTTTTTAATAAGGATTGGTTTCATTTGCAGAAAAAAAATTACCACTTAAAGTTCAAACAAGAAATTTGGATCCATGCTTCCTGCGGATTTACCAACTTATCAACATTCAAACTTTAGAGGCAAATATTAATCTCTATTGAAGAGCTGTACACTCAAAAAAAAAAGTTTGTAAAATTACAAGTAAAAGGTCTTGTAATTCTATTTTACTAATATTTTTGTCTTTTTACAAAAATTGTTGTATATTTAACAAAACGAAAGCTACAGTTTGCTTTGTAATTTTACTATTATATGTTGGTAAATTTATTTTACAAATTTTTTAGGTAAATTTACAAAAAAGTGAATTATTTTACAAATTATAAAAATATTACAAGGTGTTTAGTTTTTTTACACAAGAAAACTGTTATTGTACAACTAAATTTTACTTGATGTTATTTAGTCTTTCTACCAAAAAATGTGTTATTACAAACATTTTTTTTAAGATCTTTTACAAGGTTTTCAGTTTAAAATATATGTATTGAAAAGTACAAAATTCCAATGTAATTTTACAAAACTTATTTTATTATTAATTAAATTAATTACACTGTGCAACAAGAAAAATGAGCCTCAATGGCTTCAACGCCATATGAGAGTAGACCATCAAATGGACAAAATCACCAAAGGGTTTTGCAAAGTCAGTTCGGATTTCTTTTTTATAGCCCACTGAAGTTTTAATTTTTTTATCAAAGGCGTTTGGAAAATGTCAAAAATACTATAGTAAAAACACATCTGAGCTTCAAAATATGGTTTGATGTCTTCAATGAAATTGTATGGCGGTTCTTTTCTTAGAACATTTTAACCCTCTTACTGCCATTTTAAGGGGTCATTTTAGTCCTTTTTCAAAAGCTAAACACAGAAGTCTAATAAAACGTCCATTTAGAGGGTTAAAATGTTCTACAAATATTTTCCTCATAAAATTTCACTAGGGGATGTCAAATGGTCAAAGCTTGTGCGACATGTGCAAAATGTTTAAAAAGGGTTAAGTATTAACAATCAATGTGTGTTATTTTTTTTTTACCAAAGCAGTTTTAACAAATATCGCCAAAAAACAGCGCAAATACTTATACTTTTTAGCTTAAAATGATGTTCTGATGTGTTTTATAAAATTTTATGATGATTCTTTTCTTTGACCAAATTAACACTCTAGCTCCCGTTTAAAGGGGTCATTTTGTCCTTTTTTAAAATAAATACAAAAAAGTCTATAAAAAGGCAGTTAGAGGGTTAAAATGTTTTACAAATATTTCCTGCGTCAAATTTTACTAGGGTACTAAGAGAGAAAGTTCGTCCAGCATAAAGAAAGTGCTTTAAAACTGTAAAGTATTCAAATTTTTTTTTATTTTTTTTTTTGGGCCGAAATATAAAAAAAAGTTTTATAAATATAAAATTGTTTTGCTTAAGTGCAAAAAGCATATAACAAAAATTATTTTGGTTTTATTGGCCAAAAACGTCTCGGTAAATTTGGTTGCTACAGTTTAAAAGCAGTACTGCTCCATTAAAATAACTCCAAACCATCAATACCAATAGCATACAGCATTGAAACTAAAGAAAACTACGATGTGTTAAAATCAATGGCCCTTACCACAAGAAAAAAAAAGTCAATTTTAACAAAAGTTTTATTTCAAATTTAAAATTTTCAATACAGTTTTTGAAAGTCGATTTTAAAAACAAAAACAATTTGTATGGAAATAAAATTAAAAGCTGATTTTAAATGTATTTTATTTTTCTATGGTAAGGCTGAATCCTTTTAAACGTTGAATACAAAAAACATAAATGGAAAATTTGATTGTGATTTAGTGAAGCCAATCAAAAAGAAGGTAAAACAGCAACATTTATGATTTTTTTTAATAAAATAGAGACAGTTTGAATCAGAATCAAAAAAAGAGAGTGATGATAACCTCAGTTATCAGCTGCCATCATTATCGAAAAGACCTCGAACCATATCGTCGCTGCGCCTAAAAATGGAGTCATGTGTTAAAATTTTATTTTTGAAGAGGCCCAAGAAACAGTTAAATTTGGTTCTTTCGCGGCACTTTTATGAAAAAAACTTGACATAAATATTAAACCAATATTATAAATTTAATGTTGATTACAAGTTGACTTTTAAAAATTATTGCGAAAGGACCAAAAAATGCTGTTTCTTGGGCCTCTTTGAAAAAAATTGAAAATCACATGACTCCATTTTTAGGCGCAGCGACGATATAATACAAAATCTTTTTTTGTTACATGTGAAAAAATTATTAATTTATTATTTTATTATTCAATTTTATTAAATTTAAATTAAAAAAAATTAACCACCATGCTGTAGAAGATGTAAGAAAAATTATAATTTTAAAGTATTAAAATTTGTATAGAACATAAAAAAATTGATTGTGCAAATTTTACAACTTTACTTTTTTTTAGCATTTTACATCGTCCTAATGTATTTTTTGGCTTTAACGATCCCCAGTAAAATTTGATGCAGATAATATTTGTAGAACATTTTAACCCTCTAACTGCCTTTTTATAGACTTTTTTTGTATTTCTTTTAAAAAAGGACAAAAATGACCCCTTAAAGCGGGTGGTAGAGTGTTAATTTTGTCAAAGAAAAGAACCACCATAAAATTTTAAAACACACATTAGAACATAATTTTTAGCTCAAAAGTATATTTGCACTGTTTTTTGTCGATATTTTTTAAAACTGCTTTGATAAAAAAAGTAACAAACATTGATTGTTTATACTTGACCCTTTTTAAGCATTTTGCGCATGTCGCACAAACTTTGAACATTTGACAGTCCCTAGTAAAATTTTATGAGGAAAATATTTGTAGAACATTTTAACCCTCTAAATGGACGTTTTATTAGACTTCTGTGTTTAGTTGTTGAAAAAGGACTAAAATGACCCCCTAAAATGGCAGTTGGAGGGTTAAAATGTTCTAAGAAAAGAAACACCATGCAATTTCACTGAAGACATCAAACCATATTTTGAAGCTCAGATGTGTTTATATTATAGTATTTTTGACATTTTCCAAACGCCTTTGATAAAAAAATGAAAACTTCGGGGGGCTATAAAAAAGAAATCCGAACTGACTTTGCAAAACCCTTTGGTGATTTTGTCCATTTGATGGTCTACTTTCATATGGCGTTGAAGGCATTGAGGCTCAATGCGATGACCCAAAATTTGTTGCACAGTGTTATTCAACAATAGGACACGCAAAAATTTTCTAAGTTCATATTTTTTATGCGTTTTGGAGTAAAAAATTTTGTTAAAAATAATTTTTTATAAATAAAAAATTTCATGAAAAAAAAAATTTGGAAATTTTTTAAGTTCCGGACACAAAAATTTTTCAACTAATTGTAAGCTTTAGCAAAAAAATTGAATTTTAACACCATTTTTTGGTAATTTGCGTTAAGTAAAATACCACAATTTTTATGTGTTTCTACACTCAAAAAAAAAAGTTTGTAAAATTACAAGCAAAAGGTCTTGTAATTCTATTTTACTAATATTTTTGTCTATTTACAAAAATTCTTGTATTTTTAATAAAACAAAAACTACCGTGCGCTTTGTAATTTTACTATAATATGTTGGTAAATTTATTTAACAATTTTTTTAGGTAAATTACCAAAAAAAAATAATTATTTTACAAATTAAAAAAAAATTACAAGGTGTTTAGTTGTTTTACACAAGAAAATTGTAATTGTACAACAACATTTTATTTGATAGTATTTAGTCTTTCTACCAAAAAATGTTTTATTACAAACAATTTTTTTTCAAGATTTTTTAGTTTACAAGGTTTTCAGTATTTTGACACAAAAAATGTAATTAAACAAAAATTTGTATTGAAAAATAATTATGCAACAATAGGAGACGCAAAAATTTTCTAAGTCCATATTTTGTTAAAAATTATTTTTTATGAATAAAAAATTTCATAAAAAAATTTTGAAAATTTTTTAAGTTCCGGATACAAACATTTTTCAATTAGTTGTAAGCTTTATCAAAAAAATTGAATATTAAGACAATTTTTTGGTAACTTGCTTTTAGTAAAATACCACAATTTTTATATGTTTTTACTATATTATTGTTCTAGTTTTTTTGTTTGTATTTTTACCATTTTTTTGGTAATTTTACCATATTTTTTTGGTACTTTTTTTTTAAATCTGGCACTAAAATGTCAATCAAAAGCTGTCAATTATGAAAAATTAAGTTTTTTCTTATTTTATCAGGTACTTAAACGTCAAATCTACAATATCCAAAGTTTTTTTTTATAATTTTTTAAAAATACTTGCTAAAATAATTAAAAATTCGAAAAAAAGGTAATTTTTTTGACTAGTTTTTCTTGAAAATATAAGAAATTTCTTGTGTAGCCTCCTTCGCAATTCTCATATGTTCTACTTAAGAAAAACGAAATTCCGAAAAAAAAAATAAAAAAGTGCAGTGTTATACTCTAAAAAGTTTGTTAAAAGTGTTCAAGTGAAAAAGAAAAAATCATTTCAGGTTGTTAAAGTGCTACTCCAGCTGCCGAAGAAGGAAAAATAAGATGCACCAATGGAAAAAAACCTTTAAATTTACAAAACCAATATGTAAATATACCAAATTTTTTGTAAATTTACAAAACAAATATGAAAGTTTAGAAAACAAAATTGTATACTTACAGAAAAAGTTGTAATTTTACAAAAATGAAGTAGAAAATACAAAAACAATATTGTAAATTTACAAATTATTTGGTTAAACTACTGTTTTTACGGCAAAAAAAATAAGAAAAAATGGTATATTTACAATAAAAATTGTAAATTTACCACTTTTTACTGTAAATATTCAAGTTTTTTGCCATTAAAAACTGTAGTTAAACCAAACAATTTGTAAATTTACAATTTTATTTTTCGATTTTCTACTTTATTTCGTAAATTTACAACTTTTTTGTAAGTCTACAATAATATTTTACAAAAAAAATTGTAAATTTACACTTTCTCCCCGTAATTTTTTTGTTAAATCAATTTACAAATTATCCCCGTAACATTACGGGGATTCTTGCTAGTACATATTTTACAAAACCTGCCCCTTAAAATCACGGGGATTTTATGTCATTTTACAAACTTTTTTTTTTTGAGTGTACTATATAATTGTTCTAGTTTTTTTTTTTTATTTTTACCATTTTTTTTTTGGTAATTTTACAATATTTTTTTGATAATTTTTTTTTTAAATTTGGCACCTAAAATGTCAATAAAAAGATGCCAATTATGAAAAATTAAGTTTTTCTTATTTTAACAAGTACTTAAACATCCAACCTACAATATCCAAAAATTTTTTTTCTGATTTTTCAAAAATACTTGTAAAAATAACTAAAAATCCAAAAAAAAAAATTATTTTTTGTCTAATTTTTCCTGATAATATAAGAAATTTCTTGTGTAGCCTCCTTCGCAATTCTCATATGTTCTACTTAAGAAAAACGAAATGTCGAAACAATTAAAAAATGCAGTGTTATACTTTAAAAAGTTTGTTAAAAGTGTTCAAGTGAAAAAAAAAAAAAAATCAGGTTGTTGAAGGGCTACTCCAGCTGCCGAAGAAGGAAAAATAAGATGCACCAATGGAAAAAAACCGTTAAATTTACAAAACAAATATGTAAATAAACCAATTTTTTTTATAAATTTACAAAACAAATATGAAAATTAAAAAAACAAAATTGTATACTTACGAAAAAAGTTGTAATTTTACAAAAATGAAGTAGAAAATACAAAAACAATATTGTAAATTTAAAAATTTTTTGGTTAAACTACTGTTTTTACGGCAAAAAAATTAGAAAAAATGGTATATATACAATAAAAATTGTAAATTTACCACTTTTTATTGTAAATATACAAGTTTTTTTGCCATAAAAAACAGTTGTTTAACCAAACAATTTGTAAATTTACAATTTTGGTTTTTGATTTTCTACTTTATTAAATTTACAATTTTTATTGTAAATATACGTGTTTTTCAATATTTTTTTGCGGTAAAAACAGTAATTTAACCAAATAATTTGTTAATCTACAATTTATTTTTTTTATTTTCTATTTTTTCTTTGTAAAATAACAACCTTTTTCTGTAAGTTAACAATTTTGTTTTGTAAATTTACCAAATTTTCTGTAAATTTACAAAAAAAATGTTCACCTAGAAGTTAATATTTTACAAAAAAAATGTAAATTTACATTTTCTTTTGTTAAATCAATTTACAAATTATCCCCGTAACATTACGGGGATTCTTGCTAGTACATATTTTACAAAACCTGCCCCGTAAAATCACGGGGATTTTGTGTCATTTTACAAACTTTTTTTTTTTGAGTGTATTACGCGATTTTTAAGAGGTAACCTGTTTGCATAAAAAATTGTGTGTCATATTATAATTTTCTACAAACAAAATATCGCTGAATATCACAATTTTTCAATTGCAAAATGTCTGAGAGTCTGAGGCCTTTTTTCAAAGATTCTGAGATTTTTTTACCATAGACAATTTCATAAATTCTGAGACTTTTTCTATAGATAAAATGTCTCAGAATCTGAGACTTTTTCTATAGAAAAAATGTCTCAGAATCTGAGACTTCTTCTATAGAAAAAATGTCTCAGAATCTGAGACTTCTTCTATAGAAAAAATGTCTCAGAATCTGAGACTTTTTCTATAGAAAAAACTTCTCAGAATCTGAGACTTTTTCTATAGAAAATCTGAGACTTTTTCTAAAGAAAAATGTCTCAGAATCTGAGACTTTTTCTAAAGAAAAATGTCTCAGAATCTGAGACTTTTTCTAAAGAAAAATGTCTCAGAATCTGAGACTTTTTCTAAAGAAAAATGTCTCAGAATCTGAGACTTTTTCTATAAAAAAAAATGTCTCAGAATCTGAGACTTTTTCTATAGAAAAAAAATGTCTCAGAATATGAGACTTTTTCTATAGAAAAAATGTCTCAGAATCTGAGACTTTTTCTATTGAAAAAATGTCTCAGAATCTGAGACTTTTTCTATAGAAAAAAT
This sequence comes from Pegoplata infirma, assembly GCA_963921195.1. Lineage (NCBI taxonomy): Eukaryota > Metazoa > Arthropoda > Insecta > Diptera > Anthomyiidae > Pegoplata > Pegoplata infirma. The sequence continues at coordinate 169,103,921 of OY992540.1, read as the reverse complement.
ATCTCAGAATCTGAGACTTTTTCAATAGAAAAAATGTCTCAGAATCTGAGACTTTTAATATAGAAAAAATGTCTCAGAATCTGAGACTTTTTCTATAGAAAAAATGCCTCAGAATCTGAGGCTTTTAATATAGAAAAAATGTCTCAGAATCTGAGACTTTTTCTACAGAAAAAATGCCTCAGAATCTGAGACTTTTTCTATAGAAAAAATGTCTCAGAATCTGAGACTGTTAATACAGAAAAAATGTCTCAGAATCTGAGACTTTTTCTATAGAAAAAATGCCTCAGAATCTGAGACTTTTTCTATAGAAAAAGTCACAGATTCTGAGACATTTTTTCTATAGAAAAAGTCACAGATTCTGAGAAATTTTTTTATAGAAAAAGTCTCAGATTCTGAGACTCTTTTTCTATTGGAAGTCTCAGATTCTGAGACATTTTTTCTATAGAAAAATTTTTTCTATAGAAAGTCTAGGATTCTGAGGCAGTTTTTCTATAGAAAAAGTCTCAGAATCTGAGACTTTTTCTATAGAAAAAATGTCTCAGAATATGAGACTTTTTCTATAGAAAAAATTGTCTCAGAATCTGAGACTTTTTCTATAGAAAAAATGTCTCAGAATCTGAGACTTTTTCTATAGAAAAAATGTCTCAGAATCTGAGACTTTTTCTATGAAAAAATGTCTCAGAATCTGAGACTTTTTCTATAGAAAAAATGTCTCAGAATCTGAGACTTTTTCTATAGAAAAAATGTCTCAGAATCTGAGACTTTTTCTACAGAAAAAATGTCTCAGAATCTAAGACTTCTTCTATAGAAAAAATGTCTCAGAATCTGAGACTTTTTCTATAGAAAAAACTTCTCAGAATCTGAGACTTTTTCTATAGAAAAAATGTCTCAGAATCTGAGACTTTTTCTAAAGAAAATTGTCTCAGAATCTGAGACTTTTTCTAAAGAAAAATGTCTCAGAATCTGAGACTTTTTCTAAAGAAAAATGTCTCAGAATCTGAGACTTTTTCTAAAGAAAAATGTCTCAGAATCTGAGACTTTTTCTAAAGAAAAATGTCTCAGAATCTGAGACTTTTTCTATTGAAAAAATGTCTCAGAATCTGAGACTTTTTCTATAGAAAAAATATCACAGAATCTGAAACTTTTTCTATAGAAAAAATGTCTCAGAATCTGAGAATCTGACTGAATCGAAAATATTAGTAATTACAATTGATAAAAGTGATAGTTGGCTGGACTACAATAATTTGGTTGGTTCTAAATTTGGTTGGCACAACGAATCCGTTTTCTGTGTGCATAACCACAACCAGTTTAGGCTTTACGCTTTGTTGGAAACGACTCTATTATGCATCTGATTATTCATCTGGAGTGCCTTACTACCATATTTCGACAAAATTCAAAATCTTTGCCAGAACAGCTTTTAAAAAAAATCGGGTTCGAACGTTAAAAAATATACATTTCAAGCTTATATCGAAAACGATGAGACATATGAAAAAATGACTTAAGACAAAATTTTTTTTCTCGAGACAAATGCAATAAAATTGCAATATCACATAGAGATTTTTTTACAAAAATCTGCGAATTTTTCAGCTTAAATGGAATGTAAGATTTTCGCATGTGGTCAAAAGGGATGAATTTTACAGGGGTTGTATAGAGGTTTTATTTTAACTGTAATTTGGTGTGTTTTTAAAACAGTGAATTTTTCGGATTAATCTTATTTAGTTTAAAAAAAAAAATATTTTAACATGCCAAAACAAATTTGGAATATTTTTTTCCATAATCTACGTAAAAAAGCAATTATTACCCGAAAAAATAATAAAAAATTTTGGAAAATGAAAAAGATATAAATAAATCAGCCTAAATCCTAGGATTTAATAAGTCGATTTTGGATTAATTTTGATTTATTTATATATTTTTTCATTTTCCAAAATTTTTTTATTAGTTTTTCGGATTATAATTCCTAATTTAAGTAGATTACGGGAAAATTATTCCAAATTTGTTTAACATGTTAAAAAAAGTCTTTTTTAACTTATTAAAATTAATTCGAAAATAAATCCACTTATTGAAAAACACAGCAATTATGTACAGGAACCCAAACTTCATTTTGATGATTTTTAAAGTTCGTCAAGTGCTTTATAAATTTCCTTAAGTGTTTTCTTTATTTCTGTTCTTGCACAATTAATACCTACATAAAATTTACCAAAAATTTTCCGTCCTTACAATTACAAATATTGCAGCAGTTTTCAGTTTGAGTTTTTGTTTCTATTCCATTTTAGTCTGCACTTTATTGGTTGCATTAAGTTAATTAAAGAAACATTTTTAAAACAATATATTAATTGCTTTTAATTATTTCATTAAATCTGTGGCATTTTTGTTTGGTTTTGTTTTTTAAAAACATATTAAATGGTGTAAAAGAAATCGTAGGAGTGATACAGTATGACAAAAAAACTGAAAATATTTTTCTATTTAATATTTAATTTTGCCAATAGACGTATAACGTCCAAATTGGGAGCGTCTATCATACCACGATTCTTTTGCCACTTCTTTTCCGAAATATCTGTCTAAATGGACAAAAGACTATGGTCTTGGAGTAAACCTAAATATAACAGAGTTTTTTTTTATTTACAAGGAAAATAAGATTTCTAATTTTGATCCTTATTCTATGGGCGGCACCGAATCGCCTTCTCAGATGGAGCCAAGTATCTTGATGTATTTCTAGAAAGGAAGTTGAGTTTCAGGCGTAATACTGAGGAACTGGTGAGAAGAGCAACGATTGGTTTATATTCCTGTAAAAGAGCCATAGAAAAACGATGGGGCTTTACCCCTAAAGTCTTTCATTGGATTTATACAGCAGTGCCACTGCTGCATTTGTGCGTCCAATTCTGCTGTACGGAATCATTATCTGGTGGCCTGCTTTTGAGACCAAAGGGAACTGCGTCTTTATCCGGAAGGTACAGAGAATGACGTTAATGTGTTTCACTGGTGCTCTTCGTTCTTAACCTACGGCTGCATTAGAAATCCTTCCTTACCATTGGATATATTGGGTAAGCTGTATGCGGCTACGCCAGCAATTCCATTTAATAGCACACTGCAATGAAGGAGCAGATATTGTGGCCATAGCGCGATCTTGAAAAAGATAACAATGCCACAAAATGTGGACTGTGTTAGACTATGAGCCTTTTTGAGCGCCACTTTACCACTATGATACCAACCAGGCAGTCTTGGATGAGGGGCATTCCGGGTAAACTTTTACACGAATGGATCGAGGCTACACGAACAAGTGGATTTTGGAGTCTATTCAGAAGAGCTTGTATTGAGCCTGGCTCGAAGATTGCCAGATCATTGCAGTGTTTACCAGGCAGAGATGCTTGCAATAAAGGAGAGTGATGACTTCCTGAGTTGCAATATCTTGCCTACAACCGCGGTCAACACCTATTCTGAAAGACAAGCCGCGGTCAAGTCCTTGAAGTCAATATTTCTGAAAAAAATATTTACCCTTAACTGCTGCACGTCTTGAAATGATGTGGCCACGCAGTTTGACGTATTGCTCATATGGGTTTCCGGGCACAGCGACATTCTAGAGAATTGCAAAGCAGATGAGCTTGCAAGACTGACTTACAGGTTCCAACAGAATTGGAATATCTTGGTATGCCTTTTGAAATTTGCAAGCATAATCTACAGCTTTGGTCCCCAACGGAGACTAATTGCAAAGTGGATGAGCTGGCAAGACTAGGAACTACCTTACAGGTTCGAACAGAATTGAAATGTATTGGTATGCCTCTAGAAACTTGTAAGCAAAATCTACGGCTTTGTTCCGCGACGGAGACTAATCCGAAATGGGGAAATGGATGAACTTGTGACAGATTTGGCCTTCTCTTAATCAGATGCGCTCAAGTGAGTTGAGATCTCTTCTCAGAGAAGAGATCTCGACTGTATTTGCTGTAATTAACGAATGGGGAAGCACGCAGAGTGCTTCCCCGTCAAATGACTTTTTCCAGAGTTGCATGAATGAGGATGAGTTGAAAACTATCGAACACTTCATCTGCCATTGTCCGGCACTTTCTGGTCAAAGAATAGGGCATACGGAATAGGGCAATTTGGTACATTTTGTATCTTCTGTATCTTCTGGTTCTAGAAATATGAAATTTCGACCATGAGATTATCTAGGAGAAAACACGGTTTTTGCTTTTTTTGTTTTCTCAAATTTTTTAATAATTTTTTTTATACGAATTTTGTTCGTCAAATTTGTATACCCTCCACTCTAATGATAGAGGGTATATATAAGTTTGTTATTCCATTTTTAACTCCTCGAAATATTGGTCTAGGACCCCATAAAGTATATACAGTGGGCGACAATACATTGGAAACTTATTTATAGTACATGAAATTTATTGAAGACAAATTTAACAATACTTTATTGTTATCAAACGAGTATTATTTAAAAAAATGTTATGTAGGTAATTTATCAAGCTTTAATTTAAGCTTAATAGCGTCCACATTAGGTAAATAATGAATGTGTTATGAGGGTCGATGTGGAAAATGAAATAATTTTAGACATTTTTCAGAACATTTTTAAAAAAAATTTCTGAGTCGATTTTTTGCAAGTTAAAACATTAGAAATTTAAAAAAAGTCCAGTTGTTTTTTTTTTCAGTGATCAAAAAATTTTTCCAACAACCCAAACAAACAGTGGAATTTTTTAAGTAGTACAGTATCAAAAATCCACATTTTTTGACCTCCAATTCTTTTGAGCACCAATTTTTTGTTAACAAAGAAAAATTTAAATTATCTTAACATATCCTTAGCATACACTTAGTTGTACTTAAATAAATAAACAATAACAACTTTTCTTTGTTTACAAAAAATTGGTGGTCAAATGAATTGAAGGTCAAAAAATGTGAATTTTTTCGACAGTATTTAAAAAATTTTTGGACCTTTTTTTGAAACTATTGGACCTTTTTTAAATTTCTAATGTTTTAACTTGGAAAAAATCGACTTAAAAATATTTTTTAAAATTTTCTGAAAAATGCCTATAAATTAGTAATTAGTAGTAATTGTAACACATTAACTATTTACTCAATCTGGACGCTATTAAGCTTAAATTAAAGCTTGGAAAATTACCTACATAACATCTTTTTAAATAATACTCGTTTGATAATAATAACGTTTAGTATTGTTAACTTTGTCTTTAACAAATTTCATCTACTATAAAAAAGTTTCCTATGTATTGTTGCCCACTGTATATTCATGATCCTCGATCGATTTTAAGACGATCTAGCCGTCCGCCCGTCCATCTGGCAGTCCGTCAGTCTGTATGTCCGTCTGTCTGTTGAAAACATTCTTACTTCGGAAAGATTTTATTGAGGCTCATAAGTTCGGTCCAGTGGTTATAAAGTTATAAACAAAATAGTGAATTTCTGCAAGGGTTTTTCGGGAATTTGCAAGATAAAAATACCGATAACTTCCTAAAGTCAATTCTGAGGGTTGTGAAGCTTGGCACATGTATTTCTCGTTACCGTGGCCTGGTTCTTGTTGATATTCAGCCAAATCGGTCCAGTTAACAAACCCGTGAATTTCAGATTTGTTTCACCTTAAATTCACGTGAAGAAAAAACCGAGCTTAAAAACAAGTAAGAAAATTATAGTCGGTAGTACACCAGTGTTTCCCGGAAAATGGGGGCTAGGTCTAAACACGGACCGATTTTATCCAATTGCAATAGGCTTCTTTCGTCCCTAGACCAAATGAAGCTTAATTGTCAAATTTCAGCCAAATCGATTGATAATTGCGACCTGTATCGTGTTTACAACGATTACATGGACGGACATACGGACGGACATCGCTTAAATGACATAAAAAGTTATTCTGACAAGGAAAGTCTCCCTGGTGTCACCCTCCGATTTTCATGAAATTTGGAAATGTTGTTAAAATCGAAAATTAATTCGACACGTATTTGTTTTAGCGGCCCAAACTCATTTTTAGGGGAGGTCGATTTGTATCATTTTTAGGGGGGGTCGACTTGACCTTTTTCAGTTTTTTACGATTTACGCCTATTTAAGCAAAGTTAATATAGGCATGTGTGGCATCAGATTAAAGGTATTAAAAATACCTATCTCGTGGTGCTAACAACGGGCCAAAGAAGTTAACATTTTTCGACTTATTAACAAAAATTTCCTAAAATTTTGGTATTTTACTCAATATGACGAAAAGTTGTGCATGTTTGCACAACTCCTTTTTACCCCCTAAATATGAATTTTGGCCGCTAAAAAAAAAAAATACGTGTCCCTTTATTTTTTCTGCTCTACAAAATAAAACCAACTCCATAACGATCTGCGGGTGACACTAGGGAGACTTCCCTTGTGAGTCGATTGGTAAATTTGAAAGTGGGTCTAGGACCAATATCAGCACAGTCAGTATACCTTGTACCACAGAGTGGTGTATGGTAAAAAAAACAAGCTTTGAAAACATTGGTAAGCCACAAAATTACTCTAAAAAGTATTTTTGTCACTCGGAAATATTTTTACACCAAAAAAAAATCTACATTCGAAAAAAATTTTACACTCAAAAAAAAAATTACAAAAATGACAAAAAAAAAAGTTTTTTACTCAAAATAAAATATTTCTAATCAAAATTGTTCTTTTTTCACTTTAAAAATTTACTATCTTTTAAAAATGGCATTGTGGAGGGTATTCATAGATTCGACCAAGTCAAATTTAACTTTTATACTTGTTCCACTTTAACATTTTTTTCACTCAAATTTTTTTTTAACTCAAAAATTTGTCACTCAATTTTTTACAAACGTCCAAAAAATCTTTAGAGGTCATATCGCCAAACTTGAAAAAGTCACTTCACCCAAATAAATTTTTGTTATTTGTTTTTTATATTTTTTTTTATTAAGGGTTTGTGAATACCCCGTTAATAACAAAAAACTTAAAAAAAAAAAATTTTTTTGGGTACTTCAAATTTTTTTTTTTTTTATTTTTTTTTGTTTTTTTCAAAAACTTAGTTATTTTTATTATTTGATCGTATAGAAAACAGTCCAGGATGTTAAAAAAAAAATCAATAAAAAATAATTTTTAAGTACGAACTTTTTTTATGTATCTCAAAAAAATGTTGGTTTTGATTTGGGATACCAACGAAAATCAAATACTGGTTTTAAAGCAAAATGGCCCACTGTATACTTATTTTATCGAATTATTTACTATAAATTTATGGTATACAATACAATAAATGCCTTTATATAAAAAAAACACTAAAATGTTGATGTATTTTTTAAATTTATTTACAGTAAATAAAATAAATAAAAAAAAAAATAATCCAATTTTAGATTTTTTAAAAAAAAAAATTTTTTCAACTTAAAAAAAAAAAAACTTAGTTATTTTTATTTTTTGATCTTATAAAACATAGTTAAAGCTACAAAAAAAATAAAAAACAAAAAAATTTTATTCACGAACTTTTTTTATGAAGGCCATTAAAATTTGGTGATTTTGGGGATTTTAGTAAAAATCATAGATAACTTTTAAAGCAAAACGGCCCACGTACTGCATAATATTTTTCTGATTTTTTATTATATTTTTACAGAATACTATATAAAATATCAATGTGCAAAGAATAAATACTTAATATTGGATTTTTTTTCTAATATTTTTTCCATTAATAATATAGCTTTTAAAAAAAATTTATAAAGACACATACAAAACCCTACTTTTTTCCAACTTCAGACCAAAACTTAGTTATTTTTATTGTTTTTCCTTATAAACTATAGTCCAAACTATCGAAAAAGCAAAAAAAATAATTTTTTGACTCACGAACTTTTTTTATGCACTCCATCAAAATTTGTCAATTTTTAGGGATTCTGTAGAAAAAATACAGATTTAAGAGCAATAAAAAAATCTATTTTAAGATTAATTCAAAAAAAATGAAAATACAACTGTTAGCAAATATATTTAAGTAACTTTTGCAAAAAAAGGTCGTTGATTTTTTTAAAATTCGATTTTTTATAATTATTTTAGTAAACCTATAAAATTCAATTTTTTTGTTTACACACAATAGCGTAAAATTTCCATACTTTAGCGCCATCTTGTGGCAACATGTGACTTCTTAAAAATCAGAAAAGCACATATTTTTTACTATTACATTTACAAAAATACAAAAAATCATCAACATTGAAGACACACTTCTTTTTCTGATTTTTGCCAATGAAACGAATCACTGTGCGCCGCACAGTGATTCGTTTCATTGGCAAAAATCAAAAAAAAAAGTATGTCTTCAATGTTGATGATCTTTTGGATTTTTACAGTTTGATAGTAAACTAAAAGAAATATGTGCTTTTCTTATTTTTAAGAAGTCATATGTTGCCACAAGAGGGCGCTAAAGTACGGAAATTTAACGCTATTTTGTTAAAACGTAAATATTGATTTTTATAGGTTTACTAAAAAAATTATGAAAAATCTAATTTTAAAGAAATCAACAAACTTTTTTTTGCAAAAGTTACTTAAATATATTTGCTAAAAGTTCTATTTGCAAGTTTTTAGAATTAATCTTAAAATACATTTTTGTATTGCTCTGAAATTTAAATTTTTTCTACCGAATCCCAAAAAATTTACAAATTTTAATGGCCCTCATAAAAAAAGTTCGTGAGTCAAAAAATTATTTTTTTCGCTTTTTCGATAGCTTGGACTATAGTTTATAAGGCAAAACAATAAAAATAACTAAGTTTTTGTCTGAAGTTGGAAAAAAGTTAGGTTTTTTTTGTGTCTTTATTTAATATTTTTCAAAAGCTATATTATTATTGGAAAAAATATTAAAAAAAAATCGAATATTAAGTATTTTTTCTTTACACATTGATATATTATATAGTATTCTGTAAAAATATAATAAAAAATCAGAACAAAATTATGCAGTACGTGGGCCGTTTTGCTTTAAAAGTTATCTATGACTTTTACTAAAATCCCCAAAATCACCAAATTTTAATGGCTCTCATAAAAAAAGTTCGTGAATAAAATTTTTTTGTTTTTTATTTTTTTTGTAGCTTTAACTATGTTTTAGAAGATCAAAAAATAAAAATAACTAAGTTTTTTTTTTTAAGTTCCCGGTTAGAAATTGTCACATATGTACACGTATGAACACATATGATCACCCATATATCTGCATGGACGAAAATTGAGGTAATATGTAGACATATGATCATATATGATAACGTATGTTCGCATATATTTGCATATTATACTTTTATATTTTTTTTTTGTTACGAAATGACATAAAATTTCATGTTACGAAATAACATAAATACTTTTTCATTTTAATTAAAACATTTATTGTTAAAAAAAATTCATAAAAAAAAGCTAAACTAGAAGACAAAATTTTTGCGAAGCGTTTTGAAAAGATTTATAAAAAAATAGTTTTAACGTTTAAAAAGATTCCATTGCGTTGCACAAAAACTTGAGGTATCTTACTCATTCTGTCAATGGGATACTCGCGGACTTGTATTCTTTCGAACCTATGAGAATGCATATTGTGTTGTATGTACATTGCTTACGTTTCTTCTCTTTAAATGTTGATTTCTTCACGAAGCTGCGGTCTTTAACTAAATACAAATTGAGCTGTAAAAAATATAGATAATTATTACAAGATTAATCTTAATTTGATTTGCAAATATGTTACCTTTTATTTTCTGCTAATTCCGTATGAAAAAGACAATATTATTTTAAAGTTTTTCAAATAATTTATTTTTTATTTGAAGTTTTCAAAATTGTGAAAGCAAAAAAAAAACTGAAAATTTTTGACAACTGTTACAAAGAAAAAATAAAAAACAGAAGGAATAAAAAAGAGCACATTTAAATACAAACATAATTATAAATTATTTAAAAAACGATTTATTAGCAAAAAGGATTCCTAGAAAATATAATACACACTCCCAAAATTAGTCTTGACTTTTTTTAGTCGTATACACAAATATACCGATATTTTCTGAGAAATGAGTTTTTTACTAATACCGTAGTGGTTTTTTGGAATTAAAGATATTCAAAGGAAAACTTTTTGTTGAACTAGTTCTCGGTGGAAAGTTGTCAAAATCTCCTTTTAATAACATCCAACTGTACCCAAAAATAAGAATTAAACTTATCACTACAATCCTTAAAAATCTTTATACTGAGTTCGACGAAAAGAAATTAATTCCTGCAATTTTGAAACAATTACCGATTCAGTTCGGTTTGATCATGTATGTGACCAAAAATGATACCAGATATGGGATGTTGTCATATGTCTTCATATATGACTCCAAACACTACACGTTGTATGAATAAATGATTCCACATATGCTAACATATGTACCGATCATGTTCATATATGTTTCATATGTGATCATACATGTACACACGTGATCCCATATATGTCCATATGTGTGCATACGTGACGATTTTTACCTGGGTTGAAAAATTTTTTTTTTTTTTTAAATCTAAAATTGGATTATTTTTTTTTATTTATTTTATGTACTGTAAATAAATTTAAAAAATACATCAACATTTTCGTTTTTTTTTATATAAAGGGTTTTATTGTATTGTATACCATAAATTTATAGTAAATAATTCGATAAAATAAGTATACAGTGGGCCATTTTGCTTTAAAACCAGTATTTGAGTTTCGTTGGTATCCCAAATCAAACCCAAATTATTTTTTGAGATACATAAAAAAAGGTCGTACTTAAAAATTATTTTTTATTGATTTTCTTAACATCCTGGACTGTTTTCTATACGATCAAATAATAAAAATAACTAAGTTTTTGAAAAAAACGAAAAAAAAAAAAAAATTCAAGTATCCAAAAAAAATTTTTTTTAGTTTTTTGTTATTAACGGGGTATATACTTACTGGGCTATTCATAATGAGTAAATTAAATCTAATGTAGGTTTATTTGACTGATGTTGCATGAATATTTGTCAAATAAACCTACATTAAGTACACTTTAAGTATTATGAATAAAGGCCTTAGAAATAAAGCAAGTATTAAACGACTTTACTTAAAACTTATCTTGAATAAATTTATTTTCGTAATGCAACTGGAAATAAGTGTTGCGATTTCAAGAAAAAGGATATATGCCAGCCACGCGAGTCCTTGCTCAGATTAAAATACGAATGCTCAAAATTTTTATTTTTTTTCTATTAATTAATTTTGTGCTTGCGTACCAAATTTGGAAAATCGTTGACAACTCTTTCTATTATATTTTTGTGAATAAACTATATTAACACTTTATTGCAGTTTTTAAAAAGGATATATAAATAACTTTTGTTTTACAGAACCGATTTCAGCGAAATTTGGTACACACATTGACATCACTTATTCAAATTTTTACAAAAAATTTCAAGGGTATCGAGTAATTTTTGAGCGATTTACAATTTTTTTAAGAAAAAGGATATATGGCAGCCACACGAGTCCTTGCTTCAATCTTGAAAAAAATTTACACATAAAATACTATATCAAAATTGGTAACATTGACAAAGTTTGGGAATTTTGTGACCATTTTTGTAGTTTTCATCACATATTTAAATTTTAGGATGTATGGGGGGTAGGTGTGTCCTTGCTCCGATTTTCCCAAAAATTCGTTTTTTTCTTGATTAGATAATTAAATGCTTGTGTACCAAATTTCAGAAATATGCGACCAATATTCTATTTTTGCCCACTCGATATATGGGAACGAATCACTGTGCGCCGGGCTGAAATTAGCTATTAATTTCATATGATAAGATATTAATATGTAAAATAAGACATATGAGGCATTCCACACCAAATGTCCCGCTACAGAAAAACATGTGTCCCGTAAATTTCTGAATAGCTTGTTTGGATAGCCCTATATGGAACTAAGAAAATTGCGTTTTTGGTTTTTCTAATTTTCAAAAACTGAGCTTAGAAGGCAGGGTCAAATATTGGAAAAATGGTCAAATTTGTGGCGAGTTGCCTTGATTAAATATTTATCACATTAAAACGGAATGCACCACAATCTTAAAAATTTACATTCTTATATAGTTTTTTATGGGATATCGAATAAAATTTTTTTCTTTAGAAAATTTTCAGAACCCGTTCTGAAATTTTCCATTTGTTAAAAAAGTAAATTTATCAAGAATTCGGCCACTTTTTTATACCCTCCACTCTAGTGATAGAGGGTATATATAAGTTTGTCATTCCGTTTGTAACACCTCGAAATATTGGTCTAGGACCCCATAAAGTATATATATTCATGATCCTCGATCGATTTTAAGACGATCTAGCTATGTCCGTCCGTCCGTCCATCTATCCGTCTGTCTGTTGAAAACACGCTAACTTTTGAAAGACTTTACGGAGGCTCCTGAAGTTTGGCATATATGTTGGACATTTACCTGGTCAGGTTGGTATTGCAATCCAGCGAAATCGGTCCAGTGGTTCAAAAGTTATAAGCAAATGAGTGAATTTCGGCAAGGGTTTTTCTGGAATTTACGAGATAAAACACACGGTAACTTTCAAACGGCAATTCTGAGCGTGCTGAGGTGTGGCATATATTTTTTCCGTTCCTCTGGTCCAGTTTGTTTCAAATTTCAGCCAAAGCGGTCCAGTGGTTCAAAAGTTATTAGCAAAACCGTAAATTTCAGATTAGTTTCACCTTAAATTCACGTGTTGAAAACCCGTTAAACATGTTTTAAAAACATTTGTAAGTCAGAAAAATATTTTACAAGGTATTTTTGTCACACAAAAATATTTTTACACTAAAACAAAAAAAAAAAATACACTCAAAAAAAATTTTACACTCAAAAAAAATTTTACACTCAAAAAAATATTACACTCAAAAAAAATATTAGTAAACTATTTTTTTTTTTCAAAAATTAATAAAAAAAGTTTTTTTTACAGAAAATAAAATATTTCTAACCAAAAAATTTATTTTTTTTCACGTTAGAAAATTTACTATCACTTAAAAAGGGCATTGTGGAGGGTATTCATAGATTCGGCCAAGTCTAATTTAACTTTTCTACTTGTTTTCCTTTTTTTTAAATTTTTTTTTTAAGTTTAGATGTTTGTCCATCCACACAAAAAAAATCAGAAATGTAGTTTTCGTTTTTTTTCGAGAAAATCGCATTTGAATTTTTAATTTCATGACAATTTTGTAATTTGCTTGTATTTTCTTGTTTTTACGTGTCGAATGAGTAATATTCATGCAATTAATATTACTCATTCGCAACTTTAAAACAAGAAAATACAAGCAAATTACAAAATTGTTATGAAATTTAAAATTCAAATGCGATTTTCTCGAAAAAAACGAAAAATACATTTCTGATTTTTTTTGTGTGGATGGACAAACATCTAAACTTAAAAAAAAAAAAATTAAAAAAAATAAAAACAAGTAGAAAAGTTAAATTCGACTTTGCCGAATCTATGAATACCCTCCACAATGCATTTTTTTTAAAGGGTAGTACATTTTTTAACGTGAAAAAATTAACAATATTGATTAGAAATATTTTATTTTGAGTAAAAAACTATTTTTTTGTCATTTAAAAAAAATAAAAATTACTAATTTTTTTTTGAGTGTAAAATTTTTTTCGAGTGTAATGTTTTTTTACTGTAAAAATATTTCTGAGTGAATGCACGTACGTATGTACACAAAATATTGTCATTTTTGTAAAAAAAAAAACTAAATTTTTTTTTTGTGTACATTTTTTTTTGAGTGTAAAATTTTTTTGAGTGTAAAATTTTTTTGAGTGTAAATTTTTTTTCGATTGAGGTTTTTAAGTTACCAATGCTTTTAAAACTAAACAAGTTTAAAAAGCATTGCTTTAAAATTAAACAAGTTTGAAAAGCATTGTTTAGTTACCACCAATGCTTTTAAAACTTGTTAAAACACGTGGCATTTTAGATGAAACTAATCTGAAATTCAGGGTTTTACTTATAACTTTTGAACCACTGGACCGATTGAGCTGAAATTTAAAACCTAACAGACCCGGGGAACGGCAAAGATACATGCCAAGCGTCAGTAGTCTCATTATTGTCTTTCGAAAGTTATCGTGTTTTTTAGCTCGTAAATTCGCGAAACACCCATGCCGAAATTTACTCTTTTGCTCATAACTTTTGAACCACTGGACCGATTTGGCTGGATTGCAATACCAACCTGACCAGGTAAATGACAAACATATATGCCAAACTTCAGTAGCCTCTGTAAAGTCTTTCAAAAGTTAGCGTGTTTTCTACGGACGGACAGACAGACGGACGGACGGACGGACGGACATCGCTAGATCGACTTAAAATCGATCGAGGATCATAAATATATATACTTTATGGGGTCCTAGACCAATATTTCGAGGTGTTACAAACGGAATGACAAACTTATATATACTAGAGCGACTCAAAAAAAAAAGTGATTTAGTTACCCCTCTGAAAATAAAGCTTGATATGTTTTATGATGATTCCCAAAATATTTTGGTTCTAGCGTTGACCATCCGTGAGCTGGACCATTTTTAAAAAAGGTCCTTTTTTCAGTTTTTCGAATTTTTTTGTACTTTGCTCCAAGACGATATAAATAAAATTTGGTGTCATCGAAAAGAGTTTTTGACGCAGCATCCAATGGTATATAAAACTTGACCACTTGCGACCTGCAAATTGCGATATTTAACTAAAGACATATTTTCGTTTCGGGTTTTCATACAAATTCTACGTATTTGGAAATAATGTTCTGCTTTTCAAATTGAATCAGTTTTAAAATAATGTTTATTTATTTTTTTTTGTAATTATTCACATTAAACGCGAAAATCGCGATATATTTTATATTTTTTCAAATATAGGCAATATGGGTATCAAAATTTTTAATTTTTCAATTATAATAACCTGGTGATAAGTAAAATATCTGTTTTCAAATCTAGGATGCTGTGAGATAAATTTAAGTTTTTAAATATTATTTTTTAACAATGTTCTGCTTTTCAAATTGAATCTGTTTAAAAATAATGTTTATTTATTTTTTATTATTCACATAAATCGCGAAAATCGCGATATATTTTCTCTTTTTTTAATATAGGCAATAATATAGGGTATCAACTTTTCTCGTTTTTCAATTATAATAATCTGGTGATAAGCAAAAGATAAAATCTAGGATGCTGTGAGATATATTTATGTATTCAAATTTTATTTTTTTAGTTACTAACAGAACACCAGATTATTATAATTGAAAAATGAAAAAAATTGATACCCATATTGCCTATATTAAAAAACGTATGTAAAATAAATCACGATTTTCGCGTTTTATGTGAATAATAAAAAAAAATAATAAATTGACATTATTTTAAAACAGATTCAATTTGAAAAGCAGAACATTGTTAAAAAATTAATATTTAAGAACTTAAATTTATCTCACAGCATCCTCGATTTGAAAACAGATCTTTTACTTGTCACCAGGTTATTATAAATGAAAAATGAAAAATTTTGATACCCATATTGCCTATATTTGAAAAAAGATTAATAAATCGCGATTTTCGCGTTTTATGTGAATAATTACAAAAAAAAAATAAATTAACATTATTTTAAAACAGATTCAATTTAAAAAGCAGAACATTATTTCCAAATACGTAGAATTTGTATGAAAACGCGAAACGAAAATATGTATTTAGTTAAATATCGCAATTTGCAGGTCGCAAGTGGTCAAGTTTTATATACCATTGGATGCTGCGTCAAAAACTCTTTTCGATGACACCAAATTTTATTTATGTCGTCTTGGAGCAAAGTACAAAAAAATTCGAAAAACTGAAAAAAGGACCTTTTTTAAAAATGGTCCAGCTCACGGATGGTCAACGCTAGAACCAAAATATTTTGGGAATCATTATAAAACATATCAAGCTTTATTTTCAGAGGGGTAACTAAATCACTTTTTTCTCTTCCATACAAGTTGAGTCGCTCTAATATATACCCTCTATCACTAGAGTGGAGGGTATAAAAATGGCCGGATTTTTGATAAATTGAATTTTTTAAAAAATGGAAAATTTTAGAACGGGTTCTGAAAATTTTTCAAGGAAAAAAAATTTATTCGATAGCCCATATGAAACTATATAAGAATGTAAATTTTTAAGATTGTGGTGCATTCCGTTTTAATGTGATAAATATTTAATCAAGGCAACTCGCCACAAATTTGACCATTTTTCCAATATTTGACCACGCCTCCTAAGCCCAGTTTTTGAAAAATTGAAAAACCGAAAACGCAATTTTCTAAGTTCCATATAGGGCTATCCATACAAGCTATATAAGTTTATGGTACACGTGTTTTTTTTTCGATTGACATTTGGTGTGGAATGCCTCATATTTGTATCAACTTGTACATGGCTATATACTAGGGTTATGACTTTTTGGATTTTTTTGCAAATACTAAAATTTACCTGCCATAGCCAAAAAGGCCATAAAAAAATATTAAGAATTGCATTTTTACTTTTTCGCTTCCGTTAAAAAAGTTAAACGAGTTGAAATTTTGTCTATATTTTCTTAGTTTAATAAAAACTAAGAAAATATGAGACTCAAACGATGTGTAGAAAAAGCTTTTTAAGCTCAAAATGACGAATGCTTTTTGGAGGGACTTTTTTGATTCCTTCAAGATTAAAATTTGGCGGTTTAACCCTTAACTGCACAACGTTAACTATTTATAACTTCAACTTTGGCAGCATGTAGATCCAAAAGTAAAAGTCCGACCGGATTTTTATTATATGTAATTCATTCAATGCAAGGATTAAGATTACCTTATTTTTGAAAAAAATAGGACTTAAAATAAAAAATATCTGTGAGTCATAACCCTACTACTTATATACGCAATAATTTTTTACTAGGGTATTTAAAACAATCTCATATCTTATTTTCTGGAATGGCAAAAAGCATTTAATTTAAAGAATAAATGAAATTTACCACAATTATGGTTTCTAATTAAGAGCTCAATTAATTAGTTATTTTTGCAAACATATTTTTAAGTTTAAACTTAAATAATCTATTTAATACCTTTATCGTATTCCATTAGAATAACTTTACTAACTATGTAGTTACCAGTACAATTCTGTTTGTCCTTTTGTTGCCTTTTGTTTAGATTTTCTTTAAAGACCATGTTGGAACATATGTTTGTACAATGTACATTAGACCGGGTCGAAAAAAAAAGTTCCCACTGTGCGGGCTTTATTTTAAAGCTTACCTCGAAAAAGTTCCATAGCCAAAATATTAGATTTTTAGGTCGCGATTTGGTACCGCCGAAATCGTTTTTTGTTCATAGCTTTGTCATTTGATGTCCGATCGTTGTAAAAAAAAATTTGTTTGAAAGTCCTCAGCGAGTACTAAATTTGACCCATATCTGGTTTTGACCTCTGAGGTCATCTTCGTGTTATAAGTGTTAGTTTCTCAGCTTTCTACCCACCTAAATGATCTTTATTTTTCCATTAAATTATAGCATTAAATAATTCATGAAATTCTTCCCTTAGAAGTGCCCTCTTAAATTAATTAACAAAAAAGTTACATTCAATTTTAAATTTCCATAGAAAAAGATTTAAAACACTTGTTCGTATGTATTTAAATTAGGGATGTCGCGAATATTCGTCACTATTCGGTATTCGGCATATTCGGCATGTTTTTTTAATATTCGGTTAAATAAATATTCGGTAATAGTTTGACGAATATTCGGCCAAATTTAAATTAGTTAAAAAAACACTTTTTATTAGCCTTTGACTGATAAAATGACTACATTTTACTTTGTTTTTTATACAAAAAAACTTGAGCACTTGATTAAAATTCGAATTGTTAAGGTTCCAGAAAAAATAGTGTCAACAACAGCGTTGTTATCTTTTAGCCTGATATTTTTTTTTAATATTTTATTTGTAAAATACAGGCGTATGAATAATTAAATTATTCGGCAAATATTCGTATTCGGTTCAAACCGAATACCGAATAGTAAATATTCGGTAAAATGCCGAATACACTATTCGCGACATCCCTAATTTAAATACAAACTAAAAAAATTAAATATAGTTTAAAGGCATAATAACAAGTGTTTTTCAAATTTTCTTTATATTGTATATGAAAATCTTAAATCAAATGTAACTTTTTTGTTAATTAATTTAACAGGATACTTCCAAGGGAAGGATTTTATGATTTTCTTAGTGCTATAATTTAATGGAAAAATAAAAATCATTTAAGGGGGTAGAAAGCTGAGAAACTAACACTTATAACACGAAGATGACTTCAGAGGTCAAAACCAGATATGGGTCAAATTTAGTACTCGCTGAGGACTTTCTAACAAATTTTTTTTTACAACGATCGGACATCAAATGACAAAGCTATGAACAAAAAACGATTTCGGCGGTACCAAATCGCGACCTAAAAATCTAATATTTTGGCTATGGAACTTTTTCGAGGTAAGCTTTAAAATAAAGCCCGCACAGTGGAAACTTTTTTTTTCTCCTTTATGGTCGACCCAGTCTAATGTACATTAGAGTGAGCTTGAAAATTTAAAAAATTAAATAAAACGGAAGCGTTTTCCTTTTTGTTAGAATTGCGGGGAGTTCAACCCATTTTAAGAAGTTAGCTTAAAATAAAACAAACGGAATAGTGTCAACGGTCATAGGTAGTTGACGATTTTCTTTAGCAATTTTCAGTGATTCTACGCTGCTGATTCCACCAAGGCACCATCATATACAGATTTGAATAGGCCATAAGGCCTATTGTGATTCCCTTAACTATCATTTTTTCTTAAACCACTCCGATTCTGTAAGATATTCTGCTAGAGATGTCAATGAGACACCGTTAGGCGATCCAGGTCATCGAAAAATCTTTGCCTCAAATGCTTAAGGCAGCTTTTCATCAGACCCGCACATTCACACAACATGTGCTTCACAGAATCCTCCTCATCCACTTCCCCAGAACTTCTACAATAGTCTCTTTCAGACTATTCCCATACGCACGGCCATTTGGCTAATTATACACTGTCCTGTAGGTACACTCATTAATAGACTAACCATCCGTTGCCAAAAGTAAGAAGAATTTTTGTCCTCTTAGGATTCGTTCGCTGAAAAAAAGACATAACTAAAATTTAGAAAAAAATTTATTTAAAAATTGTTCATAAAGTTTCCTTAATTTAGTTAAATTTAACTAAAAAATGGAAAATTTTCCTAACTATGAGGAAAAAAATGTTAGTTCATGTACTTATAAATAGTTCATAGTTTTTCTAAAATGGACTTCTTAAATATAAGGAAAAAAATTCTTACTGCCTAAGAAATTTTCCCCAAATCTAAGAAACATATACACTCAAAAAAAAAGTTTGTAAAATTACAAGTAAAAGGTCTTGTAATTCTATTTTACCAATATTTTTGTCTTTTTACAAAAATTGTTGTATATTTAATAAAACGAAAACTACAATTTACGTTGTAATTTTACTAATATATGTGTTAAGCTTTTTTACACAAGAAAACTGTAATTGTACAACAAAATTTTACTTGATGTTATTTAGCCTTTCTACCAAAAAAATGTTTTATTACAAGCTTTTTTTTAAAATCGTTTACAAGGTTTTCAGTTTGAAATGTATGTATTAAAAAGTACAAAATTCCAATGTAATTTTACAAAACTTATTTTATTAGTAGAATTAATGTTGTTTTCAAAAAAAAATTAATTATTCAACAATAGGACATGCAAAAATTTTCTAAGTTCAGAATTTTTTTGCGTTTTGGAGTAAAAAAAAAAATTATTTTTTATAAATAAAAAATTTCATGAAAAAAAATTTTGGAAATTTTTTAAGTTCCGAACACAAAAATTTTTCAACTAATTGTAAACTTTAGAAAAAAATTTAATTTTTACACCATTTTTTGGTAATTTGCGTTAAGCAAAATACCACAATATTTAAGTGTTTCTACTATAAAATTGTCCTATTTTTTTTTTTTGTATTTTTACCATTTTTTTTGGTAATTTTACCATATTTTTTTGGTAATTTTTTTTTAAATATGGCACCTAAAATGTCAATAAAATGCTACCAATTATGAAAAATTAAGTTTTTCTTATTTTAACGGGTACTTAAACATTCAATATCCAAAAAAAAAATTTCCGATTTTTAAAAAATACTTGTGAAAATAATTAAAAATTCAAAAAAAAAATGTTATTTTTTGACTAATTTTTCCTGAAAATATAAGAAATTTCTTGTGTAGCCTCCTTCGCAATTCTCATATGTTCTACTTAAGAAACACTAAATGTCGAAAAAATAAAAAAGTGCAGTGATATACATTAAAAAAAAAGTTTGTTAAAAGTGTTCAAGTGAAAAAAAAAATCATTTCAGGTTGTTGAAGTGCTACTCTAGCTGCCGAAGAAGGAAAAATAAGATGCACCAATGGAAAAAAAAACCCTTAAATGTACAAAACAAATATGTAAATAAACCAAATTTTTTGTAAATTTACAAAGCAAATATGAAAATTTAAAAATCAAATTGTATACTTACAGAAAAAAGTTGTAATTTTACAAAAATTAAGTAGAAAATAGGAAAACAATATTGTAAATTTACAAATTATTTGGTTAAACTACTGTTTTTACGGCAAAAAATTAAGAAAAAATGGTATATTTACAATAAAAATTTTAAATTTACCACTTTTTATTGTAAATATACAAGGTTTTTGCCATAAAAAACAGTACTTTAACCAAACAATTTGTAAATTTACAATTTTGGTTTTTGATTTTCTACTTTATTTTCTAAATTTACAACTTGTTTTTGTAAGTTTACAATTTGTTTTGCAAATTTTCATTTTTTTTTTGCAAATTTACAATTTTTATTGTGAATATACGTGTTTTTCAATATTTTTTTGCGGTAAAAACAGTAGTTTAACCAAATATTTTGTTAATATACAATTTATTTTTTTCATTTTCTATTTTTTCTTTGCAAAATAACAAAGTTTTTCTGTAAGTTTACAATTTTGTTTTGTAAATTTACCAATTTTTTGTAAATTTCCAAAAAAAAATGTTCACCTCGAAGTTAATACTTATTTTACAAAAAAAAATTGTAAATTTACATTTTCTTTTGTTAAATCAATTTACAAATTATCCCCGTAACATTACGGGGATTCTTGCTAGTACATATTTTACAAAATCTGCCCCGTAAAATCACGTGGATTTTATGTCATTTTACAAACTTTTTTTTTTGAGTGTAGTAGTATTTATTTTTATGACACATTTCTTTAATATATGCGGACACAAAATTTAGTTAAAATTTACTACAAATAACTTTACCGAATTTCACTTCTTTGAATTTAGGAAGCGGAATTCTTAGAATTTGGTTAAAAACTTCTAAGAATTAAGTTAAAACTTCATAGAATTTAGTTAAAAACTCAAATTTATCTTCTTAGAATTTAGTAAACAACTTCTTTCACTCAAAAAAAAAAGTTTGTAAAATGACATAAAATCCCCGTGAATTTACGAAGCAGGTTTTGTAAAATATGTACTAGCAAGAATCCCCGTAATGTTACGGGGATAATTTGTAAATTGATTTAACAAAAGAAAATGTAAATTTACAATTTTTTGTAAAATATTAACTTCGAGGTAAACATTTTTTTTTGCAAATTTACAAAAAATTTGGTAAATTTACAAAACAAAATTGTAAACTTACAGAAAAAGATTGTTATTTTACTAAGAAAAAATAGAAAATGAAAAAAATAAATTGTAGATTAACAAATTATTTGGTTAAACTACTGTTTTTACCGCAAAAAAATATTGACAAACACGTATATTTACAATAAAAATTGTAAATTTGCAAAAAAAAAAAAAATAAAATTTACAAAAAAAATTTTAAACTTACAAAAAAAGTTGTAAATTTACAAAATAAAGTAGAAAATCAAAAACAAAAATTGTAAATTTACAAATTGTTTGGTTAAACTACTGTTTTTTATGGCAAAAAACTTGTATATTTACAATAAAAAGTGGTAAATTTACAATTTTTATTGTATATATACCATTTTTTCTAATTTTTTTGCCGTAAAAACAGTAGTTTAACCAAAAACTTTGTAAATCTACAATATTGTTTTTGTATTTTCTACTTCATTTTTGTAAAATTACAACTTTTTTCGTAAGAAACAATTTTGTTTTTTAAATTTTCATATCTGTTTTGTAAATTTACAAAAAATTTGGTTTATTTACATATTTGTTTTGTACATTTAAGGGTTTTTTTTCCATTGGTGCATCTTATTTTTCCTTCTTCGGCAGCTAGAGTAGCACTTCAACAACCTGAAATGATTTTTTTTCACTTGAACACTTTTAACAAACTTCACTTTTTTATTTTTTTTCGACATTTCGTTTTTCTTAAGTAAAACATATGAGAATTGCGAAGGAGGCTACACAAGAAATTTCTCATATTTTCAGGAAAAATTAGTCAAAAAATATATTTTTTTTTTTTAATTTTTAATTATTTTCACAAGTATTTTTCAAAAATCGAAAAAAAAAAATGGATATTGTAGATTGGATAATTAAGTACCTGTTAAAATAAGAAAAACTTAATTTTTCTTAATTGAAAGCTTTTTATTGACATTTTAAGTGCCAAATTTAACAAAAAAAAATTACCAAAAAAATGGTAAAAATACAAAAAAAAAAACCAGAACAATTATATAGTAGAAACACATAAAAATTGTGGAATTTTACTTAACTTTTAATTTTTTTCTAAAGTTTACAATTAGTTCAAAAATGTTTGTGCCCGGAACTTAAAAAATTTCCAAAAAATTTTTTATTTATAAAAAATGATTTTTAACTAAATTTTTTACTCCAAAACGCAAAAAAAATCTGAACTTAGGAAATTTTTGCGTGTCCTATTGTTGAATAATTAAATTTTTTGTAAAACAACATTAATTCTAGTAATAAAATAAGTGTAAAATTACATTGGAATTTTGTACTTTTTCAAACTGAAAACCTTGTAAACGATCTTAAAAAAAAACTTGTAATAAAACATTTTTTTGGTAGAAAGACTAAATAACATCAAGTAAAACTTTGTTGTACAATTACAGTTTTCTTGTGTAAAAAAACTAAACACCTTGTAATATTTTTTTAATTTGTAAAATAATTTACTTTTTTGTAAATTGACCTAAAAAATTTGTAAAATAAATTTACCAACATATAATAGTAAAATTACAAAGCAAACTGTAGTTTTTGTTTTATTAAATATACAACAATTTTTGTAAAAAGACACAAATATTAGTAAAATAGAATTACAAGACCTTTTACTAGTAATTTTACAAACTTTTTTTTTTTGAGTGTAGGATTGAGTTTAAACTTCTTATAATTTTTGTAAAAACTTTTAAGAATTTAGTTAAAACTTCGTAGAATTTGGTTTAAAAAATCTTAGAATTTAGTTAAAAACTTGCTTTTTTTTAAAGAATTTAGTTAAAACTTCTTAAAATTAAGTTAAAATTTCTTAGAATTTAGTTAAAAATTTGAAAATAGCGAAATCTCAAGACCGTCAAGATCCTATTAGACCAAATTCCCGTATCTCAAAAACTAAGCAAGGTAGAGCAACAAATTTTGGATCAAAATCTATGGCGACTCTGAACGATTCATCGGGTCTGAACCCAATGGGGTCTGGATCCAAAGATGAGGTATGGACCCGTGGACGTATACAGGGGGTGGGCACAGGGGGCACGTGCCCCCCTTTTCGATTTAAAAATTTTTAAAAATTAAAAAAAAATATTAAAAAAGGCATTTCTATCGAAATATTAGTAAAATATGTTTAAAGACACTTAATATTGGTTTTATTTAATAAAAATTAGGTGTCAGGTAATGAAAATAAATTTCTATAAAAAATTTTCAAACTATAATATTCTAATACACTTTTTCAATATTAAAATATGAGATATTTTTTCTATAGGAAATTCTCAGATTCTGAAAAGTTTTTTCTATAAAAAAATTTTTAGATTTTAATAATTTTTTTTTATACGGCAATCACTTATAATTCTTACGTGAAGCAATAAAAAGATTTTTCTTAAATCTTAAAACTTGAATGTTTTGAAAATGAAACGCGCTAGTTTACGAAAAAAAACTTTGTCAAATTACTAGGAAATGTCTCGTAATCCCATTTTACCAATATTTGACAGTTTTCCTTGTTTTTTACCAAATCGAAATTTACATTTTTTTTGTAATTTTACAAATTTTTTTGTAATTTTACAAATTTTCAAGACAATTTTACAAAAAAAAATCTAGTACTTGCGCAAAAAACAGTAAATTTACAATTTTATTGGTAAAAAGCTTGTAAAATTACAAAATTATTGGTAAAAAGCTTGTACAATTACTAGGAATTCTCATAAATAGGAGGTAGCAAAAAATCTAGTAAGACTACGAAACCTCTTTGTAAATTTTACCGTATCAAAAAATTTGTAAATTTACAAATTTAATGGTAAAAACCTTGTAAAATTACAAAATTATTGGTAAAAATCTAGTTAAAAATAAATAGGCGATGACAAAAAGATTCTGGGGGTTGTGCCCCCCCCCGTTTTCAAAATCCTGGATACGTCGCTGTATGGACCCATGGAGACCGATCGCAAACTTCTTAGAATTAAGTTAAAAACTCTTATAATTTAGTGAAAAACTCATATTTATCTTCTTAGAATTCAGTTAAAAACTCCTTAAAAATTAGTAAAAACTTCTTAGAATTTAGTTAAAAACTCATATACATTTTCTTAGAATTTAGTTAAAAAATGTTGTAAAAACTACTTAAAATTTAGTTAAAACTTCTCAGAATTTTTCTATTTTTAGTTAAAATTGATTTCCCTATTTTTAAGAAAATATGAACTAAAACGAATGAAAAAAAACTTTGGAGCCATATCTTTCCCTTTTTTCTCAAAATTTAGTTAATTTTCTGAGTTTTTAGTTCACTTTTTTTAAGTGTTCCCAGCGACCCCATTATATCCAGGGACCCAGATTAGCTTGACTCTGTGCTGGCTGATTCGACGAAGGGATTGTTTACAATTCCTACACTGAAAAATTTTTTTTACCATTTTTAAAGCATGTTGAACTTAATTTAAAACAAGTGAGAGTGTTAAATTCGGCTGTGCCGAATCTATTATACCCTCCAAAATGTAAAAAAAAAATTAGAAACAAAAATTTGTAAGGGGCGTTTCTTTTTTTTTTGGGGGGGGGGGGTTGATAGGGTCAGTGGGGGACGTTGAGAGCACCTTCCCATCGCGATAAATATACCAAATGTTTCATTTAATTAACAAAAATACAAAAAAAACATGTAAAAAAGTGTATTTTTTTAGAGGTTGGTTTAGTTCTTCAAGGGGGAACTTTTTTCCCCCTGGTCCGATTTGGCCAATTTCCGAACTTAACCTGCCTAGGAACATAAGACATATATGTGCCAAACTTGAAGGGTCTAGCTATTTTATTTTGGACTGCATCGTGTTAACTACAGACGGACGGACGGACAGACGGACGGACGGACGGACGGACGGACGGACATCGCTAAAATGTCTTAGAATCGATCACTGATCAATAATATATATACTTTATGTGGTCCTCGACCGATATTTCGATGCGTTACACACGGAATGACAAAGTGAGTATACCCCCATACTGTAGTTGGAGGGTATAAAAAGAAGGGTATGCGAGGGCTCCAAAGATATTAATTCTTCTTCCAAGTATATTTTTTCCTAAAACATAGTAATGCATTTACTTAAATATATCTTAAAAGTAAGTAAAATTGTACTTATTATAAGTTTAATTGTTTTTATCCAGAAGAAAAATATTTTTTTGAAATAAGTAAAAATTTCCTTAAACTTACAGATTCTGTGGACCCTATGGAGTCCCAATTTGGATTTAAAGTTAGGGTCTCATGGGGTCTCCAGATGGGGCCCCCAGATGGAGTCCCCAAAATACCTAAAGTATTTTTTCCTTAAGTTAAATAAATCCTTTCTTAAACTGATGAAGATATGGATTCAATTAAAGTCAATGAAATCAATAAAATAAAGATTACTTTTTCTTAAATTAAAACAAAAATTGATTAAATTAAAGAAAATGCGTTTTGGAATTAAAGATTAGTACTTATTTGATTCAAGGTCTTAAAAATGTCTATACTATTTTTAAGTAAGTTACGTACTTATTTATTTTTTTGCACACAATTTAAATTTTTTTCTTTTAAGTAAAAGAAAATTTTTTAATAAACCCTTTTTTTCTTAAATACAATCAATTTGCCATAAATGTAAAGAATATTTAACTTAATTTAAAAAAACAAATTAAGGAAAACTCTTGTGCTTTTTTAAGTATTTGCATGTACTATCTTCAAGTTTATTTTCTTTGTTTCAAGTAAAACCACCTTATATTAAGATAAGTTGCAGTAAATTAAAAAAAAATTGTTTACTTAAATTAATAACAACATTTATTTAATTTCAGTATAGTTATTTTTTTCAGTGTAATGGTTCCTAATTTTACAGTGTTTGATTCTAAGGCCTTCAGAGCTTTAAACCGAAGATCGAAGGTTCTTTG
The DNA here is from genome assembly GCA_963921195.1 of Pegoplata infirma. Classification (NCBI taxonomy): domain Eukaryota; kingdom Metazoa; phylum Arthropoda; class Insecta; order Diptera; family Anthomyiidae; genus Pegoplata; species Pegoplata infirma. Next base: position 169,077,475 of record OY992540.1, on the reverse strand, counting down.
TCTTAATCATCTACACCGCTTTTTCAATTGCAAGTACCTCAGGCTGGAAAACACTACACTTATCCGGAAGTCTCAATTAGGCCCTGCATTCAGAATATACTCCCGAACCAGTAACCATCTCCATTTTTAATCCGTCTTTAAAGATTGAGATCGCATTCTCTGTTATAACATAATTTTCCGCCCAGTCTTCCCTAGTTGGTATTTGGATGTCGAAGGTTCTGTCAAAATTCATCTGTGGTGAGATATAGTCGGCTTTCTGTTCCTGTTCCGTCCCGCCCATCGTACTTAATATGGTCGAGTGTCCCTAAAGCTGTTTTGAAAAATTTCTGTTTGATTTTGTTTATGATTTTGGTAATATTTTACTTTCTTAAAATCCAACGACTCGGTGGGATGATATAAACACACCTTAAGAGCGTTACTTAAGCAATTGCGACTTTCTTAACCTTGTACCTTCTGTATGTTGCAGAGCTATGATTTCGTATCTACTGCTCCAGTGAATAATATACGATTTTAGACCCCACCTTCTTCCAAAAGTTCTTCTGATCACAACGTTATCAGCGTGGGCAACCACCTTGATACCCATTCAGTTGAGTGACATTTATTACAAGATTCCACAGAAGAGGAGAGATCACTCCCCCTTGCGGAGTGCATACGTATACTTACTTTGCCATTCCGTATGTAGCTCATCGAAACGTTGGTCTCGGACTACATATAGTATTGATATTATTTATTCACATTGAATTTAAAGATATTTAAACGATACCCTACTCTTGGACGCAATTATCTGTTTATTTGACTATGCGAATTTTTCTGTCTACTTTAATGTTATGTTGTATTCAACTTATCTGGTGTTATATTACTTTTCAATGTTTTTGTGTGTGTGGCTGTGTACCAGAAAATCTTACTGTATGTACATTAGCATGTCCCGAATTGTTTTTATACCGTCCACTCTAGTGATAGAGGGTATATATAAGTTTATCATTCCATTTGTAGCACATCGAAATATTGGTTTAGGACCCCATAAAGTATATATATTCATGATCCTCGATCAATTTTAAGTCGATCTAGCGATGTCCGTCCGTCCGTCTGTATAAAACACGCTAACTTTTGAAAGACTTTACAGAGGCTACTAAAGTTTGGCATATATGTTAGTCATTTACCTGGTCAGGTTGGCATTGCAATCCAGCCAAATCGGTCCAATGGTTCAAAAGTTATGATCAAAAGAGTAAACTTCGGCAATGGGTTTTCGCGAATTTACGAGATAAAAAGCACGATAACTTTCGAAAGACAATAATGAGACTGCTGAGACTTAGCATGTATTTTTGCCGTTCCCCAGGTCTATTGGGTATAGAATTTCAGCTTAATCGGTCCAGTGGTTCAAAAGTTATAAGCATAACCCTGAATTTCAGATTTGTTTCATCTTAAATGCCACGTATTAAACAAGTTTTAAAAGCATTGGTGGTAACTTAACAATGCTTTTCAAACTTGTTTAGTTTTAAAGCAATGATTTTTAAAATTGTTCAGTTTTAAAAGCATTGGTAACTTTAAAATTACAATCAAAAAAAAATTTTAAACTCAAAAAAAAATTTACACTAAAAAAAAATTTAGTTTTTTTACAAAAATGACAATATACGTGAATTTCCTCAGAAATATTTTTACAGTAAAATAACATTACACTCAAAAAAAGTTTTACACTCAAAAAAATTAGTAATTTTTTTTAATGGCAAAAAAAGAGTTTTTTACTAAAAATAAAATATTTGTAATCAAAATTGTTAATTTTTTTACGTTAAAAAATGTTCTATCCTTTAAAAATGGCATTGTGGAGGATACGGCGAAGTCGAATTTAACTTTTCTACTTGTTTTTTTTTTTAATTTTGTTATTTCTAAAACAACACATATATAATTCCTCAGTGATACAAAATCGAACTTTCCGAATCAGAATGGGATGAAACAAAAAGCAAATGAAAGTGGACATTTTATATAAAAAAACCCTCAAGTCTTTTTTGTAGTTTAGTGCTAAATTCTTTACAGGCATTTTAAGTTGGCGATTTGAAAGCATTTACAGTTTTTGTATACTAAATATGTAATACTTTAGGGGCCCTTGGTGGTAGCCTTATTGGACATGTGGGGTCCAGCGTCCAAACTTAAGTTTGAAATTACGATAGCTATAACCGGTATGAATTTCGCTGCAATCGGTCCAGTACCTACTTACTGAATATCCAAATTATTAAAAAGATACCACTGTGCAGCGTTACATATGATTGTTATTTAAATGCAATCGGAATGGGATAAAACGAAAAGCAAATGATTGAATTTCATAACAAAATATGTTGGTGAACTTTTTTTATAATTATAATAAAAATTGCTTGGAAACTGTATAAGTGGGGTATGCTAAATTTTATTTTTGCCTTTAAATAACAAACGGTGCACAGTGGTTTATTTTGAATAATTTGGCCATTGAGTAGGTAGGTACGATACCGATTGCAGCGATTCATACCGGTTATAGCCTGGCCGAAGATAAAGGAATAGGAATTCTCAAGGATTATATATATTGTACTTTCAAGGCATGATAGATACCTGTTTACCACCACATGATCTCAGTGAAGCATGTCTATGTCCAGATAGTGTCAAACAGTACTAGGTACAGTGATCAATATTTTTCAACTAATCCTCACGCAACTAAGGCAGAAGTAATTTCTTCTGTTGCGAGCAATAGCAGCTCACTTGTTCACTTTTGATTAGGAGAAGTCAAAATCTGTCGGCAGTCTTACAAGTCCATCTATCTGTCCATCTCTGATTAGTCGTGCAAGTTCTACGGAATCTGCATATTAGTTTCCTGAGCCGAATCGGTCGAACGTCAAACTGCTTGGCCATCTAATTAAAAGACATGCGGTAGTTAAGGGAAGATGGAATTTTCAACAACATTGAGTCCAGGTACTTAAATGTGGCTTGACTGTCAGAAGAGAAGTTTAATGCAGTTGTAGACAATACATTGCATCTACACCAATAGGTTTTTTTTTTAATTTTAAATCTATGGAGCTCCTTAATTTCCAAGAAAAATATGGCAAATGAAACTCTTGCAAGAAGTTAAGAGTAATTAATTAAGTAACAGTTTTGTTGAAAATGTCATGGAAACGTCAGCACCCCCTAACAACTGCTGATTATGTTTGAGGATATTTTAAACATTTAAATGAAACTGTCCTCAAATCGGTATATAGAGAGATGTCTTGGGGATCTTAGGAGTGACTTTGACTTGTCAGCTGGCCTTCACCTACACTAAAAAAAAAAAAACTGTAAAGTTAGCAAAAAAAGCTTGTAAACCTACAAGAAAATTTGCTGATTTTGAACCCACAATTTTTTTTGTAAAGTTAGCAAAAACGTTTTGCTAAAAATTAGTTAACTGAAATTTTTTTTATTTCAACTTAGTTCATACACATTTGAGGACCCCATTGGGTTCGGACCCGATAGGTCCAGACCCCGATGGGCCTAGACCTACTTGGGTTCCTTAAAAATCGTCATAGCTTTTGATCCAAAATTAGTGTCCGCTTCGCTCTACCTTGTTTAGTTTTTGAGATACGTGATTTTAGGGGATCACCGGGGTTTTGAGAATTACAAAACTCGATAACTTCAAAAATATTACTCGGAGAGCTTTTGATTATTTTGGGGTCTTGTTCTATGTGTTGAGAGCTACAAAAATGCTTTTGGACTTTTTGTTGTGTCGGCAATATTTACCGAGATATGAGCATTTTAAAATTTTCGGGAATGCAAACTTTTTTGGATCCAAAGTTAGGACCCATTAGGGTCCACACATGTGATGAGGACCGGCGATACTATGGAGAGCCCGAGAATCAAAAATGGCCTCCATTTTGCTCTATCTGGCTTAGTTTCCGAGATAGCACCATTTTAAGTTCTCTGAAAATAAAAAAAAAATTACCATTTATTTTTGCTAATATTAGCAAAAAATCTTGTAAAAATGTTGTCAACTCAATTTCAAATTTAGCAAAAGAAATTAGTTCAAAGCTTGTTTAAAATTGGTAATGTGCTAAATGAAGTTCACAAGAATTTTTTGCTAACATGCTAATCACAACAAAATATTTGCTAAAAGTTAGCTAACTAGAGTTAGCAAAAAAAAATTAGTAAATCTACTAACGTAATTTTTTGAGTGTAGGATGGCTAATGGCCGTCACCTAACTGGGTTACTGAACATTTTTAATGTTTTATTTAATTGCAATTATTTAAAAATATCTTTTAAAACGGGACTCACTAATGTACATTCACATTGTTCAGTCCAATATGGATGAGTTTATCTATGGTTTTCTATATCCTTCCTTTCAAAAACATTCTGCACATACACATAGACACTAACCAATACATTCTTTTACCTGTATGCACACACAAACACATACATAAATATGTTGTAACACCAGCAATAATAATGAAAAGATAGAATTTCAGTTGTTTGTCTGCTTGCCGAACTGTGTTTTAACAAGTTTGATCTTCTATTAACTGAATTCACCTCATCCATTTTAGATGTTCGTGTGTACGTCTGACTCTATGACCTCTTTCTATTTTTTTTAACAACTTACCGCTTGAATGATTTTTTGCATCATTATCATGCAATATTTGGTATATTAAGAGTATACATATGTGGGTGAAATCAAAAAATGTCAACCAAACCATGTAATCGTGTAATATCTCATACATGGGTTAAAGTATTCGCATATTTTTTAATGTACAACGTCGCAAAAATTGGCGTTCTACATAACCAACAACAATCCGGATACTAGTAAGCTATTTTAAACAAGTTATTTTCTTTTTTGTAGGCCAAATGTAAACTCCGTCGCCAGTAACATTTTCAATTTTTAAACTTTAGCCGGTTATATCTTAAAAACCAATAACCCAAACTCTTAATAATTGACTACATTTTTAAAGAGGGCATGTTGACGTTCTTAAAAAATATTTTTGTATAGTCATAACTATCTCTTTTACCCATACAAACACGGCTTCAATTGTGTAACGATTTTTCGACACTTTTTTTAGACATTATGGAACCTGACAATTTTGTTGTTTTTGACGTATTTTGTTTAGAAAAATTATAGGTTATTGCCCCATTTATTAAACGCGAGGCTATAAAGTATCATTTTGCATCATTGGTTTCAAGTTTGCTACCTGCATATTAATTTCCCTGTATGAAAAGCTAAATCATAAACGAAAAATCGAAAAATGCTGTAAACTCCGTCTCCACGTTTACAACAAAACTACTTAGCGTGCATCTGAAATATCGTCATATTTTGACGTATCTAGTTGACATCTAATGATTTTTTTTCGCAAACCATTTTCCGACAAATAGTTTTCGAAAAAAAGGGCAAAAAGTGATGAAATGTAAACTCCGTCTCTGTAAACTCCGTCAACTTTTTTTTTTTTTGTAGATTGCATTAAAAAACCTTATGAAGTTGTTAAAACCGATGCAAATATTTACACTAGTCATTCAAAAAAGTAAAAAAACTTATTTTAACAGAAATAATAATAAATTTATTTTACATTTCCTTAGAAAAATCCTATTAAAATAAAAAATAATTGTAAAATCTTTAATAACAAAAACCAGAAAAAAATCCTTATTACAAAAATTGTTAGCAATTACATAAATAAGTGTTTTAAATAACAATAAAATGTTTTCAAAGAAAATTCAAAAAATTTAATGTATTTTTCTAAGGTAAATGTAAACTCCGTCACCAAAAAAATCATAAAAATGTCGATAAAATTTGTTTGAAACAGTTTGTAGAAGAGATCTTTTATAGTTATATTAGTAGTGATGTAACATATCGATTTTAATAAAAAAATTTGCCAAAAATTAAAATTTTTTGTTTGTACAATTTTGGCTCAAAAACACTGACATTTTTTGATTTCACCCATGTGTGCGTGTGTGTTGCGATGTTGTTGGATGTAAGACAGACCTCCATTAATTCACTTATTGAAACAATGTTACTTTCTGAAATTTGCATGAATGGAGTAATTATTTTTAAAAATTCTAATTTTTTTGAGAATCTGATTGAATTCTTTTTAAATAATGGCCAACAAACATTTTTGAGAAAATTGAAGTTCCTATATATTTTTACTCTATATTATAGAAAAAGTTATTTGTGAAAGTTTATAGGTAATTTAAAATAAATAATGTGTTAAATCATGATAATTTAATTAATCTGTTGAATAATTCACACAATTCGCACTCCCATAAATAAGAATACATGAATTAAATGGATTTTCATATACTGATTCCAACACTGTTTTTTTTTTAATTTTTCCATCACGTACCGTTTTATGCTTTAGAGACTAAAGGAGACTGAGATGAGGATCTTGGGTTGAGCCTGGCTCGAAGATTGCCTGATCATTGTAGTGTTTACCAGGCAAAGATGCTGGCAATAAAGGAGGTGGCTGACTGGCTGACAATAAAAGATAAGTTTTTACCAACGATTAGCGAACTCATGGAATCAGCGCTTAAGATACTTTCAACGTTGGCAAAGAACAACGGTCTAATAGTTAATCCCGCCCAAACCGAACTCGTCTTGTTGACAAAAAAGACTAAGATAGACAGGTTTGTTCTTCCCAAATTAGATGGAATCACCCTGGAACTATCCAATGAGGCGAAATACCTGGGTGTGATCCTGGACTCAAAGTTTTCCAGTAAAAGAAACACAGAGGAAAGGATAAAAGTCGTTATGTGCTTTTTACACCTGCAGAAGAACTTTCGGAAGAAGGTGGGGTCAAAAACCGTATATTATATACTGAATGCATGATGCGATAATTAGACCGATACTTACCAATGGTGCCTTTGTGTGGTGGAGAGCAGTGGATAAGAAATCATATCTCTGCAATCTACAGACGGTACAACGACTGGCGTGTTTGGGTATCACTAGTGCTATTAGATCAGCACCCCAGGCCGGTATGGAAGTGATACTAAACATTAAGCCCGTGGATATTTACGTCAAGAGCACAGCAGCAAAATCGGTGGTCAGGTTAAGAGAGTCACAAATGCTTAAGCAACGCTTTTGGGGACACTCGACTATATTAGGTACGGTGGGCGGAACGGAACTGGAACAGAGAATCGACTACATCTCACCACAGATGAACTTTGACAGAACCTTCGAAGTCCAAATACCGATTAGGGAAGACTGGGCGGAAAACTCTGTTATGACAGAGAATGCGATCTCAATCTTTACGAACGGATCAAAGATGGAGATGGGTACGGGTTCGGAAGTTTACTCTGAATGTCTCGAAATTGGGGTTTCATTGAGACTTCCGGATAAGTGTAGTGTTTTCCAGGCTGAGGTACTTGCAATTGATAAAGCCGCGCATATGATTATGACAAGTGACCTTCGTCCTTGCGTCATTAACATTTTCGTGAATAGTCTCGCAGCTCTGAAGGCCTTAGAATCAAATACTGTAAAATCGGAAAATTTAGAATTGTAAACAATCCCTTCGTCGAATCAGTCAGCACACAATCAAGCTAATCTGGGTCACTGGTCCCAGCGACCCCGGCAACGAATTGGCTGATGAATGTGCGAGAAATGGCTCTGACGTCTCGGTTCCTATAGCGGAATTGATGATATCTGAGAAAATCTGAGAATAGAATGAAGGATATATGGATATCACTGACTACGTGCAGGATATCTAGAACCCTGTGGCCACTGCCAAATCCTAAGAGGACAAAAAGTCTACTTACTTTTGGCAAACGGACGGTTAGCCTATTAGTAGGAGTACTTACAGGACACTGTATAATTGGTCAAATGGCCGTGCGAATGGGAATTTCTGATAGGGACTATTGTAGAAGATGTGGGGAAGTGTAGGAGGAGTCAGTGAAGCACTTGCTATGCGAATGTCCGGGCCTAATAATGAAAAGCCGCCTTAAGCATTTTGGGCAAAGATTTGTCGATAACCTGGATTGCATAAGCGGTGTCTCATTGACGTCTCTAGCAGAATACCTCAGGAAAACGGGGTGGTTTTAAAAATTATAACTTTGCATCAGTAGGGAAACATGATTAAGAGAATAGGGAAATATGATTAAGAGAATCACAATGGGCCTTATGGCCTCCGAGTAAATTTGCCAAATGGCAAAAGCACATCCAACCTAACCTAACCTTGACATACGACTTATATGGGTCCCAGGATACAGGGCATTGCAAAGCAGATGAGCTTGAAAGACTGGGAACTACCTAATGGATTCCAAGAGAATTGGAATGTATTGAAACAAGAGTAGAGATTTCCAACAGAATTTGAATGTGTAGGTATGCCTCCAGATACTTGCAAGCAAAATCTACGGCTTTGTTTCGGAACGGAGACTTATCAAAGATGGGCAAATGGATTGAAGTGTGAGACAATACGACAGATTTGGCCTTCTGTTAATCAGAAGCGCACAAATCACAATCAGCTAATATCACTTCCAAGAAGAAATATTTCGATGGTGTTTTCTTTAATTACCAGACACTGTCTTATAGGGAAGGACGAAGAGCACTTAAATGTGCCGCCGAATGACTTTTGCCGAAGTTGCATGGATGAGGAGGAGTTGAAAGATATCGAACCTTTCGTCTGCCATTTCCCGACACTTTCTGGTCAGAGACTTGCATCACTGGGATCTAAGGAGCTACACGATCTTTCTGATTTGTCGGATGTCAAAATTAAATATCTTAGGAGTTTCATAAGAAGCTCAAAGTGGTTTAACGGCAAGGACCAGTAGGGAAACCTATTACAGTCCCGTGGGATCATAAAGGATCTCAGAGTCTACGTGTGCTGACGTAAAACGTCAGCAGCCACTTACAACCTTACTTAACCTATGGCTGTGTTGGATACCCACCTTTACCTTTTACAATAACCCTTACCAGGGCATTATATGGCAGGGATTGTGGCCAAAGCGCGATCCCTAAAAATATACAACAACTCAAAATGTGAACTGTGATTCTATTAGCCTATTTGAAACTCACTAATCCACTATTAAACCAAAAGTCTTCCTAAACTTCTGAAGTGAGTTTTTCCCGGTATGGCTCTTTCGTATGGTAAACGAACCTTCTCTGTAATGTGATGTCCAATCAAATGGAAAATCGAAAATAAATGGATGTGATAAATTAATAAATTTTAACAAAAGTTCTGGACCAGAGACTACTTAGGACTACTAATTTCTATACATTCTTACCAACTAAATTTGATTGGAACTACCTAAATTCGATTCTTACAAAGGATGACCTCAAAGTGTCTTATCTAGCATACCGTCCAAAATATTAAAATTGACCGGGGTCGACGATTGACGTTGGTGACACCTTCCCCCCAACGTTCCCCTGCGAAAGATGTTAACAATTTCATTATAGTAACATGTACAAGTTTTTCTTATTTTAAATGAAATTTTTATATCTACGCCTACAAAAGAGGCGGGTCGAAAACATTGCATTTTTTAATCCTCTTCTTCCAAGTGCAGGACTTAGACCTTCTTTTGACTTACAGATTTTTCATCTGCTTAGCAATATAAAAAATACTGTAAAAATTTTAGTTTTTTAGAGTTTAGTTAAGTTTTTTAAAGGGGAACTTTTTTTCTCCCGGTCCGATTTCAACTATTTATACCACTATGGTGCTTACTTTTTTTGGCAGAAATTAAAAAAAAAAAAAAAAGATTTTCAATGGTTAAAAAGGGAATTTAAAGCCAAGGAAAGTAGCTCTTATTAAAAAATTCCGATTTTGCATTTTTTTTGGATTCTTGCCGTCATTCTTGGGTGTTGTGATTATGTGAATTTTGAAGCCAATTAGGCCAATATCTTTCAAGGTTTAAACGTTTTGTTTGGAACCGAACTTGCTTGAGACTTTAAACATGAAATTGTTTATTAGATTGTATATTAAATATTAAAACTTACCTCTGACCAGCATTTTTTGTAAAAATTGCAAGAATGTTTTAGAATCCATCACTGATCAAAAATATATGTGTTTTATGGGTCACCTGAGCGATATTTAGAAGCGTTACACGCAGAACGACAAAGTGAGTTTGCCTCCAAACTGTTGTTGGAGGATATAAAAACAATTCTAAGATTCTAACGTAACATCTCTACAGAAAATTCAAAAATTATGAAACATTTTAACTCCGGTAAATTCTTAAATTCTTATAATGGTTTAGGCCACCCTTTCTAGCATCCCCCCTTGTTAATCCGCATCTGTTATTATACATATTGAGCTTATTTAAAAATTGACTAAAGAAATATAACAAAAATAAAAAACTTTTCAATTTTATTGTACAAGTTAACAAACTCGTTAAGGCACAAGGATTTTAATTGATTTGCTATGTTGAGCAAGAAGAAAAAAATAACGATAAGAAAAAAAAAAAAAAACAGAAAAAATCACACAACAGACAACAGAAGAGATTTTAACTTTTCTCAAATCGTGTGCAACAGGAAGAACCTTTTAACTGCGTATTGTGTAGATTGTCTTTTTTTAGATTTATAGAACTTCTGGCTTGGAAGATATGTTAAATTCTACATTTTGTTGGTAAATGTGTCTGTGAGGTTTCTACTCTACCTAAAAACATAAAAATTTTGTGAATATTTGCGGTATAAAAACTTTTTTTTAGAAAAAATACCCAATGAAATATACGTCTCTACCTTAAAAAAATATAAACCCTATGGGATCCCAATATGAGGACCTCACGGACACCACCGAATTTAATCCAATTTAATCGCAAAGATTATTCATCAGATTTGCCCTACCCTGCTTAGTTTTCGGGATATGGGATTGGAGTCTTGAGAAATTTTGAAATGAAATAACTAAAACAAGTAAGAAAATTATAGTCGGTCAAGACCGACCATATAATACCCTACACCAGAGTTTCCCGGAAAATGGGTCCCAAGTTCAAACATGGACTGATTAGATCTATAGTTTGTCAAATCTTTAATAAGTCAAATCAAATTTGAGTGGATTAGGCTTCTTTTTGTTGACAATAAACCGCTTCAACTAAATATCGGGCGAAATTTTTACATGGGTCCTAAATCCAAAAATGGCCCGATGATAATCAGATTTGATAAGGTTATTAAAGTACGCGTTTAACATATACAAACATAGTTTTAATTAAATATTTTCTATTTTCATGAAATATGAGAGATTTATGTGAAAATCGGGAAGATGGTTTCTATGGGGGCTACAAGAAGAACTGGTCCGATTTCTTTAAAATTCGGAATGGTGTTTTGTGTGGATGATACATGATTACCTGCCAAATGATACATGATTACCTGCCAAAACTAAAGAGGAACTTTGTATGGGGGCTAGGTCTACATATGGACAGATCCAATTTCAATAGGCTTCGGCCTAGCGCCAAAAGAGGCTTAAGTTTCAAATTTCAAGTCAATTAATTAAAAATTGCGACCTGTATCGTGTTTACACCGTTTACATGGACAGACAGACAGACGGACGGACGGACGGACATCGCTAAATTGACTCAAAAAGTGATTCTAAGTCGATCGGTATACTTAAAAGTGGGTCTAGGACCAATATTTTGGGTAGTTACAAACATCAGCACAAACTCATTATACCCTGTACCACAGTGTGGTGTAGGGTATAAATATATAGTGTAATGGACCATCCCGGCTTTCGATGATTTTTTCTTTTTTATAAGTATCTTTTTTGCTGATATCTTGCTGACTTTTGCATTCCTTTTGGTTACGTTGGGGATAAGATACAATTCAAAGTTAACGGTTATTTGTTTTAATTATTTCTTGCAGTAATGGGTTCAAAAATATCAACATTGCAATTTTATTATTGTGGTGAGATTAACAAACGTATCTCTCAGCTGTTTGCTAACAGATTTCCGCCTAATTTCAAACGAATAGCCTACTATTGTTCTTATATTCTTCTCAAAAATTTGAGCACCCCCAAATAAAGAGTGTATTTGGTCTTTTCCGGTTTATTAAAAAATATTTAAAATTTCCAAGCATTAATACCTTTGTACCAACAAAATTCAAAGCTGCTCTAGTAAGAGAAAAAAAATTTTAATTGTTGGATTAACACCAAAATAAATAATAAATTTATGACATCCTGTCAAAAAGGAAATTTTTGGTATTTGCCTAGTTATTTAATCCGAGACCAAAACTAACCTTAAATTTGCAACAGGCCATTGTCCATCTGGCTATCTATTGGGATCATTTAATTGATGCCCATCAAAAATTTGCAACATTTGCAGCGAGCAATAAATTTAAGATAAAATTCATCCAAATTAATCGGAGAAATTAGGTGAATTCATAATCATCGCCAGAATCGAAATTTTAAAATTTCGAAAAAAAGAAATCATCATTTTCAGCTTGTGGATATCCAAAAGATTTTTGAATCGAAGTCCGGGAAAAAAAATTCTATTTAAAATTTATGTTTTTCTATAGAAACATAAAAAGAAAAGTCAGAGAGCTTTCCAGGAAACTTCCAAAAATTTTGTAAAGAGATCAATCAGTATAATCAAAGAGGAATACCTAATGAAACCAGTTGTCACATTAAAAGAAGTTTAAGCTAATTTAGTTGCTCGGTGGAAGGCATAAAATACGTGTTAAAGTTCGGACGCAAAACTAAAATCGTATTTTGCTCCGGTACAAACTGTACCTATAATTATGAAAAAATAGTGATTTGCAATTAGTGTCAAATTTTAAATTTCAAATCGAGATTTTATTAGATTTTTTTTATATAAATATTTAATAATAATCGGGAAATATAAGGTATCTAAAGTTACAATATATTTTGTTTTGCTAAAATTTGATCGTCAGAAAAAAATATTGCACAGTGTTCGGTTTTGGAAAAAAATTTCGTTACAAAAGTGAGAACTAAAATCTTTTGTTAAAGTGTATGTGTATATGGTGGTTTTCTTTGTGGTTAAAATCTAAAAAAATAATAAAAAATTAGATCACAGGCGGTTTTGTATTAACATCACGATAACTGTTTTTATTAAACATATTTTGTTCTTTAAAAATTTTCCTTTGGTTAAAAATTGTTTTTTTAATATTACAAAAGTTAAAATTATAAATACTTAAAATCTAGAAAAAAAATATAAAAAAAAACAAAAGAAACTCTTTAAAATTGCTAAACAAAATTTTAATATATAAAAGTCGAATGTGTTACACTGTGATCTAAACAAAAGAAATAATTTCGCAACAACAAATTTATTAAAGTGTCTAAATAGAAAAGGAATACGAATAATTTAAGAAGGAAAAAATTATTACTGTACAAAAGAAGAGAGTAAATCTCTTCCCTTTTCCCCTTCCCATCTTCACCTACGAGTAAACTGCAGCATAGCACCGTTGGAGGCCTTCTACGAAAATATGCAAAGTAAGTGATCTCTTTTGTTTTATTTTATTCTATTCCAATTTACTCTTCTCTGCTAGTTTAACAGAGCTCTGTTAATCATTATAACAGAACTAATGAAAGTTAAACTAGAAAAGAATTGAAAAAAAAAAATGTTAATATTGTTTTCATAATTGCTTTCAATTCTCTTTTATGTAATCCCTGATTTTTTTTTTTGTTAAAATAAAGTAAAAATAAAATAAATAAATTTCCAAAAAAATGTTGTAATTTTTTATACAAAAAAATTCAAAATTTAAAAATTTTGTTTACTCCTTTTTAAAAATTATAAAGTTTTTTTTTCAAGACAAATAAATTTGAGAATCAAATTTTAAATTATTCCCAAAATTTGGTTCTAATAATTATAAAATTGAAAAGCGATTATGATATCATTTTAATAAAAATTATAAATTTGTTTATTGTTGTGAAATGAAATTCAATTAGATAAAAGTGAAAAAAACCATATACATATAAATCAAAAACCACAGCTTATATACAAAATCAAAAGTTCATTGAACTCGAAAAAAAAAATGTTTAACAGAATTTCTTAAAGTCTATATTAAACGACCGGTGCGAAAGAGATAGTTATAGAGTGCTCGCGAAATTTTGTAACAAAACAAAAATTAATAATAATGGTACATAAGGTCGCTACAGTACGGTCAGTCAATTTAGTTTATCGTTCGGTTTATCAAACTGTTCAAAATTTTTCTTTTTCGATTTAAAATTTGTTATACAATTATTTTTGAAATGAATATATTATATCTAAACCTTTATTTAATTAAAGTAATTTTTCAATGAAATTAAATTTTTCTTAACTATTACTAAAGTTTTTCTATGAAATGTTTAAAATCTCCTAAAATTATATTTATTTTATGAGTGCTACGTTACTTTTAAATTTTACAAATACCTCTAAGAGAATGATATTTTATAAATGAATTATTTTTTTGAATAAACAAAAAAATGTCGTGCTAAATAAATCATAACAGACTTATCCTTGGGTTGTTGAAAAGATAATTTTTGAGTTTGGGTTCTTCTTAATATACTTATTGCTCAGAAGAACATAGAGAAGGGTGGGTTTTGAGCATGAGGCCATGATATCAGTGCCTCCAATAACTTCAGCATAAAATACCCCCAATTAGATTTCAAACTACAGTTTAATTATTTTCTCGGGGAATCCATAGTTTAAATATCAGCCCATTTTGTCTATATTTGATAGCATACATTTTTTTAGGGACTCTGCAATAAAGTAAGTAATGATGGTTTGTTTGATGAGGGTCAAGAACCTCCCCACCCACTGAAGCTAGCGGCAAAGACGGGTCCCGCCGACCCACCATCATTCAAACATGGTTTAAGGGTTTTATTGAGATTCCAAAAATTTAGATTTTTCCTGATACTTCTTTTGAATTTCATGTATATCTTGATGACACTCGTTCAGCTTTTTGTCTTACGGAATTTCCACAAATCCTTAGACTATTTTTACACCACAAAATGTTTTAAACAATTTTTGTCCAAGTTACCTTTACATAAATGGCTCCCAACGTGGGGCTTGATTACTTTGATATTTTATGTGTTGTAAGATGCATAGTTTTGTCAAATGATCAGGTCTCGACAGAGGGGTTTAATACCATAGTTTGTATTAATAATACACGATTGTGGCACTAAAACTCCAGTGTAGCAGGTTATACTGTGTGCACAAATTTATTTCTGGTTAAAAAAAAAAAAAAAATTTCAAAGTATCGATTTTTTAAAAGATGGTTGTTGTCAGATATGTTATTTCGAAATAAATACTAAAACCTTCCTGGATTTCGACTATTTGTCGTCATATTGGAACAAATAGACTTCGACCGGTAGGAAATTTAGTGTTCCTTTTCGTGATCTTATCTGTCAATGAGCCAAATTTTAAATTTTCGAGGGTTTTTGATTAAAATTTGTTTTACGTAATTTTGATTTGATTAGTTTTTCAAGGAATATTAAAATCCAGTTTTTTAATACTAGAGTTTGATCCGTTAAATGATATCGAGTCACAATTCAAAATACAAAATTAAATCAAGAAATCAGTGATACATAGCCCAGTTTTATTTACAGTATTTTATGCAAAGGTTATTTTTTTATTTTTTTTCTTTCATTTTTAATTTGGCATTTCCAATTTTTGTGAGGAAAAATACAATTATTATCTTTTCTCAACCCATATTAGGATAGTCTTATAAAAAATACAAAAATCTTTTAAACTTTATTGTGTTCCTTAATTGGAAAACGCAATTTTTAAGAATTATACTTTATGTTTTTTATATTTCCTTTGGAAAAAAAATAAACGTTTTATCAAAGGAAATAAATCAAATTTTTTGAGTAAATTGAATAAACATCAATTTGTCCTAATCTGCAAATTCTAAGTTTGGATTTAATTTCAGTTTTGTTATTGAACTCATAAGATTGCTAACAGCAAAACCTTTTCAGGTTAAGTCGTTAGTGAAGTTCCATTGCTTATATTATAGGGCAATAGGACTGTATATTCTGCTTTAAATTTTTTCTTAAAGAAAAAAATCATAAAAAATTTTTTTTTAATAATTATTGTAAAGTATTATTAAATACTATATAAAAATTAAAACAAGAAAATAATTATTTTATTGTAAAAAAAAAAACAAATATTTTAAATATTCCACAAAAAAAAAAAAAAAAAAAATTAAGGAACTATTTTTCTTAATTTTGTTTCTTAAATTTCTTAATTTTTTTTTTCTATGTGAAGAAAATCTGCTTGCTTTTGTTTGCCAAAAATTTAATATCTTTGGTCACCTAAGTTTTAAGTTTTTCTGTATTAATCAAATTGGTTCTGGAATAAACCATTGATTTTCCTATAAGCCCCAGTAGAATTTTTTAAATTTTAAAATATATATTTTTATTATTTTTTTTATTTAAAAGGATTTTAGTGATCAGGTTTTACGTTCGGTTCCTAAATCTTTTGTTTGGGAATAACCCGTATTTTTTCCGAGAATTTTTTTTTGTTGGTTATTGTTTTTTTTTTCCAATTCGGTTAGTTGGCTTAATTTTGGTAGCTTAACCTATTTGGCTTTATAGTGAGGAAATTTTTTTTGTTATAAAAAAAAAAAAAAGACAGAAATCACAATGAGTGAAGACAGGGAACTTCCTGCGTCATCGGCGTGGCGAGTAGTCCCATGTTCCTTGTGTGAACAGGATATGACTAACAAAGAGGAATGTCGTACTACTCTTTGTAAGCATACTTTTCATAAAGAGTGTCTTACATCGTGGTTGGCAACCTCGCACGAATGTCCTAATTGCCAAAAGCTATGCCATGAAAAAGATCTGGTAATTCCGGGGGTGAAACCACCAACAATTGGGAGCTCGTCCGGAACAATAAAGAGAAAACTCAAGGGTACCAATGCTCGCGGTAGAGGTCATGGGTCCGCTGTCAAACTATACCAGACTAGAAGTAGGGTGCAAAGCGAAGCTGCTTCGGCACAGACTCCACAGGCTGAAGGTGGACAAGACTTAGGATTACCTTTACCGTTGTTAAATTTAAATACATCCACAAATGACCCAAACGTGTCACGGGATACTTCAAACGCACAAAATTCTTTAAACAATGCCACCTTTAGATCAGGGCGGGGTAGAAGACAAAATCGTAATTTAGATAGAATGTCTCAAATGGTTGAATCGACCGTTCAACGCATTTTGTCTAACATGAATATAAGTCCAATGCAATTGCAACCACCGATGCAACCCTTACAGCTGCAACAACAACCAACATCAACCCAGCAGCGAACTCAACAACAACAAATCAATCCGAATGTCCAACTATTAGGTCACCATGAACAACCAGGACAACAACAACAATATCGGCAACAACCACAGCAACAACAACAATATCGGCAACAACCACAGCAACAACAAGTTGTGCAACAACGATTCGAAGATCAAGACGCTCAACCTCTTGCTCGTCCTAATTATCCTCCCGTTAACATGAGACCAGAGAAAGTCACTGCAGTTATTCAGGGATGGAATTTGAAATTTGAGGGTAATATCAAAGGGGTAAGATGCGATGAATTTATATATAGGATTCGTTGTCAGACTAACGAACATTTGAATGGAAATTTCGATTGTATCTGTAAAAACTTGACTGTATTGTTATCAGGTAAAGCCAGGGAATGGTACTGGCGCTATAGGAAGACGGTTACTGACATTTTATGGGAACCTTTTTGTGTAGCATTTGGAGAAGAGTATAAAGCCCATCAGACTCATTTTGATATTAGGCAGGAGTTGCATAATAGAAAACAGAAACCAAACGAAAGTTTTGAAGAATTTTACGACGCCATATATAAAATTGTAGACCGTTTATCCGTCCCATTAGAAGCAGGCGAGTTGATTGATATAATGTTTAACAATCTTAGGTGGGAAATAAGGTATAATATGCTGTCCACTTCGATAACTTCGATGGCCCAATTGAGGACTCTCTGTGAAAAGAGGGAAAGGTTACTGAATGAAGAACCGAGGCGAAATAATTTTAACCGCAACGCAAATAATGTTGTACCTCCACGTCGTCTAGCTGCAATCGAGGCACCACCAAATCCAGCAGTGAATTTAGATAACGAAGATTCCGATCATGAAATTCCGGCTGCATTGGAGGTGAATGCCATTGCTAAACCCATTATATGCTGGAATTGTGATGAGGAGGGACACTTCTACGAAATGTGTTTAAAAGATCGGGTGATTTTTTGTTATGGTTGTGGTCTAAAAGGGGTGTACTTGCCACAGTGTGTGGTATGTGCTAACAATCCCAGGAGATCAAAAAACTACCAGCCACCCCAGAACAAACACAGGGGTGCCCCAAAATAAATTGCCAAAATTTAAATTATAATAACGAAGAAAATTTGCAAAATAATACCGTAAATGAAAACAGTGAATTAAGTGAGGAAAATGATAATGAATTATTAGAAAATAAGCTTAGGATTTTAAAGAATATTGAATTAGAAAAAAATGAAGTTATTAGTAAAGAAAGTAGTAGATATAAGATACGCCCGTTACATGAACGGCTAAAAGATTATATAAAAGCTAGATCTAGAATTTTTAATGATGATGCTTTAGGAAAAAAATTAGTGAAAAATTACAATAGATCAACCATGCGAATGCGAAATTTTTATAAAAAAATTAAAAATACAAAAAAATTACTCATATCTTCGATAATTAATTCCGATAGAGATGGTAGAATTTATGCAGAAGTAAATTTTTTAGATAAAATAGAATTTGGATTGTTAGATACAGGGGCAAATATCAGCTGTATAGGGAAGGATTTGGCCACTGAAGATTTTGCTCGACATTCTAGTTTTCGGAAAATTAAAGCGATGGTGAGCACCGCCGATGGTAAACCTCAGGAAGTAATTGGAGTTATTGAAGTGGAAATGTCCTATAAAAATGAAACTGAGAAAATTCTTTTATATATTATTCCTACACTAAATCAGAGGTTAATCTTAGGGTTAGATTTTTGGCGAGCGTTTGGATTGATGCAGAATATTATTTCCGGCGTAACTTTGGGGAAATGTGAAACAACCAATGATTTAAACCCTGATGCTTACCCTCTATCAAGTTTACAACAACAGCAACTTGATATGGTTAAAACTTTTTTCCCTAGCTTTGAGTTACAAGGTTTGGGTAGAACTGCTTTGATTAAGCATGGTATAGATGTAGGTAAAGCCAAACCTATAAAGCAACGATTTTACCCAGTATCTCCAGCTGTGGAGAAGCTAATGTACACAGAAATAGATCGGATGCTTAGTTTAGGCGTAATCGAAGAAAGTTCGAGTGCCTGGAGTTCTCCAATGAGGATGGTGGTCAAGCCTGGAAAAGTTAGACTTTGTCTAGACGCCCGGAAGATCAATGAAGTTACTACAAAAGATGCATACCCTCTCCCAAATATTGGTGGTATTTTTTCTCGTTTGCCAAAGGCAAACATAATATCAAAAATTGACTTAAAAGATGCGTACTGGCAAATCGCGTTAGAAGAAGATGCGAAACCTATCACAGCCTTTACCATACCTGGTCGCCCACTTTACCAATTTACCGTTATGCCTTTTGGTTTATGCACGGCTCCGCAAACCATGTGCCGGCTAATGGACTCGATTATTCCTCCTGACTTGAAACATTCGGTATTCGGGTATTTAGATGACGTTTGTGTGGTTTCCGACACGTTTGAAGATCATATGGCAATACTTGTTAGGCTAGCAGAACAATTTAAAAAAGCAAATTTGACATTAAATATTAAAAAGAGTAGTTTTTGCGTTAAGAGAGTTGCATATTTAGGATATATTATAGGAGATGGTGGTATATCCACTGACCCAGAAAAAATTGAATCTATTTTGAACTGGCCAGTACCGAGAACCCTAAAACAAGTCAGAGGTTTTCTTGGGTTAACTGGTTGGTATCGAAGATTCATTCTGAACTTTTCCGATGTTACTCACCCGATAACAGAGTTGTTATCAAAGAAAAAGAAGTTTGAATGGACTGCTGCTGCTGATGAAGCATTTAAAAAAATAAAAACTTTATTGACCACAGCACCTGTTCTTAAAAACCCAGACTTTGCGAAAAAGTTTTATGTCCACTGTGACGCGAGCGATTTCGGGATAGGCGCTGTGTTAGTTCAGCTAGGTGAGGACGGTGAAGAAAACCCTATAGCTTTTATGTCGAAAAAATTAAATTCAGCCCAAAGAAATTATTCGGTCACCGAAAAAGAATGTCTGGCTGCCATAGAAGCTATTGAACGTTTTCGGTGCTATATAGAGCTTCAAGAGTTTGAGGTCATCACTGACCACAGTAGTTTAGTGTGGTTAATGAGACAGCCTAACTTAAAAGGTAGACTTGCGAGGTGGGTTTTAAAATTACAATCATATAAGTTTTGTATCAGTCACAGGAAAGGTAAGGACAATATTGTACCTGACGCTTTAAGCAGAATGCACGAAATTGAATTAGCTGCACTTGAATTTATAGGACCGGAAATTGATTTAGATTCAGTACATTTTTTGGACAAAGAGTATGTTGATTTAAAGAATAAATTTGTTGAAAACGAGTCCTCGTATCCAGATATAAAAGTATCTGGTAGATACATCTATATACGGACAAATTTCGCTACAGGTGTTGACATTGAAGATGCCAACTGCTGGAAATTATGGATCCCGGAACGATTGAGACCAGAGCTCCTTAAGCGATTTCATGATTCCGTTTTAGCTGCGCACGGTGGGGTTGGCAAGACCCTCGAATTAATTCGTAGGCATTTTTATTGGCCGCGATTAGCTACAGAGGTAAGGGATTACATACGAAAATGCGAAGTATGTAAAATGACCAAAGCAACCAACCAAAAATTAACCCCAGAGATGGGAAAAATGGCAATTTCCACAAGACCGTTTCAACGGTTTTATGTTGACCTCTTAGGACCATATCCTAGGAGTAAAAAGGGGTACATAGGTTTACTTATTGTATTGGATCATTTCTCCAAATACCATTGGTTATGTCCATTACGTAAATTTACCTCAGCTGTTATAACCGAATTTTTGGAGAAACAGATTTTCCACCATTATGGTGTGCCGGAAGTTGTAATTAGTGATAACGGTAGTCAGTTCAAAGGAAATGACTTTAATGCTTTTTTGACAAAATATGGGGTTACGCATACATACACAGCTTTGTATTCACCCCAAAGCAACGCCTCAGAAAGGGTGAATAGGTCAATAATCGCCGCTATAAGAGCTTATCTTAAAAAAGACCACAGGGAATGGGACGAAAATATATCGGCCATAAGCTGTGCTCTGCGGAACTCAGTACACAGTTCTATAGGCTTATCTCCGTATCACGCCTTATATGGGTTTGATATGGTGACCCATGCTTCTTCATTTAAAATGCTTAAGTCGATTGAATGTTTAGAGGAACCGGAAGTAAGCCTGAATCGTGATGATAAATTATCTATACTAAGGAAGCAAATTTCTGAGAATATAAGAAAAGCATACGAAACTAACGTAAAACAATATAATCTGCGGGCTAGACCCATAAGTTATAATGTTGGCCAGGAAGTGTTTAGGAAAAATTTTGCTCAGAGCAATGCGGAAAAGAAGTTCAATGCAAAATTATGTCCTGTATTTATAAAAGCTCGTATCAAAGAAAAATTAGGGAACTGCTATTATATTCTTGAAGATATTGATAGTAAAAATACAGGTACATATCATGGTAAAGATATTAAACCGTGATTGTGTTTCCGGCTAATATATTCAATAAGATTTTTATATTATACGGTTTTGTAATGGACCATCCCGGCTTTCGATGATTTTTTCTTTTTTATAAGTATCTTTTTTGCTGATATCTTGCTGACTTTTGCATTCCTTTTGGTTACGTTGGGGATAAGATACAATTCAAAGTTAACGGTTATTTGTTTTAATTATTTCTTGCAGTAATGGGTTCAAAAATATCAACATTGCAATTTTATTATTGTGGTGAGATTAACAAACGTATCTCTCAGCTGTTTGCTAACAGATTTCCGCCTAATTTCAAACGAATAGCCTACTATTGTTCTTATATTCTTCTCAAAAATTTGAGCACCCCCAAATAAAGAGTGTATTTGGTCTTTTCCGGTTTATTAAAAAATATTTAAAATTTCCAAGCATTAATACCTTTGTACCAACAAAATTCAAAGCTGCTCTAGTAAGAGAAAAAAAATTTTAATTGTTGGATTAACACCAAAATAAATAATAAATTTATGACATCCTGTCAAAAAGGAAATTTTTGGTATTTGCCTAGTTATTTAATCCGAGACCAAAACTAACCTTAAATTTGCAACAGGCCATTGTCCATCTGGCTATCTATTGGGATCATTTAATTGATGCCCATCAAAAATTTGCAACATTTGCAGCGAGCAATAAATTTAAGATAAAATTCATCCAAATTAATCGGAGAAATTAGGTGAATTCATAATCATCGCCAGAATCGAAATTTTAAAATTTCGAAAAAAAGAAATCATCATTTTCAGCTTGTGGATATCCAAAAGATTTTTGAATCGAAGTCCGGGAAAAAAAATTCTATTTAAAATTTATGTTTTTCTATAGAAACATAAAAAGAAAAGTCAGAGAGCTTTCCAGGAAACTTCCAAAAATTTTGTAAAGAGATCAATCAGTATAATCAAAGAGGAATACCTAATGAAACCAGTTGTCACATTAAAAGAAGTTTAAGCTAATTTAGTTGCTCGGTGGAAGGCATAAAATACGTGTTAAAGTTCGGACGCAAAACTAAAATCGTATTTTGCTCCGGTACAAACTGTACCTATAATTATGAAAAAATAGTGATTTGCAATTAGTGTCAAATTTTAAATTTCAAATCGAGATTTTATTAGATTTTTTTTATATAAATATTTAATAATAATCGGGAAATATAAGGTATCTAAAGTTACAATATATTTTGTTTTGCTAAAATTTGATCGTCAGAAAAAAATATTGCACAGTGTTCGGTTTTGGAAAAAAATTTCGTTACAAAAGTGAGAACTAAAATCTTTTGTTAAAGTGTATGTGTATATGGTGGTTTTCTTTGTGGTTAAAATCTAAAAAAATAATAAAAAATTAGATCACAGGCGGTTTTGTATTAACATCACGATAACTGTTTTTATTAAACATATTTTGTTCTTTAAAAATTTTCCTTTGGTTAAAAATTGTTTTTTTAATATTACAAAAGTTAAAATTATAAATACTTAAAATCTAGAAAAAAAATATAAAAAAAAACAAAAGAAACTCTTTAAAATTGCTAAACAAAATTTTAATATATAAAAGTCGAATGTGTTACACTGTGATCTAAACAAAAGAAATAATTTCGCAACAACAAATTTATTAAAGTGTCTAAATAGAAAAGGAATACGAATAATTTAAGAAGGAAAAAATTATTACTGTACAAAAGAAGAGAGTAAATCTCTTCCCTTTTCCCCTTCCCATCTTCACCTACGAGTAAACTGCAGCATAGCACCGTTGGAGGCCTTCTACGAAAATATGCAAAGTAAGTGATCTCTTTTGTTTTATTTTATTCTATTCCAATTTACTCTTCTCTGCTAGTTTAACAGAGCTCTGTTAATCATTATAACAGAACTAATGAAAGTTAAACTAGAAAAGAATTGAAAAAAAAAAATGTTAATATTGTTTTCATAATTGCTTTCAATTCTCTTTTATGTAATCCCTGATTTTTTTTTTTGTTAAAATAAAGTAAAAATAAAATAAATAAATTTCCAAAAAAATGTTGTAATTTTTTATACAAAAAAATTCAAAATTTAAAAATTTTGTTTACTCCTTTTTAAAAATTATAAAGTTTTTTTTTCAAGACAAATAAATTTGAGAATCAAATTTTAAATTATTCCCAAAATTTGGTTCTAATAATTATAAAATTGAAAAGCGATTATGATATCATTTTAATAAAAATTATAAATTTGTTTATTGTTGTGAAATGAAATTCAATTAGATAAAAGTGAAAAAAACCATATACATATAAATCAAAAACCACAGCTTATATACAAAATCAAAAGTTCATTGAACTCGAAAAAAAAAATGTTTAACAGAATTTCTTAAAGTCTATATTAAACGACCGGTGCGAAAGAGATAGTTATAGAGTGCTCGCGAAATTTTGTAACAAAACAAAAATTAATAATAATGGTACATAAGGTCGCTACAGTACGGTCAGTCAATTTAGTTTATCGTTCGGTTTATCAAACTGTTCAAAATTTTTCTTTTTCGATTTAAAATTTGTTATACAATTATTTTTGAAATGAATATATTATATCTAAACCTTTATTTAATTAAAGTAATTTTTCAATGAAATTAAATTTTTCTTAACTATTACTAAAGTTTTTCTATGAAATGTTTAAAATCTCCTAAAATTATATTTATTTTATGAGTGCTACGTTACTTTTAAATTTTACAAATACCTCTAAGAGAATGATATTTTATAAATGAATTATTTTTTTGAATAAACAAAAAAATGTCGTGCTAAATAAATCATAACAGACTTATCCTTGGGTTGTTGAAAAGATAATTTTTGAGTTTGGGTTCTTCTTAATATACTTATTGCTCAGAAGAACATAGAGAAGGGTGGGTTTTGAGCATGAGGCCATGATATCAGTGCCTCCAATAACTTCAGCATAAAATACCCCCAATTAGATTTCAAACTACAGTTTAATTATTTTCTCGGGGAATCCATAGTTTAAATATCAGCCCATTTTGTCTATATTTGATAGCATACATTTTTTTAGGCACTCTGCAATAAAGTAAGTAATGATGGTTTGTTTGATGAGGGTCAAGAACCTCCCCACCCACTGAAGCTAGCGGCAAAGACGGGTCCCGCCGACCCACCATCATTCAAACATGGTTTAAGGGTTTTATTGAGATTCCAAAAATTTAGATTTTTCCTGATACTTCTTTTGAATTTCATGTATATCTTGATGACACTCGTTCAGCTTTTTGTCTTACGGAATTTCCACAAATCCTTAGACTATTTTTACACCACAAAATGTTTTAAACAATTTTTGTCCAAGTTACCTTTACAATAGCTAGCAGGGCTTTTGGATCTGTGGCGTTCATAGTTTACAAGTTAAGGACTACAAAACGCCGTTGAATTTTTTTTGTTACGTATCTGCATTTGGAATCAAAATTAGGGTACAAAAAGTTCTGGTGCCCGCCCGGGACTTAAATTTTTGTTCGGTACTTATTTTTTTTTAAATTTCTCAACATTTTTTTCCTAAAAACATTTTTATTTTTTTAACCAAAACTAAAAAAAAAAAAATGTTTATAAGGGTTCAAGTTGAAAAAATTCAGAAGAAAAATTGAATTTCTAAAAATTATAGACATTTATTAATTATACCGGATTCAAACACTCCAGTTAGTGTTATCATCAGTAGGATTTTAAATGTCGGTTTGTTTTGTTAATGGAAATTGTTTGTTATATATGTGAATATTTCATAGATGGGAATTTTTCATTACCATTGAAATTTAATTACCATTGGTTGATATCAATGGTAATGAAAAAATTTTCATTACCATTTAATGGTAATTAAATTTTTTTAATTGAAAAAATAATTACTAATGGTAATGAAATGCACCAATTGTTGAAAAACACCAATTATAATTGGTTTCAAAACCATTGGTTTGCACCATTTTTGTTTTTTTGAAAAGTTAAAAATTTAAGCATCAAAGTATGTTTTTACAAAAAAAAATATGAAAATGTTAAAGACAAAAAACAAAACGAAAATAAAAATTTCAAATATGGTGTTATACAAAGGCAATCAACGTGTGTTTGGTTTATAAAATGTGAAAAACTAAAACAGCATATATGTAACAAAAAACAACAGATTTTTCCAAATATTAACGATTTTGACAATATTGTGACGACTTTTACTAATGGTAATTATTTTTTTTAAGTGATGCCATACCAATGGTAATTATTTTTTTTTTAATTTTCATTAGAAATTAAATTGATAAGTAATTTAATTGGTACAATTGATACAACCAATAGTAATGAAAAAAATTTCATTACCATTGACATCAATTAAATGGTAATTAAACCATCAATTAATTGGTCCTTTTAATTAATTAGTCCCATCTATGGAATATTTACAGTTCCTTCAGAATAAATTTTGACAGTTTCCAAAACCACAACTCTATTTCTAGCAATCTCAACCTCACCTCACACTTTCTTTCAACTTTTTTGTCTCTTCCATTATTTCGCAAGAGTTACCAACATGATCTGGAATTGCAGACACAATGAAGGAATTTGCAAGTTTTCAAATTTTTTTTTAGAAAATCTTTAAATTTTTTTCTCTTAAAATCATTTTTAATGTAATTTTTAAAGCATTCTGTAGTAATCATATAAGTATATGTTGCACCAGTAAGGTATTTTTTATTTTGCCAACGGTTTGTTAATGTTAGCACGCGTCAGATGCACGTGAGCACACGTATATCTGACGTTATCATTTAAATATTGGGCCAATACAAAAATCTTTGTAAAACCTGTGGTTTGATAATGTTTTTTGTCCCGCTTTCAACGCTTTGCCAATATAAGCTCACCGTAATTTTCTGCCTGGGTACCTTTGCACTATTTTGCTGGGTTACTATAAAAATAAGTTACAAAAGTCAGTCTTAAAATATTTATTGTATATTTATTGCTGGTAATTATCATATAAAACAATGGTATTTTATATTCTACCCTTGCCGATTATGATTTTCCGTTTATTTATTTTCATTTTATTATTGGCTCTTTGAATACTTGTTGTTGGATGGCTGACTAAGTATGTATGAAATCTTCACAGAACGTAGCCAACAGACATTAAAACGCCGCTGAAAAAATCGGCTGTTGTCTGCAAAAGTTTTTAACATATTTAATTGCCATAAAACTGTGCATCACAATGCAAATGCAAGTTTGTTTCCTAAATTACGCTTTATGAGGAACCCCTGTATATCGTGAACCTATATTTATTTATTTTTTTTTTTATTTAATTCATATATTTAACTAACCGAGCCCTTGGGGCCGTATATGGTTAGTGAGCTAACAATAACAAAAATATAATTTAATTAATAATTATTATATACATATCTTAAAGCTAAATAAAAAAATGTAATTAATGAGATGATATAATGAAATAAATTAATGATAACTGCATTTCGCATAAAAATTATTTGTTCATAATACAGAATAATGCGACATATTTCTGATCAACAACAAAACCCAATGAAGGTAGATTCTAGCAATTAAGAAAATTAAATATTATGCAACGAAGCCTCTCCCAAAAGTTTATTTTTAAATACATTAAAAGATAAAGCAAACGATCTGAGTGCATGTGGTAGTTCGTTCCAAATTCTTGTAACTCTCACTTGAAAAGAGTGCTCAAAAAACGAGGTCCTGATACGTGGGAAAATTAACTGTGGATGTCTTACAGAACGAGAAAATAAAAAATGATTAAACAAATATTCCGGGCAATTGGACTTTATAACTTTATAAAAATGCAAAATAATTCTAATATGCAAAAAAGAACCAAAATCACACCCCAAGAATTTTACAAAGTAACTAGTTATATGATCTCGAGTTCTAACATGATAAACAAAACGAACAATTTTATTAAGAAGAAGGTTATACTTTTTCATTTCACCAGCAGTCGTTCCTGTAAAGACCTCCGCACAATACAACATTTTCGACATCAATAATGCATGTGCAATAGTTTTCTTAACATTAAAAGGCAAATAAAGATTCAAAGCATATAATCGTCTTAAAGTAAAATTAACTTTCGAGCACAACATATTTATGTGCTGATCAAAATTTAGATTACTGTCGATGAGAACTCCAAGACATTTCATACAGTGTACAAATTCAACCACAACACCATTTATCCTTACCGTTAAGTCAACTTCCAACATAGGAGCCTTAAAAATCATTGCTTTAGTCTTAGCAGGGTTTATAGAAAGATTGGAACTATTCATCCAAACTGACATATCATTCAACAACACGTTTATAACTTGATTCAAAACATCCAGAAACTGTCGCTCCCCAGAAAAGAATAGCTGAATATCGTCCGCAAAAACAAATGCCTCACAAGAAAATCCATCAATAACTGTAAAGAGATCATTTAAATAAATTATAAACAGCAATGGCCCTATAACAGATCCTTGCGGCACTCCACTCGTAACAACCGTCAATTCAGAATCGGTGCCCATAAAATGTGTATACTGAAATCTATCATTCAAATAAGAGAAAATTAAACGACACGCCATTTTAGAAAAACCAAATGAAGTGCAAAGTTTTTGAATCAATATTGAATGGCTGACACGATCAAAAGCTTTGGATAAGTCCAAAGATACTAAAACTCCTATCTTATTGTTATCAACAACTCTTCTAATAGAATCCGTAAGACCCAAAAGAAGAGAAGACGTGTTATAGCCCTTACGAAACCCAGATTGATAAGGATTAATTAAACAATTTTTATTTAAGTACTCCATCATCTGCATCTTCAAAACATACTCAACCATTTTTGATAAAATTGAAACAACAGAAATTGGTCTCAAATCATTTACAGAACCATTTTTGCCAATCGGTACTACTTTAGCTATTTTCCAATCTTGTGGAAAAATAGAAAAAGTAAGGATGTTATTAAAAATGTACAGCAACTGCATCTGAATAAATGGAAATATCAACTTAATAAACCTTAAAGGCAAACCATCAGGACCACGTGCATTAGATTTAATACTACACAAGGCTATATACAACTCATTAGAATTTATATTACGAAAAGTAAAACCATTATCATTGAAATTCAAATTCACATGAAAAGGATTAAACGTGTCAGCTGTCCTATAAGACAGAAATTCATTGTTCAAATCATGAACATCAAAATCACCTATAGGCTCACTTGCTTCAATACCGCCATTTCTTCTTAAAACATTCCACATGCCTTTGGTATCTAAGTTCTTAAATTTATTTAGATTATAATTCCTTTTTGCATTACGAATTACTGTTTTACTTTTGTTTCTAACCCTACAGTACGTTCTCCAATTTTCCTGCGTTGGCCTCCGATGATACGCTTTAAATGCTAAGTCTCTAAGCGAAAGATGGTATTTTATTTCAGGTGAATTAAACCAATCCTCACTCACAGAACGAACTTTGCATCTCTTTACAGGGATATTTAAGTGTAACTCATTTACACACTCCATCAAATTCTTAAGCTGAATATTAACATCAGAAGTGTTATAAAGCCTAGTAAAATCAAACTGAACAACCAGATTTTCCAACAAAGCTAAATCACTGTTTTTATAATCTTTAAATTCAAAAAATTCATCCTCTTGATGGACATAAATAGAGACTTTAATAAAAATGAAGGAGTGGTGTGATATTGAGGGACATTGCATCTGATCGGAAATCTGCACATTAATTGAAGGGCTCACAAGAAAGTAGTCCAACAAGGAGGCATTAGGTGACTTAGACAAATCAAAATGAGTTGGTATTCTATTATGCTTATAGGTAAGACCTAATCGTTGGCAAGTAGAATTGACAAGATACGAATTGTCTATGTTAAATAAATTTAAATTAAAATCACCTACCATAATAATGTTGGAATACCTAACCAAAAGCTCCCCTAACCGGTCTTCCATTATATCAATATTTTCCACATTATCATTAGGAAGGTAAACCACGCCAAACAAAAGTTTTGAATCACCGGTACTGATCTCAATAAAAATGGATTCAAATTTAAAGAAGTCATTCGATCTAAATACAACCTTTGCCTTAATCTTATTTGAAACAAAAACACCAACTCCTCCCCCTCTACTATAATCAGGTCTATCACTTCTGTAGAAAGAATAGCCCGGAATAGAAACCACACTAGAGGGCACATACGATCGCAGCCACGTCTCAGAAACTCCAACTATGTCAAGAAACGAACCTCGCAGAATATGCCTTATCTCATCAAGTTTTGTTGTTGAAGTCGTTGCAAAACTCTGACAATTAAAATGCCCAATTCTTAACCCATTTATTGAATTACCCAGGATTGTACGCAAAAATGAGTTATCATGTACAACTGGTCCTAAATTTATATTTACAGCCATATCAATAAAAAATAATAATTGAAAAAATTTATATATGAAAAAAAAAAACGTTAATTAAATTGTCTATAAAAAAGCGGTGATTAAACTTGCAGCAAATTTTCAAAAAATAAAAGCATAAAAAATAATCTGTTTACTTATAAATAAGCACCGAAAAAAAACCATGTTTAAAAACAAAGATCCGTAAAATCTTAAAAAGAAAGATTAAACAATAAATTACTTTTGATTTTAAAATAAACGAAACATTGGAATTTAACGAAAAATAAAATATAACGAAAAAAAATTTTTTAAGGTGTATAAAAAAAAAGAGAAAAAAAAAACAATTTTTTTTTTAAATTACCCACGTAAAGAAACTATTAAGATGGTTTATTTTGAAAAACACTACATGGATTCCTTTCGGTGTATACTCGTATATAAACAAAAATATAAAAAAAAGTATTTTTTACCAAATAACAAAACCTTATTAAAAAAAAAATAAAAAATTAAGTTAATGTTTTAACAGCAATAACAAACTTCTCAGCCAGCCAAAAATCGATAAAATTTATACAGTTTCCACGTTGGATGATGAATCACCCTCTTCACCAACATTCAAGAATTCAATACACTGGTTCATATCCCACACTTTGACCGAATTATCCTTAAATGTTATCTTGACCTTAGGTACATCCGTATTAATGTGCGTAAATTTCAATATTCTCTCCTTCTCTTTAAGATCCCGGCAAATATTAATAAGTTTACCAGCAGTTGGCGTTAGATGATCCCCTAGAATAATACGCTCCTCAATGTTTTGTTGTTTATCATTGTTATCTATGATGACATCTTTTAAATAAATGAATTTTTTTTCCGAATTAAATTTAAAATAATTCGCCATTAACGAGTCCCGAAGGTAAACAGAATTGAACTTTACTAGTATTTTCTTTCCACCAGCAAAGTAACAGCAGTGTTGTATATCAGCCTCCTGGAGGGGAATATTGTAAAGTAAAGCAATTTTAATAACCGGATCTCTTAAATGTTTTATGCCAGCAGGAAGCCCACGCACAACAATATCACACCTATTTAAACGCCTTTGTAAGATATTGTTGAAAGTTGTCAATTGCTCTATTTTATTGTTAGCAACAACCTCCACATCATGAACCTTTTGTAGACAATTTGTAACATCCTCTTTTACACCATTTATGTCAGAGGTTAGTTCCGTGCGTACCTTGCTTAACATTTCACCAACCTTAAGTTCAAAATGTGAACATATGCTTTGCACCTGTTGCTCCATTAAAATTTTTTGATTATTAAACTGTTCATTCATTTTAGTGCACATATCATTGAAACCCTTCTTGAGCTGCATTTCTATACTGGGAACATCAGAAACAGCAACCCCATTTGGTTGTTCACCACACTTCGTACAGGTGTAGTCAATAATTTTGTCCTTGACCTCATCATCCGTAAAGCCAATACATACAGGATGGAAATAGCTTCCACAGACACCACAACCTACTCTATACGAAGTCTTGTTCACATGTTTGGTACATTCCGGGCAAAAATATGTCTTCTTTGTAGCCATTGGAAAAAAAATTTACTTAATTTTTTTCTTTTTTATAAACAAAAAAACACACAAGCAAATGGCGGCTTATTTGACAGAAGCAGACGGCGTGTTTACAAATATTAATAAATGTATAATTGTTAATAAACAAAATAAAACAATATTGTTTATAAAGATTTTGTTATTTTATCTTTTTTTCTTTTATATAGTTATCAACAAAATATTTTTTAGCTTTTTATTAAAAATTTACAGCAAATGCAGAAAAATTTTAGCTCTTCATTCTGCCAGGTATATTCAAAATATACCAACTCAAATTTGAACAAAATGAGTTTCCGATGGCAAAAAGCTCCCCTATGCAATACCCATCTGTAATAAAAATTTCAGAGCAAACAAATTATTTGTTGTCGTTTTACATAAATTTTTGTTATTCTGCTATCCAAAGTAGATATTTTGGTGAAAATAAATGCCAACTCCCATAGTAAATTTCCAAAAATTTTTCAAAATTTTTTTTACAAAAAATTTTTCCTCATATCCCATTGCATTTGCCATGCTGAACACGAATCCGCAAGGGATTTTGATATATAATGGCTAGTTTTTGAGATATTGCCATTTTGAAAATATCGGTAAATAGTGGTTGCAAAAAAAAAAAAATTGCTTATATACATGTAACTTCCAAACTATTCTTCAGATTTAAACATTATTAGTGGGGCAAATACAGTCAATGATATAAGCTTTCAAAATAGCTAGTTTGGAGTGAGCCTTCTACAATAAAGCGTGAGTTCCAGAGTGCCAAAGTTGACCACCCCGTGATTAAAAGGCTTTCGGAGCTTGTAACTTTTAAAAATATGCAAAGATTTTTAATTTTTTTTTAGTTTTTGCAATTACCGCCCTAAAGATAACAAAATCCAAAAAAAAAAAAAATTATAAAAAATATTTGAAAAAAAAACATATTTTTATTTTCCGACAAAATAATTGTTTTTTGATATAGTAATAAATACCATTTCTGAAAAATACACAAACAAGTGCAAAATTTTGCAAAGGTAAAAATTATTTAGAATATTTAAACCATCTTGTGGAAGATACTTTGTTTATTTTTGCAATAATATGCGAAATAACTACACTCAAAATAATTCTACAGTAAAAGGTTTAGTAAGTGATATTGTACCAGAATCTACTAATTAGTTACTAATTTTAGTATCTTGAAAGTACTAACATTAGTAATTTTTACTGGTTTTGACTAATATTAGTTAAAAATTTTAGTATTGGTTACCAATTTCTGCACTAGGTCCTTTTGGACTAAATTTAGTTAAATTTTTAGTATTGAATACCCACGTTTTTTTTGGGGGTAGTTTTTTAGCTCTCCTGAAAAGTAAGCTTTTTCGAGTTGGCATTTATTGAATATAGTTCGACAATATATTCAAATTGATGGAGAAAAACGGAAAAGGTTCTAGAGAAAGACTGCAAAGAAAAAATGTAGCAGCCTTCCTTTATCCCTAAGTGGACCCATTGCTTCCAAAATTTGAATTAAAAATCGGGCATAATGTCTATGCTGGTTTAGTATGAAGCCATTTAAAGCAACTGCAAAAATGTGCTGATCTTTGGACCGAAAAAGACAGACGAAATTTCATGTTAATACATGGAAAGCACATGACTTTATGAGTTTAACAGCCAATTTCTTAAAATGTTTGTTCTACGATTTTGAGTAGATCGACAACTCTGTCTATAGTTTTCTGCTTTCATTTTAAGCAACAGTAAAAAAGTGCCATCTTTGGAAGCGAAGAAGACATGATTTTGAAATATACATGTAACTGCGACGATCTTTTTCGGTCCTTAGGACTGCACTTTTTTGCGGTTGCTTCAAATGATTCCATATGTCACTAGCACACCCAAGGAATAATTTTCGATCTATCCACAGCTTTTTGTCCTGGTCCCCAGCAAAAAATAAACGAAGTGGTTCAAAAAGAATTAGTGGTTTCACTACATATAAAGTAGCGATAGGTGCCGAACTTCGTATTCCGTACACTCAAAATAATTCTACAGTAAAATGTTTAGTAAGTGATATTGTACCAAAATCTACTAATTCGTTACTAATTTTAGTATCTTCAAAGTACTAACATTAGTAATTTTTACTGGATTTGACTAATATTAGTTAAAAATTTTAGTATTGGTTACCAATTTCTGCACTAGGTCCTTTTGGACTAAAATTAGTTAAATTTTTAGTATTGAATACCCACGTTTTTTTTTGGGTGTAGGAAGTACTTTTAAAATCACTTCCAAAAATGCTACAAAATAACAATAAAAACATCTTTCACCAGTTCTTTACTTAATGATTTTGAAAACCCTCTTTCATACATTCCTAGAAATTAAATCAAATCAAATCACCACAACATATGAACTTCTTTTTCAACTGAAACACTTAGAATGGGGGTGATACACGAAGTATGCAATTTTTTCTACGTCCATCTTCGAATAGATTTAGGTTTTGCAAAAATTGTGACAAAATTTGGTAATGGCATTTCATTTCTTTTTATTTAGAGCTTAAAAATCGAAAAGACGAAAATCGATTATTGATAAATTGTTCAAATTTCATACAAGAAATTTGACGTTTAACTATCATTCTATATCTTATATCGAAAAAAGTTGGTCCTATATTAAATAAATACATTTACTAACTAAAGCGGATGTTGCTGCATCACATTATTAAAGATTGTTTAAGCTTTTTAGAAAATTGAGATTTAGCCTTGTGGTCTAAACAAACTGGCGAATCGATTCGTCGTGAATTTTTATAGTTTTGTGATCTTTATAATTACTCCTTTTTTTAATTCGAAGTATATACGTTTGATTATCAATGAAATTAATTTTTCTATCACGTAAGGTTTTTAAGATATTCGCGTTTGAATATTCAAATATTTGGGTCTCCTCTGTAACGTACTCTTAAGTTGCTCAAACACAATAGTACTCGATTTAGTAAAAAAATTATATCTTTATTCCAAATCTGGTATCCAAATTTTTCTATCGCGTACTGTTTTTATAATATTGGCGTTTGAAAACCCTAAACTCAACTGTTGCGCACTTATATTCTTTATAAATCACACTAAATTTTCAAACGCTAATATCTCAAAAACAGAACATGCTTGAAACATTTTTATTGCAGTTTTGGAATCAGGAGGTCCATTTTATATGAAATCGAGTCCTATTTGATGGAAGCAACGTGAGAATACGTAACAGTGTACCCCTAAAAGTGCTAAAATATTGTTTTTTTTTTTTTACTTTTTAACAGCGAATATCTCAAAAACGGCACGTGCTAGAAAAATTTGGACGGTAGATTTGGAAGCAGGATACTAAAATGTTTAAGGACCAGTTAGAAATTTCACTTGGAGGTTTTTGCTGTCAAACAGTGTTTTTAGTGTAAATATTACAAAAATTAATCAATCTTACAGAAAGAAGTGAAAAAAGAACTTCTAATTTAGAAGTTCTAAATCACCAAATAAAAATGACATAATCACAACCAAAATGCCAAGAAATATGTACTTCTAAAGAAGTGATGAAAAAACGCGTCCAAAAGGTCAAGTTATATTAACATCCGGATCACTACTTCAGTAGTTGTTATAAAAATGTTAATATATATATGTGCACAATAAACACTAGTGACATATGGTATACTTAAGTGTCAATCTTTCGCCACTGAAAAGTGGCGAAAAAAAGAACATACTTTGTGTGTCACGCCCATATTAAATTCATCAATGTTTCAGTTTAAGATGAAGTACATCTGGTTCATAAGTTGTGGTGAATTTTGTAGTGAATGGTAAGCTCTTTTTTTGCTGGGTCGTAGAAAAAAAAATGTTAAGAAATTGACTGATGTGTTTTCCATGTATTTAAATGAAATTGCGACGTTTTTTTGCGAGTGTCTATTGAGAAAAAATTTTCAATTTATCGTTTGAACGACAAATTTTAAATGAATCAATCATTGTTTTGATCAAACACAGAAAATAAAATCGTCAAATTTGAATCAACAAACAGCAATTGTTAATCAACCAAATATGATATCAACCAAACATTTAATAAAAGCGGCCGCCTGTTAGTCTATAATTTAAAACTTCAATTTTGTTTTTAACAAACTCAGTCAAGTAATTTTATTTCAAAATTATTTTATCATCTCAACAAATAGTTTTTGTGTTTGTTAAATTTCTTTGTTGAAAAAAAATAAGATTTTTTACGTTTGTGAGATCAACTAATTTTGTTTGTGTTTTTTGATTTTCTTTGTTGAAAAAGAATTTAAGATTTTGTACGTTTGTCAATAAAATAATAATTTTAGAGAACTATTACAAACTCGTTTATCAATTTTTTT
The DNA here is from genome assembly GCA_963921195.1 of Pegoplata infirma. NCBI lineage: Eukaryota > Metazoa > Arthropoda > Insecta > Diptera > Anthomyiidae > Pegoplata > Pegoplata infirma. The sequence continues at coordinate 169,041,651 of OY992540.1, read as the reverse complement.
AAATTTTTTTTTCAACAATCAATATTTGCAAACGTTAGTTGATATCACAAATTTCGTTATAGAAGCACTTTCAGTGAAAAAATTAATTGTATTCACAAATATGGGGGTCAATATAACAATTGGTTTTTTTCTGTGAAATTTAAGTTACACAGAGAAAAATAAAGTACCAAATGAATTTTTTAGTTGCAGCAACTTAAAATTCTATTGCTTTTACTATATCCGGCTGTGACAACCGAATTTTTTTGTTGTTTCAATTAAAAATCGGTCGTTAATACCGATATTCAATTGTGACAACCTATACGCAAATGCATCTAACAAATTTTGGTTGCACCAACTGAATTTTTGTTCGAAATTTGCAAATTTGGTTTCTGTGTGTACTTCCTTTTACTGTCGAGTTACAAATTTCCAATATAATTTATTTGAATACATTAATTGAACAAATATTCATAATATTCGGGTTTTACTTTTTTTTTTTTATTTGCAACATATTGGAAACCAAAAAATAAGGATTTCTTCATAATTTAGTCATAATTTTGCAATTAATTCTTTAAATCAGTCATTAATTTGATTGACTACAAATAAAAAGTTGATAAAATTTGTGATCGACATTGAAAAATATTCAATTAATCAACTATTAATTTGGTGATTGGTGTTATAATTTTTTTCATCGGAGGAGTTTCAATTAAAAAAATTTATTGAAACTGCGCTTTTCGTGACTGAAATTCGTTGTTAATTATTTCTGTGCATTTGTCTTTTTCGGTCCCAAAAACGGCACATTTTTACTGTTGTGTCAAATTTCTCCAAATAGAACGACGACACGCTACACATTGGTTCCAAATCAAAATCTAGCAGGACAAAAGTCCAAAAATTAGTGTCCTTAAAATTGGGAATTAATAGTGCTAGGGGCAAGCTAAGGGTGTGTTCTGATTAAACTAATAACAATTTTTTGGAATTAGGTCTTTAACTTTGTTAAATATGCGAATGAAATAACATTTTTGGTATCCAATATTTAAAAAAATAATATATGTATATATAAGTGTTCAACTAATAACATCATATTATCCATGTTACATCAATGGTTTCAAAACGGTTTATGTACAAGAAAGCTACAGATTTATACTTATTCTGGACATTAATAAGAAATTTATTATCGATCTTCTTCTTACATTTTTTGTACTTTGAAGTATGGTCAATAATAACAATATTTTTGAGGACTTATGAAACTTCCGCAGCTTGCCAAAACCGAATCCAGGCATATCATGTCGAATTACTACATACAACTTATAGGTAATTTATTACTGAACGTTGTCATGCAGACATTTCTTGCAGGTTTTTGCAGGTTTAAAATTAATCACAGTTTATATGAAAATAGATTTTCGCGTAAATTTTTTTTTCTAAATAAAGTATCTAATTTTTGTAAGTTTTTGATAGGTTTTAAGTATTATAATTATGCTTAGCTTAAATAAAGCATTAAATGTGATGTTTCCTATTAAACCGCGGCCAAAATTACACACTTCTACTAAATTCAAAAATGTCCGTCCGTCTGTCCGTCTATCCGTCTGTCCGTCTGTAGAGGACACGATACAGTCCAAAATAAAAGAGCTAGACTTCCGAAGTTTGGCACGAATATGTCTTATATTACTAGGCAGGTTAAGTTCGGAAATGGATAAAATCGGACCAAGGGGAAAAAAGTTCCCCCTTGGAGAACTAAACCAACCTAATAAAAATCGCATTTTTTGCAGGGTTTTTTGTACTTTTGCTAAGCAAATGCAACATTCTTCTCTCAGATGAAGTTCGATATCGCAAGGGGAAGGTGCTCCCTAACGTCTCCCACCAACCCCCCCCCCCCCCCCCCAAAAAAAAACAATCCCCCCTGGATTTTTTTATATTGTTTTTTTACATTTTGGAGGGTATAAAAGATTCGGCACAGCCGAATGTAACACTCTCACTGTTTTTTTTTTATTTTTTTTTTACATTTTGGAGGGTATAAAAGATTAGGCATGGCCGAATTTAACGCTCTCACTTGTTTTTTTCAATTACACTTCTCGAAAAAAAAAAATTTTTTTTTTTTAGAGATTACAAAACTTTCAAAAAATAAGTTTTTGCATTTCATATTTCTGTTCTGCATATAAACCATTTTTGACATTAATGAATTACTGAAATTAGAAAAAAATAAAAAGTTGTCGATTAGTGTAATCGACTTAGAAAAATTTAAACATGTTTTTTGAACTCAGCGACCCCAAAAACATAAAAAACGATGATAAAATAATTTTGTCCAGCTAGATTTGGACTTGGAACCACTGTGCGCTATACATAATTGTTAGGTTAGGTTAGGTTAGGTTGTAAGTGGCTGCTGACGTTTTACGTCAACACACGTAGACTCTGAGGTCCATTGTGATACCACGGGACCGTAATAGGTTTCCCTACTAGTCGCTGTCGTTAAACCATTTTGAGCTTCTTATAAAACTCCTTAGATGTTGAATTTTGACATCCAACAAATCAGAAAGATCGTACAGCTCCCTAGATCCCAGTGAAGCAAGTCTCTGACCAGAAAGTGCCGGGCAATGGCAAATAAAGTGTTCGATAGTTTCCAACTCCTCTTCATCCATGCAACTTCGGCAAAAATCATTCGACGGCACATTTAACCGCTCTGCGTGCTTCCCTATAAGACAGTGTCCGGTAATTATAGAAACCACCGTCGAAATCTCTCCTCTTGGAAGCGATATCAGCTCACTTGTGCGCCCCTGATTAAGAGAAGGCCAAATCAGTCGTGTTGTCTCACACGTCCATCCATTTGCCCATCTTTGATTAGTCTCCGTCGCAGAACAAAGCCGTAGGTTTTGCTTGCAAGTTTCTAGAGGCATACCAACACATTCCAATTCTGTTGGAACCTGTAAGGTAGTTCCTAGTCTTGCAAGCTCATCGGCTTTGCAATTCCCTGGAATGTCTCTGTGCCCTGGGACCCATATGAGTCGTATGTTAAACTGCTTGGCCATCTCATTTAAAGACGTGCGGCAGTTAAGGGCAGTACAGTAAGGGGTACATAATTGTCGATCTACCCACAAATTTTTGTTCAGGCCGTAAACAAACATTTTAAGAAATTTGCTGTTAAACAGTATTTTCTATGTATATGCATGAAATTGCGATGGCATTTTTCGGTCCTAAGGACGTTACTTTTGGGGTTACTATAGAATTAGTTGTCGACCTACCCACAGCTTTTTTTCCAGGTCGTTGAACAAAAAATGCCTGCGATTATTATAATCTTTTTAAAGATATGTATAATAGCGCGTCCCGAATTCAATTTTTTTTAGCTTGCCCCCTTAAACGATGGGGATTTAGGACCCTTTTACGGGAAAAATAACAAACAATGTTTGGACAAAAAACCAGTTGGCTACCAGCAGCTAAAGATTGCAATCTTAGTGCATTTTGAAAAAACTTTTTTTTTGTTGTCCAAAATTTTGACGCCAAAAGTTGCGCAATACAGAGTACATTTGAGGAAAAATATTAATAAAATTTCCATGGAGTAATTTTGGTACAGCGTTGCATTTCAAAGATCAAAAGGTGTACTTAATTTTTACTTTTTCTTTCTTTTAAGCTAAATTAGTCTCAAAATCTGCTTTGACACAGTTTTAACGAATGTGATCTTTTTTGCGCAGGTTTTGAGACCAATTTAGCTTAAAAGAAAAAATAAAAAAATTTTAAGTCACACTTTTGATCTTTAAGATGCAACGCTGCACCAAAATTACTCCATGGAAATTTTACTAATATTTTTCCAGGAATGTACTCTATATTGCGCAACTTTTGACATACATTTAAAAAAAAAAAAATTGCAATCTTTAGCCGCTGGTAGCCAACTGGTTTTTTGTCCAAAACTTTTTTTGTTATTTTTCCCGTAAAAGGGTCCTAAATCCCCATCTTTTGAGGGGGCAAGCATTTTCAAATTCGAAAAAGAGCCGAATTCGGGACGCGCTAATGTATAATATTGTATTAATTTGTCGATCCATGCATAACGAATTGAGACATCGGTCGAGGACCATATTAAGTTCACGTATTAATGAAAATATTCTAGTGATGTATTAATCCATCCGTCTGTCTGTGGAAAGCTAGATGTGGTCCAAGACAAACTAAAACTGTAAATTTGGCAAATGAGAAAATTAAATCCGTATATCTGTTGAATGTAAGATGCAGTCCAAACCAAAAGAGCTGTTAATTTTATAAATGAGCAAAATCGAACTTAAGACATTCTAGGGATATTCGTCGGTCAGTCTTTCTGAGGAAATCATGCTGCAGTACAAAACAAAAGAGCTGGACTCCCAAGGTTGATTAGAGGTGGTGGAGTTAAAGACTGCTCACATAGACCGGATGGTCCATAGCTAAACCAAAATAATTCCTCAGCGACGCTGATAAAACGCGTTTGTCCTCATTGCGAATTGTACTATTTGTCTTAGGTCGACATTCGAAACCGTTTCCAAGCTCTCGAAGTCATGTCTGCTCAAAATGTGCAGTCGGGTTCTGGCCAAAGCAGGACATTGGCAAAGAATATATTCGACCATTTCCTCAGTGTTAGGTTCATTGCACCTTCTACAGCTGGCATTGGAAATAAGTCCCATTTTCTTTCTATGATAACCATAAAGGGCAGTGTCCGGTGATCACTCCAATAAGTATACAGCAGTTCCATCTGGTGAGTGAGAGTAAATAGTAAGTCTTCAGATTGTAGCATACCCAAAATTGTCTACCGATCGTACTTGCTGTTAGCTCTCTCCACTTTCTGTTAGCCATTGCAGTGTTTTGAAGGTCGCGTAGCGATCTGATGTGCTGGATTGGTGGATTAATATGTAGAGAAATACCAATACATCAGCACCTTGTTTCGCGAGCTCGTCCGCTCTCTCGTTCTAGACTCCCAAAAGTTTCAACGAATATGTCTTGTGTTCATAGGCTAGTCATTTTCATAAGTAGACTAAATCGAACCAGGACGAAAAATCTTCCCCCTTCCCCAACCTCTGAAAAACACCAACTCTTACTCAGTTCACTTAAAAATGTAATTCTTTTTTTGCGGCCCATAATATAAAATATTGATTGGCAACCCTGCTACTGAACTGTCAAAACGTAAAAATTTTTTATCTGTGCAAAAAATTTTGTTTATTTTCAAGTTTTATTGTTAATAAATCAAGTTAAATTGTTAAAACCAGTGAAATACTATTAATCGATCAGTACTGGATACCAGCCTGTTGGAGTGCAGTAACAACAAAGGGAGTATTCAACATAATTCAAGTTTTCATTTTTTGTCATCAACTAATTCTGGATACATTTATCTACATATATATATTGTTGTAACTTGCGCCTTTTTGTGTAAATAACAGCTGTTTCATTTTAACACTAGCATGCCAATATTGTTCTACGTATTTATAATTGCCTAAAAGTATGCTTTAATTTTTTCTAAATAATACAGTCAACAGTATTTAAAAAACTACAACTAAAATAGTCACAACTAAAAATAGTCAGCAGTGTCTAAAAAACTACGACTATAGTAGCAACCATATTATTTTTATCGCTGATAGTAAATATAGTCAAACAGCAATAAAGTCAAACTATGGAATATCGAACAACTATACCTGATGTATTTTCTTGGGATAAACTTTGTTACTTGTTAGATTCAAAATTAAAAGATGTTGCCAGAAAGGAGGATCTTGTGTCAATAAAAACTGAAATTGAAGAACTAAGAGAAGAAAATACCAAACTAAGACAAGATATTGAAAAACTCTCATCGCGTCTAGAATTCATAGATCGTAGGACTAGATCTGCTAATATTATAGTCAACGGCTTAAATAGTCAAAAAATTCATGAGGTCAAAACTGAATTTGTTAATTTATGTACAAATGTACTAAAAGTTGATGTTTATGTAATTAATGCTCGTAAACTGCCTGCTAAAAACTCATTTCTTTTTACACTTGGATCTTGTATGCAAGCATCGAATGTTTTAAATGCAAAGGGTAATATAAAAGATAAACAGATTTTTATTCAAAAAGACTATACCAAAGATGAGCAACATGTTCGGTACAATTTAAGGCAAATAAGCAAAAGTATTTCGAATTTAAACAAAAATATTAAAGTTAGATTGGGTGAATTTTGTATTTTTATAAACGATAAAAAATATACTTGGTCTTCTGAAAAAGCCGTGGCATACTCAAATGATGATGCAGAATTTTTAAGAATGCTGTTGTCTGAAGCCTGTTATGCGGTGGATGTCATTACCCGTGATAATAATGGTGTATTACCTGCCAACGCAATTCATATACCCCCACAATAGCAACACAACAAATGTCGTGTAGTATCGTTTAATGTAGCCAATCTTGCCAGCACACTTAATTTTGGAAATTTTGTAACGTATTTAAATAATTTTGATATTTTCTTTCTATTTGAAACGCATGTAATAGCAGACAAACGTAATCTTTATACACCATACTTTCAAAACTATACCTTACACTGGATTGATGCAAAGAAATCACATAACGCTGGACGTGCTAGTGGTGGCTGTTTATATGGTTTCAAAAAGGAAGTGCAAAAAACTTATAGTTTAAAATTTTTGGTAAATTCCAATAATGTTTTTCTAACAGCAAAGCTGGATGAAACCGTTTTTTACTTCATACCCCGATATCTGAATTGTACAAATTGGAACGCTGATTTTGAAGATTTTGAAAATTGTTTATCTGAACTATCCCCAATAAATTTCTGTATTGTTGGCGACCTAAACGCACGTATTGGTGATGATCAAGTACTAGATCATAATTTACTACACGACCTACCACATATTAATGAAATTAGGTGCTCAAAAGACAATACCATAAACTCAAAAGGTAAAAAGCTGATGGAGATCGTTGACAGCTTTGGTGGAATAGTGCTTAATGGTAGAACTACTGGTGATAAAAATGGTGAATTAAGCTATTGCGGTGGTGGTGGCAGCTCCGTTATAGATTACTGTATCTGTTCTCACAGCTTATTAAAATTTGTAGATGATTTTAACATTGATTGCAAACCCTACTCCGATCATATGCCGCTGGTTCTCAACTTAATTTCCTCAATACCAAATAATAGACATATAGATGAATCGGGTCCTCAAAGACTTCGTTGGAACAATAAATTTGCTGTCAAATATTCAAATAACCTTAGTCTTCTCGCTAGTAACACGTACCTTGCCCAGAACAACACAGTTGATGACATGGTTATATCGGTTAAAAACAAAATTCAAGTTGCAAATAATATAACAAAAAATAAATCTTTCTTTGATCCAAAACAAAAATGGTTTAACTGGAAATGTGCTCGTTTTCGTAAAAACATGTTGAATTTTCTTAATAAATATAGAAAAAACCACACAAATTCTAATAAAGCTAAATATCTATCCGCAAAACGCAAGTATTTGAATTGTTGTCGCATCAGAAAACTTGAATTTTATAACGAAAATTTAAATAGACTTAACTCTGTTAGATCCAGTAAAGAATGGTGGTCTTTATCAAACGACTTAAAAACGCAAAATCGTATAACGAGAGGAGATCTAAACTCTGAAGACTTCCGCATACACTTTACTTCATTATTGCAAAATATAGAGCACTCAGTTTTACTTCATTGGTGTTTGCCGTGTTACACAGATGCTTTTCTTGATTCTCCAATTGAGCTATGTGAACTCGTTTCGGTACTAAAATCTTTAAAACAAAATAAGGCTCCTGGTCTTGATGGCATCAGCTATGAATTTTATAAAAATGCTCCCATTTGTTTTGTAAGAGAGATTCTTTCAGTTTTAAACAACATTTTCATTAAGGAAAAGATACCAACAAGTTTTAGAAAATCCATTTTGCTACCACTTTTGAAGAAAGGTGATCCTAATTGCCCAGCAAATTATCGTGGTCTGTCGTTAATTGACTCTTTCTGCAAAATTTTTAATAACATACTCTTAAATCGCCTAACATACTGGATTGATAACAACAATATTTTAAATGAATACCAGGCAGGTTTTAGGAAGCAGTACTCGACAGTTGACAACGTTTTTAATCTTGTAAATATATTTCATTTGAACAAATTAATTGGAAACAGTACCTACGCATTTTTTGTTGATTTTTCATGTGCCTTTGATATGATACCAAGGAATTCTCTCTTTTATAAACTGTCGGCGATGGGACTATCATCAAAATTCATTCGCATACTACAATTATATTATGAAAATAATACTAGCCAAATTCGATATGGTAACGCTTACTCTGAACCCTTCTGCGTAGATCGTGGTGTTAAACAAGGTTGTATTTTAAGTCCAATTTTGTTTTCCTTATACCTGAACGACTTAGTTGATGTACTACCTGGTGGTGTAACTGTCTTGGATTTTCCAGTAAAAATTCTCCTCTACGCAGACGACATTGTAATCTTATCTGATTCACCAACTGAACTACAAAATATGATTGATGCACTTTATAAGTACTGTAAACAATGGTGTCTTAAGGTAAATCTTGATAAATCAAAAATTTTAGTTTTTCGTTCTGGCACTAGAATATCTAAAAATCTTAAATGGAATTACGGAACAGATGACATACAGATTGTAAATAGCTACAGATACCTAGGAATGGATCTCAACTACAACTTATCGTTTAAAAACCACACTTCAAATAAATTGAATTCTTCTAAAATGGCAATTGCATCTACTTGGTCTAAGTATATAAATCATCCCAAAATATCAAACAAAAACAAACTAAAAATTTTCAATGCGGCATCAAGATCGATCATGTTTTATGGGGCACAAATCTGGGGTTTTGTGAAATACGATGAAGTCGAAAAACTTTTTAGATTTTTTATTAAAAAAATGCTCCTTTTACCAAAAAACACACCTAACTACATGCTCTACTTAGAAACTGGTTTAAGCTCATTACACTTGGAAACTTTAAAGCTCCACTTTGACTACGTTAGTAGAGCTCTGCTTTTACCGAGTAACAGATTACCCCGTATTGTTGCTGAAAATATTATTGCAAAAAAGACATATTGGGCTGAAGAATGGTCAAATATATGTAAAAAAATTAATTTTGTCCCCGAAAACGCGCTAAATCCTTTATGTTTATACTCAACATCAATTTTAGAATCATTAAAACAAAAGGAAATAAAAGACTTAGTTGCTGATGCAAAAAGCTCACAATTCCACGATCTATACTCTGAGTTAGATTATTGTATGAAACCCATTTCAGATTCAAATTTTTCGTCTCGAGCTACAAGTTTGTTAATAAAAGCTAGAGGTGGATTATTAGATCTAAATGCTAGGTGCTTCAGAAACTCTTCAGTAGGCATATGTACATTATGTAACCTAGATTCAACTGAAAATACTTTTCACTTCGTTGGAATCTGTCCGATTTATAATGAGTTTAGGATAAAATACTTTGGTAAAATCACACTAACTTTAAATGAGGTTGTAAATATATTAAATGGTACGGATTATTATAATATGTTATATAAATATTTGGAAATTTGTTTAAAATATAGAAAATTAATAATTGATGAATTTGCTTAGTTATTTTGTTATATAAAACAGCATCCAATGTGATATATGTACTAGTTTTTTAAAAAAAAAAAGAAAAATCAAAACTTTGTTTAAAAGTAATTATTTAATTGAATTTTTAAAATTTATAATTAAACGTAAATATTTATATTGAATTGTTTAAAAAACAGATGTTTAAATTAAATAATTAAAAGTTAAACGTAAACATATAAATGTTTAGGTAAAATAGTTAAAAAGAAATGAATTGAATGAAATTTATACTTACATAAATTTAAAAATAATGTTTAATTTTAAGATACAATTTAAATCAGCTTAAAATGCCAATCTGGCTCTCAACTATTTAGTTATGCCAAACATAGATAATAAGAATATTAAATCATTAAGATTGTAATATATTTTTATTATATCTATTAAATAAATAAAAAAAAAAAAAAAATATAAAAAATTATAAAATTGTATTACTTCAGTGCAATTTTTTAACATCTAACAATAAGAGGGTATTAAGGTTTCGGCACAGACGCACAGTGTTGCGTCTTCATGTAAAGAGTGGCCAAAAATAGAAGGAGTTAAGTTAGAGCGTTAAAATTTGAAACACTTGTTAAGATCGATAAGATCAAGAAAAATTTTTAATTTGGTCAATATCCGCCCAAGGATTCGTATCCTTCCCATATATCCTGAAATTAAAATACGGCATAAAACGGAAGCTAACGTTTTAATCTTCATGTTATTTATTGTAGTTATTACCTATAATGCCATTAATTATTCTACAAAATGTTGTCCAATTCGGAGCAAGGATACGCCTAGCTCGAAAATGTCCTTTTTAAAACAACTTTCAGAAAAAGGGTAAAAATTGAAGTTATTACATGAAATTTTGAAAATCCAACTGTTATAATATGCTCAATGTATTTACCAAAATTTGTGCAAATCGGAACAAGGATACGCCCTCCTCGAAAATGTCCTTTTTTAAAAAAGTCGAGAAAAAGTTCAAAATTCAAACTCTTTCATGAATTTTGCATCCGCAACACTTAGAATATACCTTAAATCCTAATCAAATGAAAAAATTGAAGCAAGGATGTAATACATAAATAAAAATGTCCTTAAAAAAATTAAAAAAAAAGTTTACAAAATCCTTCGTACTTCATGAAATTCTGTTCTGAGAATGCTGAAAATACCTTATTTTAGTATAATTGAAGCAAGGATTATCCTTAGCCTAAACTTATGATATTCTTAGCGCATAAATATCCTTTTTTAAAGACTTGAGAAAATTCAGTTAAATCCTTTGACCTTAAAACTATCAATAATTCACAACATTTTTGCACGTAGTATTTACATTTTTTTAAGTTTAAGCAGGGATATGCCTATCTCAAAAAGACCGTTATAAAATAAGCAAGTAAAAATATAGTACAACGTACTTCCTCAGCAAAATCTTTCTAAATAAAAGTCTGCATCTGTTAATGTACAACTGGTGTCTAGCCAAGCATCTAATTTGTGTCAGGCCTGAATGACAAATAATGGTTCTTGGACCAATTTAAATAAAATTTAAAATTTAACCGACCAATTCATTTTGCATTCCGATTTATTATATGTGTTCCATAACTATTTTTCGCAAAACATTTCAAATTATCAAGGACAACTGCTGCATCTTGGTGTTTTCGTTAAATAAATTTCCAAATTTATATTCGGGTTCCCACAAAAAAAATTGATTAAAAAAAAAGTGGAAAAACGTGGACGAGTTCTTTTGTTATTTTTAATCTACATACTTATACCAATATTTTCTGCAAAGAACTAAGCGCGCCAATGAGGGCCACAAAAATGGCTGACTATCAAATATGAAATTTGCAAAATAAACTACTATTTTCTTTGGAACTCACTTTATAACAGCGTTACTTGCCATATGATTAACTTATGTCGACCAAAACAGCATTATCATACAAGCAACATATCTAACTTAAATCTTCATTACCAATAAGGTCGAATTTTAAATGCAATATAATTATTTAACCGTTACAAGTACATGTGGATTTCAAAGATTTTAAAACCAAAATATGATATATTTCAAAAAGTTCAAATTTAGAGACATGTAACTTAAGAACTTTTAAAGATATCTATAAACTGTTTTGGATTTGTTTTATTTATGATGTTTTCTTAAAATACAATTCATATAACCTTAAGTTTTAAGACATTTAGTTTGACTATTTATGGCCAAGGTCACAACACTGTGAGACGCATTGAACAGTCCCACCCGGTTATAGGCTAACCGTCCGTTTCCCAAAAGTAGAAAGACTTTTTTTCTCTTAGGATTTGGCAAAAAAATATAAAAAAATTATAAAAAAATTATTTAAAAAAAAACAAACAAATTTGTGTAGCATTAATTCGTAGGTGTTCAGATAATTTTTTTTATTTTTTTCGGATATCACTTTCTTTTTTGGAAGAAGGTACTTTTCAGGGTAATTAGCATCCGCAGATCTCAAAAATCTTGTCAAAAAAATGTTCAATGTGCTGTTATCCCAGAAAAACCTGCATTTCAACTTTTTATGCAATTTTGATATTTGGATTTATTTGCTATTTTTTAAATTTATTTAATTATTTTTAAAATAAATAGTTTCAAAATGATTCAAATTAGTGGAATTTGATAATAAGTTAAATCTAAAAAAAATTTAAATTAATCAAAAAAATTAAAAGCCGAAAATTTAACAATGCTAAATTTTCGATTTTGTTTGAAACAATTTTTGTGCTGATTTGCATTTCATGGGCATATAAATTGCGGTGGTAAAGTGGGGATATTTTTTCAATTGCAGAACGATGAGACTTAACAATCGTAACCATATTTGCCCGAAATTTCACCTTCCAACAGAGGATCGAAATAGGTTAAAAAAAAATTAAAAAATGGGATCAGACATTTCACCACGTTCTCGTCGTTGTTCCTGGGTTAAGCAGAGAGTGAAAAAAATATTATTTCATAAGTCAAATAAAAAGTCCAATTTGACTATGAGTAAAAAAACAGCTGTTTGGAATATTTTGGGCCTTGGTTAAACAAGGGTTAAAGATATCTATCAAGAAATCTTTGCAAAAATGTATAATAGTTCATTATTTGTAAATATACACAATTTTAGACTGAATAATTTTAAATAATTTAAGAACTTTTCTCTGAAATTTCATTGGGGAATAATTTTAACCGCGTGCTGGCAAGGGTTAACGTTGTCCAAAAAGTGTATTATTTTTTATCAGAGTAATTATGGTCCAAAACAACAATTTTAAAATGACTGTTGGTTAATATTGAGTAAAATGTTGCCTACAGCTCTAAATTAGACAAAAATTTTGAAAAAAACACATTTTCTTGAAATCTGGTAAATTCAAATTGCTCCACAGACTAACTGGATGAAGGAGTTTAACCAAGATTTTTTTTGTACAATCCCTGGGATGTATTCAATGAAATCAAATGGACAAACTAAAATATTTTAAAAATTTTGTTTCATTAAATTTTTAAAATTGTGAAAAAGTAGTTTTGAGCGCCATGTTAAAAATGTGCGGTTTTTTTTGGACCCAAGTTTGGGTGGGTTATCGATATCGGAAAAAAATAAAAAAAATTCATCTGAATACTTACGAATTATTGCTAAACTCAAAATAATACGTTAGTAGATTAACTATTTTCTTTTGCTAATGCTGGTGAGATAACTTTTAGCAAATTTTTAGTTGATAGCATGTTAGCAAAAATATCTTGTAAACTTCATTTAGCACATTAGCAATTTTAATCGGCATCGCCGATCCTCTTCACATGTGTGGACCCTAATGGGTCCTAACTTTGGGTCCAAAAAAGTTAGCATTCCCGAAAATTTTAAAATGCTCATATCTCGGTAAATATTGCCGACACAACGAAGGGTACAAAAACATTTTTGTAGCTCTCAACACGTAGAACAAGACCGCAAAATAGTCAAAAGCTCTCCGAGTAATATTTTTGAAGTTATCGAGTTTTGTAATTCTCAAAACCCCGGTGGTCCCCTAAAATCACGTATCTCAAAAACTAAGCAAGGTAGAGCGAAACGGACACAAATTTTGGATCAAAAACTATGACGATTTTTAAGGAACCCAACTAGGTCTAGGCCCATCGGGGTCTGGACCTATCGGGTCCGAACCCAAAGGGGTCCTCAAATGTGTATGAACTAAGTTGAAATAAAAAAAAATTTCAGTTAACTAATTTTTGGAAAAACATTTTTGCTAACTTTACCAAAAAAATTGTGGGTTCAAAATCAGCAAATTTTCTTGTAGGTTTACAAGCTTTTTTTGCTAACATTACAGTTTTTTTTTTTAGTGTAGATTAATTATCTACGTAGCACTTTTTATTTTTAGTAATACACGATTTTGTTTTAAAGATATGCCCTTTTCAGTTTTCATGTTTGGTGTCATTATTTCGTGTCCCTTTTATATTCATTAATTAAAGATAAATTCGCCCATATCTCAAAAACGGTAAGGGATACGAAAAAATTATAAAAAAAAATTTGTACATAATTTTATATTCTATAAGTTCTTTATTAGATTTTAAAAGCGTACCACTCATATCAAGCGAGATATTAGAAAAAAACTATAAAAAATCTGGTTTTTGTGAATTTTGACCTTTATATCTCAGAAACGGTGAGAGATACAAAAAAAATGTTAAGAAACATATTGTAGATAATTTTATATTGTACAAGTTTTGTAATAGACTCTTAAAGCGTACGACGTATATCGAGCGAGATATAAGCAAAAAACTGTAAAAAACCCGGTTTTTGTGACCTTTGACCTCAATATCTCAGCAAGGACACTGGTGATTTCTTGGGACTTTTTTCCCCTTACTTAGATTGAAAAAACTGAGATCTGTGCAAATTTTCAGAGAACCTATCCGATTTTCCGCAGATTGCCCTTTTTTCCTCCTTATTTTCCTGGGCTATAAGGCGATGTCATTGGAGGCAAAGCCTTCTTTGTTCGCTTACGAAAAAGCTAACAAATAATAGCCCATACCTAGCTCGCTTACGAAAAGTTGAAAAAGTAACTGCATTGTTTGTTTAGTTGCTCTTATTAAATGAGAGAAAATAAATTATGAGTAAAATTGTTTTTTATATATTTTTATTAAACTTAGAGTCCCCGCACAACAATGTCGGAGCGGTTGGCGGTTTCGGTCATGAGAGAGTATAGGCGCAAAACAAAGGCGGCAGCGGAAAATTAAGTCATACGTTGGTATTTACACTATTTTTCACTTCTTCGACACTTTTTTATTTAATTTCTAATTTTTATTTTATATCAATGTGATTTTTTCATATTGATTAGTTTTTTTGTGTGTTTTTTTAGAATTTTAAATATTTTTTTTTAGAGATCACATTTTTTTGTTTACTTTATCGAAAATAATCGAAATATTTATAAAATTGTGGCAACATTTTAATATCAAAAATTAAAAGAGAGAGAGAAACCGACACAAAAATAAATTTGATTTTATTCAAGCGGTTTTCGGTCGAGCGTTTTTTCTTGCCAAATTTGTATGAAAAAAACGTCACCGACATTGTTGTGCGGGGACTCTTAACTAGTTTTTAAAATTCAGATTTCAAATCATTTACATTGCAAGATAAAAGTAAGGCATTTTTTTTTGGGTATAAAGTAACGCAGCGAGTAATTAGTACCCATTACCAGGTAATCCAATTGGGAATGGGTACTCATTACCTAGCTTTTGCTGGGAAATTGCGACTTTTTTTTGCGAGTGTGTATTGACAAAACATTTTTAATTAATCTTTTAAACGACAAATTTTAAATGAATCAATAATTGTTTTGATCAAAATTTAAGTTACACAGAGAAAAATAAAGTACCAACTGAATTTTTTAGTTGCAGCAACTTAAAATTCTATTGCTGTTACTATATCCGGCTGTGACATCCGAATTTTTTTGTTATTTCAATTAAAAATCTGTCGTTACTACCGATATTTAATTGTGACAACCTATACGCAAATGAATCAAACGAATTTTGGTTGCACCAGCTAAATTTTTGTTGGAAATTGGTAAATTTGTGTTCTGTTCGTACTTTCTTTTACTGTTGAGTTACAAATTTTCAATATACTACTACAAGATATTTTCGCTTTAATTTATTTGAATACATTAATTGGCAACGTATTGGAAAGCAAAAATAAGCATTTCATCATAATTTTGTCATAACCTTGCAATTCATTCTTTAAATCAATCATTAATTTGATTGACTACAAATAAAAAGTTGATAAAATTTGTGATCGACATTGAAAAATGTTTGATTGAAAAAATGTTCAATTGATCAACTATTAATTTGGTGATTGGTGTTACAATTTTTTTCATCGGAGGAGTTTTAATTAAAAAAAATTATTGAAACTGCATTTTTCGTGATTGAAATTCGTTGTTAATTCTTTCCGATGATTTGTCTTTTTCGGTCCCAAGGACGGCATATTTTTACTTCTGCTTTAAATGGCTCCTAATAGAACATGGACACTCTAGACATAATTGTCGATCTAGCCACAGCTTTTTGGTAAGGCCGTAAAACAAACATTTTAAGAAATTGTTGTTAAACAGAGTTTTACTCCCACTAATACGCTAACCCTCCGTTTGCCAAAAGTAGGAAGACTTTTTGACCTGTTAGGATTTGACAGTCGCCACATGGTTCGTGATATCCTGCACGTAGTCAGAGACATCCACACATCCTTCATTATATTCTCAGATTGAAGTATATGTGAGATGTCAGGTTCTACACGTTTCCCCATCGATTCCGAGCCATTTCTTGCACATTCATCAGCCAATTCGTTCCAAGCGACCCTATTATGTACAGGGACCCAGATTAGATGGATTTTTCTGAATGATTTGACGAAGGAATTGTATATAATTCCTAACTATTCCCGATTTTACAGTGTTTGATCTCAAGGCCTTCACAGCTACAAGACTATCCACAAAAATGTTAATGATGCAAGGTCAAAGGTTCCTTGTCATAATTATCTATACGGATTTAAATATTGCAAGTCATGAAATGAAAAGAATAGCGAAAACCCGAACAGATTGGAGGAAGTTTATTGCAGCCCCCCCCACTACGCTTTAAATGGCAAAAGGGTAAAGACAAAGAAGAAGTACCTCGGCCTGAAAATTCTCAATGAGGCCCCGATTTCGAAACATTCAGAGTATACTCTCGAAACCATACCATCCATCTTTAATCCGTCCGTGAAAATTGAGATCGCATTCTGTGTTTTAACAGAGTTTTCCGACCAGTCTTTCCTGGTTGGTATTTGGACTTCAAATGTTTTGTAAAAGTTCTTTTGTGGTGATATATAGTCGGTTCTCCATTCCAGTATTTGCGACTCTCCTAAGCTAAAAGGCAGTTTCGTTGCTGTGCTCTTGACGTAAATATCCACGGGCTTAACGTTTAGTATCACCTCCAGGCCGGCCTGGGGTGCTGATCTAATAGCAACAGTGATACCCACATACGTCAGTCGTTTTACCTTCTGTAGATTGCAGAGATATGATTTTTTATTCACTGCTCTCCACCAGACAAGGGCACCATACGTAAGTATGGTGCCCTTCTAATTATCGCATCATACATCCAGTGGATAATATACGGTTGTAGACACCACCTTTTTCTGAAGGTTCTTCTGCAGGTGAAAAAACACATAAAGACCATTTCATCCTTTCCTCTGTGTTGCGTTTCCAAAAAGCTTTGATCCAAGGATCACACTCAGGTATTGCGCCTAATTAGATAGTTCCAGGGTGATACCATATAATTTGGGAAGAACACACCTGTCTATCTTAGTCCTTTTTGTGAAGAATTACTTGCCGAGATTACTTACCGAGATATTTTTAAATTTTCCGGAATGCTTATTTTTAATTCTGAATTTCAAATCCAGTCTTGGCGAATGAAAAATTGAAAACAAATCGACTTTCAGCAGCCACTGACTGTTTTTTTTTGCGCCTTTAATAATGCTAAGCCTGCTTTCATCTCTAGTAAAGGTTCCTTTTGCCAAATGTTTCCTTACTAGTGGCGATGGTTGTTTGGATGGTTTGGTTGGTATTGGCAACACTAAAAGTTATTTGCCAATAAAAAAGTTTTTAATCTCGTAGAACATAAAGCAAGCAGCGCATAGATCTCTATAATACTAAAGATACAAACACTAACAAAAAATGAAAAGGAAATGGAGAAAAAAGAAAAAAATATATTGAAAAGTTTAATACTATTGGCTTAAAGAAAACTATCAAACAAACTATAACTAGTACGAACGTGTATTGAGAAAAGTTTTACGAGTTTTTATAATCAACAATAAATGAATTTTTATTGCACTCTTTATTGCACATCGTACATTCGTACATACATAAACAACATGATATTTTTTTGCAAGGGAATTTCACAAAAAAAAAAAACTTTTTGGATAATTGATTTTGACACTTCCTTCGTAAAGTTGCATTTTTTTGTGTTATTTTTCTAAAGTTATGCAAATATTTGTTGGCATATTTGAAAAATGTATTTTACAACATAATTTACATTTCATTGTGTTGCGTTGGTTGTGTTGTATTATTGTTGGGTAGTAAGTGAGAGAGAACTTACACAAAACGATTAAGTCAAATTAAACCTCGGAGACAGACATGTGGACAGACGATTATACATACATAGAGGCTACCACAATACAACACATTCATAATATATAGACTGTTTGAAATCCTTGTGGCACTTCCGGAGCAATTGTCAAAAACACGTTATCACCATCGAACACATTAAAATTTCATGAGGCCACAAATTTCAGCCACACAAAAGTCAGAGTGTAAGTGCGTGTGTATAAGTATACACATATTAATGTTTGTGTGTGTTGAAAGCATTATATGCACATCTATATGTATTTTTGTATGTGTTAGAGTGGACTAAGATTAGATGGTAGATTCGAAAATAGTATAGTTAAAATGCAGAGTTACGCCAATTTGTCAGAGCGACATCCTTAAGGTAGTCTACGTCCAGGCGCGGATACAAGGGGGAGGGGAATGCGAGAAATTTCCCCCCAAACCGATTTCGAAAAAGAAAAAAAGGAAGAGAAGAAAAAAAAAGAAAGAAGGGAGGAAAAAGAAGAAAAGAGGAAAAGAGAGAAGAAAGCAAACTGAAATTTTCAGATTCCAAAAACTTTTCTGATATTTGTCTGAGAACCTTTTTTTTTTTTTTTTTTAAATACTTTATTCTTCAGATTATTGAATCTGCCCATTCTTGGCCTAACAATAAGTAAATAAATCTTACAATCTAACTTAAGTACTAGTTACTCCCTAAGAGCCATTTTGAAGGACGTGCCTCATGTTTAAATGGGCGGTAAATCTGCACGTTGCAGTCTGGTGTGCGCTTGGGTCCGAGTAAGGGCTCCCGCCAATGGATTTGGGTGGTTGCCGAGCTTTTCCTCGTATTTTAGTCTGATGGTTATAAACTCCTCTCTAACTAGCGGAATATTTAAGTCCTTGTGAATGTTCACATTTCTGACATACCAGAGTGCACCCGTAATGATTCTCAAAATTTTCGATTGTGCCCTCTGTATAAGCTCAACATTAGACATACTGGCTGTACCCCATAGTTGGATACCATAAGTCCATATTGGTTTTAAAATACAATTATACAGGGTGACTTTCGAGTCAAGGCTAAGTTTAGAATGTTTGTTAATTAACCAATGTAATTGGCAGGCTTTTAGCTTCATATGAAGCCTCTTGGCTTCTAAGTGTTTTCGCCATGTAAGACGTCTGTCCAAGTGAATACCAAGGTATGTAACACTCTCAGACTGTGGGATACTTATACCATTTAAAGAAACAGGTGCACAAGTGCCAGTTCTAAGTGTAAACGTAACGTGCTTGCTCTTAAGCTCATTAACTTTAATTCGCCAGTTCTTGAACCACGTCTCCACAGCTGTAAGGTGATTGTTTAGTCTCAAGGAGGCAACATGTGGATCTGAGTGAGTGCTTAACAATGCAGTGTCATCTGCAAATGTTGACGTTGTAATATGTTCAGATGTCGGCAAGTCCGACGTAAATATAAGGTAAAGAACAGGGCCGAGCACACTTCCTTGGGGAACACCTGCATTCATCTTATAATCAGAAGTTGTAGCTTCCTTATATTTTACTCTGAAGTAGCGATTGAGGAGGTAAGACTCTAAGAGCTTGTGTGTAATCATTGGTAAGTGACATTTTACTTTGTATAAAAGACCCTCGTGCCATACTTTATCGAATGCCTGAGCGACATCCAGAAAAACGGCTGAGCAATATTTCTTTTTTTCAAAGGCTTTCCTTATTACGCAAGTTATGCGGTTAACTTGCTCAATGGTTCCATGTTTTTCGCGGAAGCCGAACCGATGAGCAGGAATGCTATTATTATTTTCCATAATTGGAAGAATCTTTTGAAGAAGAACTTTTTCAAATAATTTTGAAAGGCACGGAAGTAAACTTATAGGTCTGTATGACGAAGTTAAAGTTAAATCTTTTTCTGGCTTGGGAATCATTTTGATCTGAGAAATTTTCCATGTGTCTGGGAAGTAACCTTTTTGCAAGATTGCATTAAATATTTTTGTAAGAACAGTAACCGCTACAAATGGTAGGTTTTTTATCATGGTTGGTGTGACTAAGTCATACCCATGCGCTTTCTTTGGGCTTATCTGCGTTCGAATAATTGTCTCAACGTCTTGGGCGTCAAACAATATATTACTATGATCCATGTGCAGAGGCAGTTCTGGGAGTGTAAAGTTATTCTCCGCCAAGTTTGGCTCAAACACAGTTCTTAAATGTTCTGCAAATAAGTATGCTTTCTCCTCTTCACTGCGTGCCCAATTGCCACATTGCTTTCTAAGCGGTGGTTCGCCCTCTACCGGTGGTTTAATTTTAGTAGCTTTCCACAGTGAATAGTTTGCTGAACTTTTATGCGATAGACTTTCCATATAAACACTATTTATGCAATCCTCTTCCAAATGAAGGGCTTTTCTAAGGTTTCTTGTAGCTTCAGACAGCCTCTGCTTTGCGGCAGGAGATCTACTGTTTTGCCATTCCCTTCTTAGCCTTCTCTTGATGGCCAATAGTTGCTCAATTTCTGAGTTTGAAACATGAAAACTACGATTAGGAGTAACGGTCGAAGACGTCGAAGAGTACTCTGCTGCAGATCTCAGAATGGACGTAAACTCCTGAACACATTCTCCAATATCCCCTTCACATTCCAAATGTGGGTTAATGTGGATGTGGCTACTTATATATTTTTTATACTTTAACCAATTCGTCTTTGACGAAGTGAGTCCAAAGGGTGTTTTAACCGAAATTGGTTCATCGTAATACGATAAAATTACTGGAGAATGATCTGAACTAAGATCAAATTATGATTCAACAGATAACTTACTCCTATCAATATGTTTCGTTACTCCAAAATCGATAAGATCGGGAATTTTTCTAGGATCCGAAGGCCAATATGGTGGTTGTCCAGACGATATAACATCCAGACTATTTTTCCGATCAATTAGAGCACAGTAAAGCTGTCTTCCCCTAGGGTTCGTCAGACGTGAACCTCAGTAGGTGTGTTTCGCATTGTAGTCTCCACAAGCTAGGAAACGATTACCAAGAGTACTGAAAAAGTATTCGAACTGTATCTTGGATACTAAAAATCGCGGAGGGCAGTAAACTGCCGTCAGAGTCAGTCCTCCTCCTGTACACTCAAGATGTATTGAGGTTGCCTGAAGGTAAGTTGTTGAAAAAGTTTCCATAGCATGATGCTTAATCCTACTTCTTATCAAAATACCAGTTCCACCGTGCGCCTTACCGTCAGGGTGGTTTGTTTTGTGGAATGTATATCCGGGAATTTGAAAATTATATCTATTCGTGAGGTGGGTTTCCGATAACAATAACACATCGATGTTATTGTTGTGCAGAAAATTAGATATCTCTGCCTTATGCTGGTTTACGCCGTTTGCATTCCAGAAACATATTTTAAACACACGCATTATTTTTTTGATAGGAGAGCTTGCAAAGTATTGTTTTGCGCTTTTAGCTCCTCTATTGTACCTTGCATAGATGCCATAAAAGCATTTGTTTGCCCGTGGAGCAGGTTCGGATTATATTATGAAATAAAAGAAAAGATTTCAAATAGTTTTTAAAGAGAAAATTCTCTATATTTATTTATAACAAATAAATTACCTTTAAATACACAGGGGTGTAGGTATGCACGTAGTGCCTGTAGTTGAACGAATAATACTTAACGAATAGAAAATATATAAAGTTGCGACAAACAATGCTTAAAGTCCCGTTAACGGTTTACTAGCTGAATTCTATGCTAAACTCTTTACAGAGTTGCACGGAAAGTGTAGCAAACTAGAATTCAACTAGTATTAACCCATTAAGAAGCAAGTGTCCCAAAAAGGGGACAGTTTAAATCAAATAAAAGTATTTGAGCTTAAACATTGCCGGCCGCCTTGCAACAATAAGGGGTTGCAACGGATTCTTAGAGTTAAGTAATAAGAAATTAATTCAATTAAAGCTTTAAATTCATTTTTTATATTTTCTTCAAAAAACACTTAAAGCTAATGGTCAAGGGACCGGTATTTTAAGCTACACTACCCAAGAGGATAGTGTGATCTAAAGGAGACCAGAGCTTAAAATTAGTATATATATAAAATAACGAAGAGACCCAAGGGGGGTCGTTTGATCCAAGGGGATCGTATCCCTAAAGAGGGGATTGGCCAGATATGACCCAACCAAAACTGGTGTATTGAGCCAATGGAAGACCCGGGCTTGAGTATATTTTACCCTTTATAATCTGAGGGCTTATTTCAGGTCCTAAAACCAGCGCGACACGAGACGAAACATTAAAATTAGGGTCAGCAAGCTGAAACCCAGCGAACCCATCCTTCACCGTGTCCGGTACCGACTCCGAAGGAGTGCGGACACCTTTCATTCGTGTGACCTTGGCTGTGACCACAATTCTGAGTGTGGGGTCGTAGGTTGACCCAAGAGTCAAACGACAAAAGTCGTCCGAATCGACTTTGGAAACGGGCAACCGAAGCTGCTGTACCAAAGTTTCACACACATAACTGCTTTTACAACACAAATCCAAGGCCGCACGTACCGGAATAGTTTTTTTGAATAATTTCAACAAAACTATTAAGGTCGGCGAAAAAGTATTTATGTGACGTATAGGCAAGGGACACAGTTGGGAAACGGACGGAGGCGAAATTTTTGTCGAAGTTTTTTTCAGTGCAGAGGAGCGCGAAGGGCGAGACACTTTCTTGGGGACAGAATCCCGGAAAGAGTGCAGGAGGTTGTGATGATCCCCCTTACACTCGCGGCACCTAAAGGTGCTAGTGCAATTTTTGGCAACATGAGAGTGCGCCAGACACCGTGAGCAATAGTGATGCATGACCACCATACGAAGTTTCCTCTCACAGGCCATTTTACGGAACTTTACGCAGGACCTGAGAGGATGTCTGCCTTTGCACACTCTACACTTAAAATTACGCTCGTCTTTTGAAGTTGGTATCGCGACAATACTCAAGCCAGAGGTTCCAATGGCACCCGATAAAGGTTCGGGTATTGTTGTTGGTGCTACGTTAGAGGTCGTAGCTTGCGGAGGCACATCAACAGGAGCAGATGCGGCCACCGTATTAGGTGAAAATTCAGGTGCAGGTGTTGACACAGGAGCAACCAAGGGGGCTACTGCAACAACTGGATCTGTTACCTCCATCGCTTCATCATAATCCTCCAAAAGAGCATCTTCAAATAGGGTTTTTAATGCGTCCATTATGCTGTGAAACAATAAAGATTAACAGAAAGGAAAATTATGGTTTAATTCAGATTGGTCAGGATGACCAGCTTCGCGATATGTCGTCTTACAACCCCATTCGCAGTGCGCACGTCTACTACACGAATATGACCGTCACTACCCGGGTAGAGTTTAACGACACGACCTAATCTCCACGATGTCGGAGGCAATTGTTCGTGCCTTATGACGACTAAATCGTTTTCCTCAATTTCGCGTTCCGGATTTTGCCATTTATAACGCCTGTGCAAGCCCATTAAATACTCTTCTTTCCACCGTTGGCAGAAAAGTTGAGTAATAGCCTGCATTTTCCGAAACTGATTTACTATACTTATCGGAGGGTCATTTATTGTAGGCTCCGCAGGAGCTAGAATAGGAGAATCAATTAAAAAATGTCCAGGTGTCAGCGCTACCGGTTCTTTCGAATTGTCCGTCATAGGACCAAGAGGACGCGAATTAAGGCAAGCTTCGATTCTCGCAAGAATAGTCGAGAATTCTTCAAACGTGTATTTGAATGCTTGCGCCTCCTTCCGAAAGTGAAGTTTAAAGCTCTTCACACCGGCTTCCCACAGACCACCCATATGAGGTGCACCAGCTGGGATAAAACGCCACGAAAGATTCTGAAAACTGTACTTAGAACACACTGTGGACTGACTTTCCTTAAGGAAAGTCTTGAAATCTCTCTCTAATTCACGCGACGCGCCTACAAAATTAGTACCGTTATCCGAAAAGATAGCATGAGGACAACCTCGTCGAGAAGTAAATCTTTGAAAAGCGGCTAGGAAAGTAGCCGTAGACAAATCCGATGCTGCTTCTAGATGTATAGCCTTTGTCGAAAAGCACACAAAAATACATACGTACCCTTTTGTTATTTTACAAGCCCTACCAGTGAAACTCTTTATGTCAAAAGGACCCGCAAAGTCCACCCCTATAGTAGAAAAAGGCCTATCAAGAACAGTCCTTTCAGGTGGTAGCGCGGCCATAATTTGACTGCAAGAACGTTTTTTGTCCAGAACGCAACGTTGGCACCGACCGATAACTCCACGTATTTTAGATTTCATCCGTGGAATCCAATATTCGATGCGAAGTATACGTAACATTAACTGATTTCCACCATGAATGGAAATTAAATGTACGAATTCGGTCAAAAGTTGTGTAAACCGATGGGCATATGGTAAAATAATTGGATGTTGTTCAGTGTAAGATAAAGATGGACATTTAGCCAAACGACCATTTAATCTCATAACACCGTCTTTGTCAATGAAAGGATTTAAGGGAACCAAAAAACTCTGTGAAGAAATTGGTTTTTTCTCCAAAAGACATTTATATTCTTCGCCAAAATGACATTTCTGAGCAATAATGGCCAAATGCATTTTAGCTCTCTTTATTTCCCAATTATAAAGAGTTTTACCCTGATATAAATGACGAGCCGATTTGCGCGATTTGAGGCTATTTTCGAAAAATCTCAAAATATATGAGGTTATCCGAAGCGCTTTATCAAGGCGAGAGTATCTCGCTAGAATATCGAAATACACATCCTTCCCTTCGGCGTCTTTAAAGAAGGACACATGAGTCTTAATTTTCTGCACTTCATTGTCAGTATTAAGACC
Source organism: Pegoplata infirma (assembly GCA_963921195.1). Classification (NCBI taxonomy): domain Eukaryota; kingdom Metazoa; phylum Arthropoda; class Insecta; order Diptera; family Anthomyiidae; genus Pegoplata; species Pegoplata infirma. The sequence goes on along the minus strand of OY992540.1, from coordinate 169,016,741 downwards.
AGAAAGATCGGTGATATTCCAGTCAATCCTGTTTTGACGAAGCCAATGTGGACCATACCACCAAAGATTATTGTCAGCCAGCTCAGAAGGAGAAATACCTCGACTGCCCAAATCGGCAGGATTCTCCTCGGACCGAACATGATACCAATTGTGGTTTCCAACGTTTTGTTGGATTTGGCATACTCTGTTTCGAACAAAAGTGGTCCAAGAACAAGGGTCTTTTTTCAACCAGGCAAGGACGATTGTTGAATCAGTCCAACAATAAACCTGGCGAATTTTTATATCTATTTCGCTAAGTACCGTTTGTAAAAGCTCTGAGGCCAAAACTGCCCCACAAAGCTCAAGACGTGGTATGGAAATAGATTTAATAGGAGCCACTTTTGTTTTTCCCGTTAACAAATGAGTATATATTTGTCCATCAGAGGTTTCAATACGAATGTAAATCACCCCCGCGTATGCCTTTTCCGAGGCATCAGAAAACGCATGAAGTTCAACAGAACAACTTGGCGTATAATGAACCCATCTTGGAATCTGTATATTGTTAACTTCATGATAAGAAGTAACAAACTTCTTCCACTCATTCTCCGTTGAAAGAGGAAGCGAATCGTCCCAATCGATATTATCCAGCCAAATTCTCTGCATGATAATTTTTGCAACTATTATCACTGGGCCCAGCCAACCTACAGGATCAAACAATTTCGCTATCGTGGATAGAACTTCCCTCTTAGTGTGACTCGATTTATGTGCAATAGGAATTACACTAAAATAAAATGAGTCCAATTGAGCATTCCATTGAATGCCCAACGTCTTCGAACTACTCGACTCTACAAAAGTTAAAAGTTTAGCGTCCACCAAATACTCAGGGGGAAATCTGTCTAAAATTGTCCGTTCGTTGGAAGTCCATTTTCTCAAGTCAAATTCAGCATTAGACAATGCTGCTATGAGTTGATCACGAGCGATCAACGCAGACGAAACGTCGTGAGTCCCTGTTAACACATCGTCAATGTACATGCATTTCCGTAGAATATGCGATGCCAGCGGATACTCAGCCTCAGAATCATCTGCCAGTTGCAACAAAGTTCGTATGGCAAGATAAGGGGCGCAATTGACGCCAAAAGTCACAGTTTGTAACTCATACTCCTTAACGTCCTCCGTCGGAGAATCCCTAAACAAGATACGTTGAAATGGAGTATGAGCCGAATCAACTCTAATTTGCCTATACATTTGCGTAATATCGCAATTAAAAACAAACTTGAAAAGTCGCCAACGAAGAATTAACAGAACTAAATCTGCCTGTAATGTGGGCCCAACATAAAGACAGTCGTTAAGACTGGTACCGTTAGATGTTTTATTTGAAGCGTTAAAAACTACTCTCAATTTCGTAGTCTTTCGCTCCGGTTTCACGACTGGGTGATGGGGTAAATAGCAAGAATAGGTTGAAGCCGGAGAATTTGACACACGTTTCATATGACCCAGATCCAAATATTCCCTGACGACGTTGTCGTACATTTCCTTTATCTCAGGCCTTCGTAGAAGAGAGGATTCCGTCCTTACAAACTGTTTAAGAACGTTTGACCTCGAGTTACCCAAGTTTAAAGTATTCGGAAATTCAGGTTTAAATGGAAGAGTCACGATATATCTACCATCAGAATCCCGACGTGTAGTCGCTTTATAATTCTCCTCACAGATTTTATCAAAAGTAGATAAAATCTTCTTCTTAGGGGTTTCCTCAAGTTCCCAAAATCTAAGAAGAGTTCTATTGAGAGAATCTTCCTCCGAAAATTCTACATTAGTAGAATAGACTTGAACTTGAGGTTGCGATACCGGACCGGTAATAATCCAGCCAAAAACTGTATTCTGAGCCAATAATGAGCCCAAAATGTCCTGGCGAATTTCACCCGAAAGAATTCGAGGATATAAATCCGCGCCTAACAAAATATCGACCGGCCTACTATCGTAGAAATTGGGATCCGCAAAACGGAGGTTCGGCAAGTTATGCCTAATATATGATGGAATATTAAACGATGGTAAATTACCCGATATTTTCGGTAAAACAAGGGCCATCGTCTCCAATACGAGTGAGGTATCCAACCGAGAGCCGATCTTCAGAGAACAAATTTTTCTTGAAGTGGCAGATACAGCTTGATTCACGCCTGAAATCTGAGCATTCGTAGAATATGTCAGAAGTTTCAAACGATTCTGCAAGCTTTCGGAAATAAACGAAGCCTCAGAAGCCGGATCTATAAGAGCCCGGGCTTGGTACGCCGTACCCTGGTGAATAATATTCACCACAGCTGTCCCTAAAAGCACAGATCGATTCTGCGAAGCATGAAAGACCTGCCTATTTGAAGGATGCGTTGGATTTCCACCGCTAGAGGTGGATTGCACATTTGGATCGGGAGTAAATTCTGTAGTACGGGGATTCAAAGTTGAATTCGCTACCGTATTAGCACGAACATTTCCAACCGAATGTGCAGAAGGCTGCGTATTTAAATTCGCCGCTGCATTAGCGCGAACATTTCCAAAAGGGTTTGCAGAAGGCTGCGTATCACGATGAAGTAGTGTGTGATGGCGTTTATTACACTTGAAACAAGTATATGAACTACCACAATTTCTAGCCTCATGTGTCTGTGAAAGACAATTTATACAAAAATTATGCTTTTTCACAGTTGAAAATCGTTCAGCCACAGATAATCTTTTAAAACGAAGGCATGAGCGTAATAAATGTACCTGGTTTCTACATAAAACGCACTTTGATGACGATGATGATGTATTCGAAACATGCGCTTTCACTTTCACTTCAGGTGCTTTTTTCGAAACATGAGAACCCTTAAGATCACGAGAGCATTCTAAAGTATCGATCCTATTCGTCAAAAATTTATCAAAATCGCTCCAAATGGACAAGATTTTCTTATTTTCAACGGTATGTTCCCACAGATCCAACGTATTCGAAGGTAATCGTTGAATGCAGATGAAAACGATCATGTGGGAAAAAAGAGGATCCGTCGTGGCAATATCTAAAACTGACATGCCTGAAAAGAATCCGTCGATACCACGCTGCAATGATTTCAAGCCTTCAATAGTCTCTTTATCGAGGACCGGAAGGTTGAAAAGAGCCATTAGATGATGATTCACCATTAAACGCAGGTTCTCGTATTTATCTTCTAAGCTTTTCCACGCTATGTCGAATCCGCTATTGGTAAGCGGGGCTTTCGAAACTATTTCCCTAGCCTCGCCACTAGTTTTCTCAACTAAATGACATAGTTTTTCCACGGAACCTATACGCGAATTATTTATAAAAACCGCTTTAAAAAGATCCCTAAACGAAGGCCAAGAAAGAACATTGCCATCGAAGACGGGTATATTGCAAGGAGGAAGACGCATACTGTGGTTATCCTCATCGGCCTTAACCGATACCGAAGGAGTTTGAGCGCTACCAGTCGCGTTAGCCTTCGCGAACTCATCCAACTTCTCATTAATTGTTGACAAACAATCAATGTATACGTTGAAAGTGGATGAGTATTTCGACTCGGCTGCTACAACATCAGCTGGTTTAGGCACCTTTAATGTTGTCAAATAAACAATACACGATTTGTAGGAACTTTTCACTTGATCCCACATTGAACTCAACTCCTTTCCGCGTAACTCGAGACTAAATTTAGAATTAGCGTCATCGGCGATCTTCCTAAACCCTTCTTCGAACCTGACAACTTCATCAGTTTCTCTCATGAAAAGTTCAAAAGCTGACATTTTCTTATCCATTTATGAAAAAGAAACAGAAAATTCCACAAAATGTTTCCAAAAGCGCGAAAATATAAGAAAAAACCCAATAAAAAAATTCAGAAAACGTACAACTTTGCTGTGAAATATCAAAACTTTTTCAAAAAATTAGAGAAATCCCGAAAAAAAATGGAAAAATACGAAGATTTTTCGAGTTCGTAAATTTTTACTCACAAAAAAATCGAAAAATATCGATTTCGGAAGAAAAATAAACAAAAATCACTAATTTCCGAAGAAAAAGAACGAAGTTTCACGAAAAACACGAAGATGCACGAAGATTTTCCGAAAATGTAAAAAGATTTTCACAAAAAATTAATTCGCAAAAGGAAACAAAAAAAATTTTAAAATTTTATTAAAATTCTAAAATTTTACGAAAAAGCACGAAAAAATACGAAGGCAATTACGAATTTTCCAAAAATGTCACCAAATTTCACTAAAATGCCCAAAAAATTTATAAAAATAAATTTTTAATTTTAATGTTACACAAAGACTATGTCGCGACTATACCGGACAGTAGGGTACTTGTTTTGTAACAAAAAAAATCACTGTTAAAAAAAAAAAAAAACAACAACAACACGGTACGTATGTAATTGGTATGGTAAAAGAATTTTGTGTGGTACTCTGATCGAGTAGGATATAGCACAAAAGGGAATGAAAAAATAAAAACACTGCAATAGTTATATTAAAGAATTTATATTTATAAATGTAGGTATGTATGTACTAATGTAAAAAAATCACAAATTTAAAACTTTAATTTTATAACAAACCCGACGACTTTTTTTCAACGAAATAAAAAGAAAAAAAAAGAGTTTTTTATTTTATAATTTTTCATTAAAAATTTAAATAAAAATAAATTAATCTAAATGAAATAATAACACTTTTATCAAAAAAAAAATTATCAAAAAAATTATTTATGTCCGTCCTGTAAACAAACGGAATGGTTGCGAAAAAAAAGTATGTAAAAATGGTATGTAAGACAAAATGTCAAACAAGTGGACTGTACAAACTAAAAACGCGATCAGGGTTGTAACACGATCATTCACAATAGTTTAAAAAATAGTATGTATTTAATAAATAAATACTACTATATCAACACACAATTTCAATGTAAATGAAAAAATTTTTTGCAATTAATTTTTATTTAAATTTTCACTTCACTTTCCGTATCACTTTATGTTATTTATCACAACAATAATAAAAAATGAACGCACGTACCTTTTATTTGATGAAATAAAAAAAAACTTTTAAGGAAAAGATTTAATGTTGTTGTTGGGGGTGGATGATGCCGCAAAATATGGTTGCTGCGATGGGAAAAAATAATTAATTAATTCCTTGTTGAAATCTTTCAATAAATCCGGGGTGAAGGACCAAATGTTTGCCCGTGGAGCAGGTTCGGATTATATTATGAAATAAAAGAAAAGATTTCAAATAGTTTTTAAAGAGAAAATTCTCTATATTTATTTATAACAAATAAATTACCTTTAAATACACAGGGGTGTAGGTATGCACGTAGTGCCTGTAGTTGAACGAATAATACTTAACGAATAGAAAATATATAAAGTTGCGACAAACAATGCTTAAAGTCCCGTTAACGGTTTACTAGCTGAATTCTATGCTAAACTCTTTACAGAGTTGCACGGAAAGTGTAGCAAACTAGAATTCAACTAGTATTAACCCATTAAGAAGCAAGTGTCCCAAAAAGGGGACAGTTTAAATCAAATAAAAGTATTTGAGCTTAAACAGCATTCATTGTGCTTTGCATAGTAGACATGAAGTTAGTCATTGACTGCATAAGGGTGAAAAACATTGATTCCACCCCTCCTTTATTAGGGGGATTGCATGGTTGCTGAGAGCCTGTTATCAAAGCGTTAGCATATGTATTACTAGCACTAGCTGAAGAAGTATGTGTCTCAGAAGCGTTAACCGCGGGCGGAACTGAACCTTGGTATATAGGAGTTAAAGGCGGCGCACTTGGTACGACCTGTGGGATTACCGTATTTCTCGTTGCATGTGCTGGTTCAAATGATAGTATTTGACCTCTGGATTGTAGTTGTTTTTGTTTAAGTTTTGTTCTCAATTCTTTATAAATTGGGCAACCTCGATATTTGGCAGAGTGATTATCTCCGCAGTTGCTACATTTTTTCATGCCTTCACCATTTTTTATCACGGAACACTCGGATGAGGAATGTAAATCACCACATACAGGACAAACTGTGTTTAAGGTACAATAGGTTTTTGTGTGTCCATACTCTAGGCAGTTTGAGCATTGTACTGGACCACTTCGTTTATGCGGTTCTTCTACTGAAACTCTACGATGAAGAAGATATCGTTCCGAGTAGATAGGATGAATTTCATTTTTTTTTAGCCGTGTGGCTTCAGGCTCAAGCTCAACTCGAAACATTGGTTGAGGAACTTTTGCTCTGTTAAAAATGTTAACTACAACTTTTACTTTATAGCCCTTTTGTTCAAGGGCCTCCTTAATTTCACTAGGTTCTACACTGGATTCGATACCCTTAAATACCACAACTAAGCCTTTGCTACTTTTCAACTGATATGTATAATAACTTTTATTATTATCGTGCAAGAACTTGGTTATCTCCCGATAATTTTTCTCAGTGTAGACCTGTATTTTTATCTCGTGTATGTTACCCTTTCTAATCGGAATAATATGAAATGTATTATTTCCAATTAGTTTTGTAAAATTAGACTCTAATTGGTTGGAGCTACGCTCACGAAGAAATATTGGTGGAGGCTTAGCCTCTTTACGGGTACTACTCGGAGTATCAGTATCTAGTTCGCCTAGAACTGCAAAACGATTGTTGTTCAAGGGATTAGTGTTATCATTGTTATTTTTAACTTTATGTTTTTTTGATTCACTGTTATTATTATTCTTTTGTGGGCTACGAACTCTTTTAAATTTAAAGTAGCGATCTATACCAGTTTGTATTGCCGCTTGTTTACTTGTTCATTGTTTTTCAATCGTATTGGATGTACTTACGTGTGTATGTAACATACTTACAGAACTCTCATTAGATATGGTGAGAGTGGGAGAGTTAATGTGCTCACTAATGATGTTGTTGTTATTATTTATTGCTGCATTATCAATGTTCATGCTTCTAGAATGTAGATGTGTGTGATTGTGTTCGATTCAAAGTATTTTCTGTTGTGTCTAAATTTGGCGGATTATTTAGTTTATCACTTTTGAGTAAGGCTGGTGAGCATGATCGAGCTCTTTCAATTGGTTTAGCAGTTAAATAATTTTTGTTGTTTTGGGGATTATAAATATTTTTTTTGGACACTGCTCTCCTCATATAAGGAGATGTAGGAATTTCTTCCGTTTATACTGAGTCTTGGCTCATTTTTTTGTGTATTATAATCACTCATAAAACTCTTTGCGAAAATTAATCAAAGGCAGAAAACAAAACAAAGAAGAAGTCTTTGTAGGGTTACCAGATTTGAAATTTGGAATAACAGTACATTTGGTCTCAAAAAACAGTACATTGCAAATAAAAACAGTACTTTTTTAAAAGTCTTATTTTATATCAAACTACAAAAACTTAGCCCTTTTACGCTGATTTCAAACAGATCTCAGCCAAAACGAGCATAAAAGGTTGTTAACAGAACGGTGGAACATTTTAGGTTAACCGTCTCAAATTTATTCTATTTTTTTATCAGTGTTGAAAAAAATTGCGATTGAATTTTTGGAGCATTTGTCTTAGTTGCCGCGATATCTTACTTGAAAAGCTTTTGTAGTCTATGCTTTCGCTTAACTTAAACACCGATCTTCCTATCAAAAACATATGAAAAAATCCATAAAACAGTGTTTTAATTAAAACACGACTTTAAAAAGCAAACGCGAAAACGGTATTATTGCACTCAAACAAAGGCCTAACTAAATTTTTGGAAAATGTTTTTTCACAATTTAGTAAAATTTAATAAAAAATTTTAAATTTCTTTGACATAATTTGCAACCAATAAGTTCATCATATTTATCTTCTTAAAACTGATAAAATTTTTTCTTCAAGTTTAGTAAATTTTATGCAATTTAAGGAATTTTTTTTTTCCAAAAATGTTTCAAAAATTTCAAAAACTAAGCCAGAAAGAGCAAAAAAGTGTTCATTTTCGATTCTAAAAATCTCTAAAGAATCTCCGGTCCTCTTTCAATGTATGGACTCCTTAATTTGAATCTAAAAATTTTGAAACAAAAAAAAATGCCAAAAATAACCTAATGGGGTCTGCCCGCAATCGGAACTTTAAATGAGATGTACTCAATAAAATAATTTTTTCCCCATTTTCTAGTTTTTTCTTATTCTAATTTTTCAGAAAAATTTAGATAAAAAGAAGGAAAACATGGCAATGGAGCTAAATCATTATTGAATTTAGTTAAGTTTTCCACTTTTTAAATAATTTTTCTTTTTGAGTGTGGTATAAAATTAAATTGCATTTAAATGCAATTAGGAGCTAATTAGCTCCTTTTTAAAAATTGAATTAAAATTTTGTCAAATATGAAACATTTTTCGAAAAATGTTACATTTTGGTGATAAGTATAAAAAAACAGTACAAAAACAGTACACGCTCTAAAAAACAGTACTTTTGCGTACTGTTTTAGGTGCTGTGCATAAAACAGTACTTTTTATAAAAAACAGTACATGTACTGTTTAAAACAGTACGAATGGCAACCCTAAGTCTTTGTAATGTTGTTGTTTTTTTCTATTTTTTCTTAATTTATAATTTTAAAGATTTTTTTTTTTTCACATAGAATTATAGAAAGAAATTGTATTTCTTAAAGCTTTTTTTGTTGTTTTATAAAAGCGTCTAGTCGCATATATTTTTTCTGCATTTTTATTTATTTTTTTTTTAATTAATTTAAATCACTTTCACAGGAAATTAATTTATAATCACAGGACGAGTAAAGAAATACATCTGTCTCTCACGACGATTACCATACTAAATGTCTGAGAATCTAAAAACTTTTCTCTGGGAAAAATGCTTCGACTTTAAGAATTTATATATGCAAAAAAAAATGATTCTTATTTAGAACTTTTCATTTAAACGTTAGAATTTTTCGGCAACAATGTAACAGAATCTGGGAATTTTCCAACGTTTTTTTCGGAAATTTGAGAATTTTTGTAAATGAAAAATGTTTTTAGATATCTCTGCTTTTAGATTTTGGAGAATTTAAAAATTTTTCGTAAATAAATTTCTTTGAACTTAAAAGTTTTTATGCGAAAATGTTTTGGATTTTTAGAACGTCTCGGAAAATTTTTTGGAATTACTTTTGTATAACAAAAAAATTTCGATATCTTCCAGTTTTTGATTAACAACAGCATTAGAGACTTAAAAGAACTAAAAAATCTGAACTACTAGTTAAAACATTACAATTTTCCTCAAGAAAAGTTGTCTCAGCTATTAAACGCATTTTTTTTTAGAATCTGAGTTCGTTTCTCTATGAATAATGTATTAAAATCAGATAGTTTTTTTGTTGATGATGATTGACTCAGAATCAGAAAATATTTTTAAAGGAAAATTGTTTAAATTTTAAGAACTATTCTGTAAAAAATGTGTCAGTATTTGAGAATTGTTCAATTTGAAAAATGTTTCAGAACGAAATTTTGTCTACAAAAAAATTACTCAAAATCTGAAAATATTTCAAAATGTAACAGTAATTAAAAAATTTTAAAACATACACAGAAAAAAATAAAAAAAAATTTTGAGTAAATTTTTAATACTATTGAGTAAAAAATTACTCAATTTTCCACCAGTAAACGATTTAATAGTATTGAGTAAACTTTTAATAAAAAATTATTAAATGCTTAATAAAAAATTTGAGTAAATTATTAATTCACACAATTAAATCTTTACTTAAAATTTTTTAATATTTTTAAGTAACTTTTTAATTGTGTCAAGTAAAAATTTACTCAAAATGTATCAAATTATTTTTTTAAAAAGTTTAAAAAGTTTCTAATTTTTTTTCCAAAAAAATTGCTTTTACAAACTTTACCAAATATACTTATGTCTTCAAGACAAAGTAAAATTTTATAAAGATGATTTCAAACTTTCATATACATATACAAAAAACAATAAACTAAATGAGAATTCAAAACACCAAGAGAAAAAAAAATAAATAAAAAAAAATATTAAATTTGTATTAAATTATTTACTCAAATTTTATTTTCAATTTTTGAGTAAATTTTTAATTGCGTCAATTAAAAAATTACTCAAATTTTTTTTAAAAAATTAAACAAGTGATTACTCAAATTTGTTTCCTCCATATTTTTTTCTGTGTAACATATAACCCAGATGTATTTTATATACCAAATTAATATATTTTCCAAATACATCTCCAAAAAAAAAAATCCAATTTATGTTTGGGATTTCCCGAAATGTCCTCAGAATGTCCTCAAAACTGTTTCACATGAGTTCCAACTACAAAAAAAATGTGAATTTTCGGAAAAACTCTTAATTATCTTAGAACCCAAATGATTACATTTTGTTGGAAATCTGAAAAATCTTTCAAAGGAGAATATTTTTCCAGTATTTAAAAATTGTGCTTTGAAAAATTTTAAGGTTTGAAAAATAAAAATGTTTAGCAAGAGATAATATGCATCAAATCTAATTTTTTTTTTATAAAAAAAATTTTAAAAGAAGAAAACATTTTTAGAAATACTTTTTTATAAAAAAAAAAATTCGATTAACATATACAGCCCTACCATAGAAAAATTAAATATATTTAAAATCAGCTTTTAATTTAATTTCCATACAAATTGTTTCTGTTTTTGAAATCGACTTTCAAAAAATGTATTTAAAATTTTAAATTTAAAATAAAACTTTTGTTAAAATAGACTTTTTGTTTTCTTGTGGTAAGGGCCATAATTTCTCATAAAAACAGCATTGGAATCAGAAAAGTTCTAAAAAAAAATTGTGACTTGTAAAAATAAAATAATTTTCCTCAAGAAAAGATGTCTCAGATATTAAAAACATTTTTTTTTAAATTTGTTTTTTTCTCTACGAATGCTGTATTAGAATCTGTTATTTTTTTGTTTAGTTTAATTGCCTCAGAATCGGGAATATTTTTGAATTAAAATTGCTTAAATTCTAAGAACTGTTCTGTAAAAATGTGTTTGTATTTCAGACTTTTTCTAAAAAAAAGTCTCACGATCTCAAAATTTAAAAAAAAAATTAAGATATGAGTGAATCTTCCAGAACCAGTTCTGGAATTAGTTCTATTAAAGTTCATAAATTTTAGTTATGAAAAATATCTGTAACCTGATCTACAGAAGTGGTTCCAAAAAAATGGATCTTGAGTTTAAAAAAAACTTCCCCCCCAACTCAAGTGCTGGATCACATTCTCAATTCCCGAAATCTGCTGCAATAACCCCTGTCAAAATTTCCAACACTTGCAGCCATTAGACGGATTATAAAGTCGGTATTCCCACCCGACACATAAATACTGATATTCACCCATTTTTCATCTCACTTGCTAGATTCAGAATTCCAGTTAATTCGTTGCTATTCGTTTCCAGAAACCCCATTATGTGCTAGAACCAAACTTTGCCTGACTGCGGGATGTCAAATTTGGGGGAGGCAAGGTATTCACAATGTTCGATTCCAAGGCTTACACATATATTATAATATTCGCTGATCATAGTATGATAAACGATTTTCATTTTATAATTGGTGATGATCATAGTATAACACCGCTCAACAAATCGAAGGTTTTTGGCTCCGGTTTGAAGTTTCATATAAAATTTTAAAAGATTTTGACTCGCTGATTCCAAATCAGTGCTCCAAATTTTTTCATCACGCCTAGAATTTTAATTATTTGCGGTAGAAAATGCGAAAAAACGCGATTTTTGCCTTTTTTGAAAGCCTGCACAGCAGCCACTGGGTGGAATAAAAATCTGGTATAAAGCGTTAGAGTAGAATTGAACTATGATCTCAAACATATGATCAAAAAAATTTGAAGTTGTTCCACTATTATTGGCCAAACATGTATTTAAAAAAAACACCGTGAAAAAAATTTGAAAAAGCACCATTTATAAAAGGCTCTAAAACAAAAACCAGATGATCAATCTTTACTATGATCAGCTTAAAATTTAGGCAAAAGTTCATTCTTTCCTATAGACTTTTAAACCCATTAAAGATATCTTCCGGATTATACGAAAAATAACACAGAAAACTTATATTTGTAAAATATTTAGTTTTTTTAGTTTTTCTTTGAAAAATATCAAAAAAACTAAGGTAAATTTTACAAAAATAGTAATTTTAAGAGTGTCATTTTAAAACGCAAGTGTAACCTAACTAAACGCAATAATTTGAAAAAAAAAAATGTTTTCTATGTTGGAGACCATAGCCAAATTCTACTATTGCGCTTTATACCAGATCTGTATTCCACTTAATGGCTGCTGTGCAAGCTTTCAAATAATGCAAAAATCGTAATTTTTCGCATTTTTAACCGTGAATAACTAAAAATCTAGACGTGATGGGAAAATTTGGAGAACAGATTTGGAATCAGGAGATCACTACTAAAACTAAAAGACTACTAAAATTGATCATCAGAATTCAAACCGGAAAATGAGTGTTGAGAGGTGTAATTGTCACAACCATATCTTCGGTGCGCCGACCAGAACACCTATGTGTAATTTTTTTATTTTTTTTTTATTGGCCCATTAGGAAGCCTGTCAGGTAATGCATTTATCCCCCAAAGCGTTTCCCGTTATCTCAAATGGTTTCAAAGTTACCTTAAACTCCTATGTGTTACCTATAATAGAAATTCTCTGGCAAAAACACTTATGTGTTATTAGTACACATAACTGTTTTTGATTTAAACGTAAAAACATTGCGTCTGCTTTTGGTTTTATTATAAATTGATATTTTAAAAGTTTTCTGAACATTTTTTTGTAATATTCCGATACTTTATTGCGTAACACTGTGCAACACGATTTAAAAAAAAAATAATTTTCAAATTTTTTTTAAATGCGTTTTGAATAAGCTAAAAAAAAGTATAAAGTATAATTCTAAGGTAAATAATATCAAAAGATATTATTATTATACATTAACCCTGTGTGTCCCATTTTTACGTGTCGTTTTGGTACTTTTTTAAATTTCCTCGTAGAACACCATTAAAACGTGTTAAATTGTTTTTCACCAAGTTCGTGTAAAATAAGTAAAAAAAATATATAAATCTTCTTCTGAGCTAAATGATGATGTCTCAGTGAAATTTGATGGCGGTTCTTTTCTTGGAACACATTATCTTCCAATTTTGGGGGTAATCTTGGTCCTTTTGCCAAATACCCTCATAGAACTACACTTAAACGTGCGTTAAAAGGGTTAAAATGTTCTACAAAAAAGCTATGCAGCAAATTTTACTAGGGGTTCTCAAAGGCCAAAAGTTCGTGCGAAAAGTGCTTAAAAATGTAAAATTGTAAAGTATCTTGGTAAAACACAATTTAACAAATTATGATAATTTAAAATTTTTTCCTTTTGGCCTTTGACTACCCCTAGTAAAATTTGATGCAGAAAATGTTTGTAGAATTGTTTAACCCTTTAAACGTATGCCTTAGTAGTAGTCTATGATGATATTTAAAAAAAGCACCAAAATGAGGATAAAGGGTTAAAATGTTCTAAGAAAAGAACCGCCATCAATTTTCAATGAATTATCTTTTAACTTTATTTAGCTCAGAAGCAGATTTATATTTTTTTCGACTTATTTCACTCGACTTTTGCAAAAAAAAAAATTTAACAGTATTTGATAATTTACAATTTTACTTTTTTAACCATTTTGCACTTTACAGGAACTTTTGGACTTTGACAACCCCTAGTAAAATTTGATGCAGAAAACCTTTGTAGAAGATTTTAACCCGTTAATGTACGTTTTTGTGGTGTAGGTGGTGTTGTATGAGGGTTAGCGCGTCCCGAATTCAAATATTTTTAGCTTGTCCCCTCAAACGATGGGGATTTAGGACCCTTTTTTTAACGCGAATGGATCTTAGAATATTAAAGAGATTCGCAATGACTTTGAACGTGTTTAACTTGCGCCGCTAGCGAAAAAGAAAAAAGTTTTGTGGTATCGCTATGGACCAAAAGGTGCGAGGTGTAAATCGTACACCGCCACCCTAACCTAACCTAACCTAGGACCCTTTTACGGGAAAAATAACAAAAAAAAATTTGGACAAAAAACCAGTTGGCTACCAGCAACTAAAGATTGCAATCTTAGTGCATTTTGAAAAAAACTTTTTTTTTTGTTGTCCAAAAATTTGACGCCAAAAGTTGCGCAATATAGAGTACATTTGAGGAAAAATATTAATAAAATTTCCATGGAGTAATTTTGGTGCAGCGTTGCATCTCAAAGATCAAAAGGTGTACTTAATTTTTACTTTTTCTTTCTTTTAAGCTAAATTAGTCTCAAAATCTGCTTTGACACAGTTTTAAGGAATGTGAGCTCTTTTGCGCAAGTTTTGAGACCAATTTAGCTTAAAAGAAAAAAAAAAAAAATTTAGTCACACTTTTCATCTTTTAGACGCTGCACCAAAATTACTCCATGGAAATTTTATTAATATTTTTCCAGGAATGTACTCTATATTGCGCAACTTTTGGCATACATTTTTTTAAAAACAAAAAAAAAAAAAAAATTCTCAAAATGCACTAAGACTGCAATCTTTATCCGCTGGTAGCCAACTGGTTTTTTGTCCAAAACTTTTTTTGTTATTTTTTCCGTAAAAGGGTCCTAAAACCCCATCTTTTGAGGGGGCAAGCATTTTCAAATTCGAAAAAAAGCCGAATTCGGGACGCGCTAATGAGGGTATTTAAAAAAATTACAAAAATTACCCCTAAAAATGGGAGATAGAGGGTTAATATGTTCTACGAAAAGATTCGCCATTACATTGCACAGAAGATACATTTTGCCATTTTTTGCATCTGAATTATATTTAATACTTTTTTTGACTTATTAATTATTATTATTTTGGTTTTCCTGATAATAACTTTCTGCATTGGTAAAGTTTTTCCGCCTCTTTGTGATAATAAAATTCACGTTAGAAGTTTTCAGCCTTGCAAAGTACGAAATGAAAAATTTTTTACAACAAACACATAGGATGAAAAAAACACCAAAATAATTTTACGTGTGTTTGTTGTAGTAAATGTTGCATTTCGCACATTGCAAGGATAAAAATTCTGACGTGAATACCATCAATATTTCGCTACAAGTCCTTGCGGATATATAACTTGCAAAATTTTTACTTTTGAACAACAAATAAAAATTTATTTAAAATAAATTTAAGAACAAAAACACCTATGTGTATTATATTTTATTTATAAACATGTAAAAAGTCCGCAACAAAATCACCTATGTGTAGTTTTTTTGTTAAAATCTTGTACCACTTCAGAATAAAAAAAGATTTTGTATGTTTTTCAACGCGCAATATTTTTAAATGGGTAAAATGTTGCGAATTGGCAAAATAAAACGGTTTTTTTGCTCTCCTGAACAATTCATAAAAAACACATAGGTGTTCTGGTCGGCGCACCGACGATATGTATGATCAAATAGATCAACCATACAATGTTGTCCCTACATTTTGAGTGATTTGGTGTGCTGCAATCATATTCCAAACATGTTTAGCCTCTATGTGCAGATGCACACGTATTAAATTCGCCTTTCTAGTATTATTTTCACGGCTTTATTAATAGCTGTGGGCTCGTTTATGAACCCAGGTGGGATTTATCCTTTTTCTGGTTTTAATAAAAAAGGCCGGGTGTTCTTCTTAGAACTAAACAATTTATTTTCAGCTTCTTGCTGTTTTGATGTTAGGCTTTTACAAAATAGTTCAGCTTCTTGCTGTGCTTAAAAGTAACTAAACTAAAAACTTCTCTCAAAGAGAGACAAAAGCTCTGCCTTAGTTTTCCCATACACTGACAGAAATTATGTGAAATAGAAAAAAATATATAGTAAAAACAAATTAAATGAAAGTAAATAAAAATTGAAAATTAAAAATAGGTAGAAGTCGCTTCAACAATAGCAAAAAATTAAAAATAAAGAGATTGGGGAAAATTGGTAATAAGTTTGCGTTAGCGATTTTTTGCTTTCGTTTTAGGTTATATTTTTTTTTTTTCTTAAAAATAGTGATTAGGTTATTTAAGCATACAGAAAAAAATAAAAAAAAATAAACCTTCATATACACTGCGAATCACTTCAATAAGGAACCGAGTTTTTGAAAGATGTCGGCGTTGAATTTGGGGGAATTCTTAAAATTTTTGTCGATCTCGTTCTGTTGTTGCCATTTTAGTTCGCCCATTCGTGTTTTTTCCATAGTTCTTAATGTTATTTAAATAATTGCATTCAATAGGTTTGCCCCTCTCTATTATTTTCGCGATTTCAACGGCCTTTAACACTTTGGACTTTAAATACAGTACTTTTTTCTTTTCGGAAGATCTAAGAGCTGTTGTGAGTCTCATTTTGATTGAAATTCGAAACAAAACTGTTTTGTTTTTATTGTTTAAGGAATTGCTATCCATAACAAATTGGATTCAGGTCCTACTGGGTCCGCAATATAAAATTCCATATTCAAGTATTTCATAAAAAACAAGTAATTTTTTAAAAAGTTGCCGAAAAATATTTTTTTAAAGGACTTTTTTCAGTCTTTTGATTATTGTTATTATTTGACATTATTAGCTATATAATGGTCTCTATCAGTGATTTTTTTTATATTTTTCCGCTTATTCGTTACAAAAATATATTCGATTAAAAAGTGAAAAACTCGATTCCTTATTTATGTGATTCGCAGTGTACATATACAAAAAACTGTAAACTAAATGTGTATTTAAAACACCAAGAGAATAAAAAAAATATATAAAAAATTATTAAATTTGTATTAAATTATTTACTCAATTTTTTTTTAGTTTTTAAGTAAATTTTTTAATTGCGTCAATTAAAAAATTACACATTTTTTTTTTTAATTTAAACAAGTGATTACTCAAATTGTTTTTCTTAATATTATTTTCTGTGCAGGGTTCTTCAATATACGTTGTCCCGTTGTGTTACCTACACATAAAAAATAGACTTAACGGGTTAGTACTTCAACTATACTACATTTTTAGTAATTTACAGTATAAATTTAAATTTACAGTATAAATTTAGTTCTTTTTTGACCTTGGAATTTACTAAATACTGACTTTTTTACCGATTTTTTATACTTTTGTGAACATTTTTCAAAATGTTTAAACTTATTTTTGACACCTAGAATGCCGTTTTTGAGATATTCGTTGTTAAAAAGTCAAAAACCCAATAATTTCGCACTTTTGCTGGTCCACTGTTACACATTCTTTCAAAAATAGAACTTGATTTCATAAAAATGAACCTCCTGATTCCAAAACTGCAATCAAAATTGTTCTAGTATGTTCTGTTTTCGAGATATTCGCGTTAGAAAATTTTTCTTCACGAAAATCTCAAACGCGAATGTCTCGAAAACAGAGCATGCTAGAAATATTTGGATTGAAGTTGTGGAATCAGGAGTTCAAATTTGTATGAAATTATGTTCTATTTGTTGAAAGCAAACTAGCAGTGGATCCACAAAAGATCGAACATTTTTTTTTTTTTGCTTTTTAGCAGTGAATATCTCAAAAACAGTAAGTGCTAAAAAAAATTGGATGGCAGATTTGAATTCAGGAGAGAAAAATCTATAAAAATCAGTTGGACATTTCACTGGGAGGTTTTTTGTTGTCGAACGGTGTAATTATTTAGCAATAACTCGAATACAGGATCAGATAAGATTTTCGTGTTAACGATTTTTAAAGCTCAAAATAAAGAGGAGTGAAATGCCATAACCCGTTTTCGTCACCATTTTGGCACAACTTGCTTGAAGAGGGGTGTCATAGTATAATGGATCATTTATTATCATCACAATTTTATAGTATACTTTGATTACGAAATCCATAATATGATCGTTACAATCATAATATGATCGTTATAATCATATTATGATAAAGCTATAAATTATACTATGACTCCCTCCATTATGGTTGTCACCATCATGTTTCTTCTCTGCATGTGTGCGATATTATTACTTTACTTTGCATACTCTAAACCAATGGTTACCAACCTTTTTTGGGCCATGACCCACTTTAAAGTTAAAAAATAACTAAAATGTCCCCCCTACACTCAAGAAAATTTTGTAAATTTTTCAAATTTGTTTTAAAATTCAAAATTTACTTGTAGTTAACCAAACTTTTTGTTAAAATCATCTTTCAAACAAAGTTTTAACAAAAGTTTTCAACAACCAACTAAATAATTTAACTAAAATAAATATTTTTTTTAGTTTTTTAACAAAAAAATCTTAAAAATTTGCTTGTTGTCCCCCTGAAGCATTCAAATTGTCCCCCAGTGGGGCGAGAATCAAGTGTTGGGAACCATTGCTCTAAACACTTTTGTACACTGTCACACATTAAGATTTTGTTAATATATCCTTTCGTCATTTTAAGCCCACTCTATGTGCCTGTATATTTGAACATTTGTACGTATAACGTCATATACTTTTGGATATTTCTTTGTGTTCATGTGGTAAAAGGCGTTTAGCAATACGGCAAATAAAGCTGGTTTGATAAATGATCTCGAACTGCATGTGATTAGGCCGTCTTATATTCTTCGATTCAAATATTTCTGTGTATGTAAGTCAGTATGTGAATAGAACACATATAGAACACATGGTATGTATGTGGTACAATATTTCAACACATATTCAACGTTATATTCATACTTATATACTATACGATTGTATATATTAAAACGGTTTCATCTGGTACATTAGGGTGGGAATTATGTATTCTTTGGTGAAGAAATAAAAATGTTGTAATGCAAGAAATTCAATTCAATTGTCATCCGGTTGCAGTTTAAGATTTTCCTACGCACTCCAACCATAGTATGGGGGTATACTCACTTTGTTATTTCGTTTGTAACGCATCGAAATATCATTTAGGGAACCCATAAAGTATATATATTACTGATCCATGATCGATTCTTAGACATTCTGTGAATGTCCGTCTCTAGGTAATACTATACAGTCAAAAATAGAACAGCTATCTTCCTGAAGTTTGGAATAAATACATCTTATGTTCCTGGCAGGATAAGTTCGTAAATGGGTAAAATCGGAAAAGGGAGAAAAAGTTCTTCCTAGAAGAACTAAACCAACCTCTAGAAAACACAAATAAAACATTTTTATGCTAGAAGAAGTTGACAGTCCTGCTTTTGGACCCGTGGGATTACAAAATTGTTTTCTTCTCCTTTCAATTAAGGTAGCCAACAAAAATGGCGTTAAAATTTTATAAATCGGCGACAAAAAAAATTGCCAATGAACTAAAATTTTGCAACCACTCTGGATCGGGGATAAATATGACACTACTTTCTAAGTAAAATTTACCTACAGAAAAAATGCCACCATAATTATGTTTGAAAATGTCTAGTAAGGTAGGAAGAAGGCAATCCTGAATGTTTATTTAACTGCGTGAGTTTAGTTAGTGGTATTTTAAAATTTGCTGATTTGGCAAATGTTATCTTAAATCTTTATATTTAACAAAAATATATATTAAATTAAATCTCTTAAGGGTGAAATAGATTGCTTTTAATAGTAGCAAATGCTTATTTAAGTCAAATTTATTTCGTCTGGAATGGTTTTTTAAAATAGATCGCACTTTAAGTATTTTAGTTGTTTAAGGATTTAAATTTGTGAGCGATATTCCATCGCAACCATTCTGCTATTTTCTTTAAATCCTACATTTATTTTTGTTATGTATTGATTGAAAAAGTACATATCGCTCATTTACTTACATTTCCAATTGTTACGATGAGAATTTTGTATTATTTTTTTAAATTATTTGTAAAAAACTATTTTTTTATGAATTTACTTAAGCTGACCAAAAATCATTTATTTTACTTTAAAAAGCTTAAAATTTTTTCTATTCTTCGGCAATCAAAAGATAACACAGCTCAACATGAAAATGCGTATTGGATTCTGGTAAGTGATTTAGGTAGTGTTTGTCGCTCTGATTCCGAATCTGCAACCCAAATATGTCTATCACGTCAGAATTTTGAGTTATTCGCGGTTAAAGTGCCGAAAAAGGCCATTTTTTACCCTTTTTGAAAGCTTATAATATAAGATCCTGACATGTGATTGACTTGGTATCAAGATCATTCAAAAGTATGTGATTTTCTTTATAAGACAAGATAAAATGTTCTTGGAATTAAATTTTCTAAAATGGTAAAAAAATTGTTAACAAAAAACCTTCCATTTTTTAAATATTTAATTTATTTACACAGTGTTTTTTAACAAATTTCCATACAAATACACACGTAAATATTAGATTTAAAGCACTTGTATCTAATGATTTTTTCACCATTATAAAAAATTAAATTCTAAGAAGATTTGATTTTGTCTTAAAAATAAAATTACGAACTTTCTAATGAGCTTGATATTAAGTCATTCGCATGTCAGGATCTTATTTTATATGCGCTTAAAAATGGCCACAATAGGCCTTTTTGGACACTTCAACCGCGATTTTCTCAAAATTGTGACGTGATAGAAAAATTTGAGTGACCATTTTGGAATCGGGAAACCAAACTCTATAAACTTTTTTTGGTTTCATTCAAAACGCAGCGACAAACCTCAGATTTGTAGAGCGGTGTAATTCAAAGAAAATGGACAGTTTTTCAGAATTTTTCGTATATCTTTAAAAAAATATAAGTAAACATTTTCACGGTGGGGTTTTCATGATTTTAAAAAAAAAATCGATTTCTTCCAATTTGAAAACCAATTCCGTTTTTAGGTGACGTAAGGAAGAGAATGAGCCCAAAAACAAAGTACTAGGCGCTTTTTTTTGGCGGCCAAAAGAAGATTTTGAGCTCAACAAAAAAAAAGTTAAACATTTTTAACAATTTTTATGAAAAATGAAGTAATTCTTTTAAATATTGACTTAAATTTACTGACAGGCAACAAAAAATAAATAAACTTTCTTTCAAATGTCTTCTGTGAATACTAAACGTCCCGGATATATGACAACCTATAATTACCATGATATCTTAAACTGACTATTTTACTATATCTTTAAAAATAATAGGTTTAAGGATTTAAACATCAGCTTTTCATAAAGCGTTTTGGGGTTACCCTGTTGTATCACAGGGTGACATTTGGTTGCCAAAACAGCCCCATCATTAAGATTAATGATGTTTTATAACCTTAATTGATTATTTTACTTTATACTAGCAGAGTACCCGGCGTTGCCCGAGGAATAAAAATTCAAAATTTGAATCAATAATTATGAAATTTGTATTAATTTTTTTTTCTAGGAACAACATTTTAAAAAAAAAAAAAATAAACTGAAAAAAAATTTAAGAAATTTTTTTAAGAAAAGTATTTTCCCCAAAATTTAATGTTAAAAATTTTATTAATCTTTGTGAATGAATCAAAGTATTTTGATTTGGATTGGATATTTTATTTTAATAAAAATTTATTTCCACGGTTAATATTTTTCAGAACAGAAAATATTTTTATTATTTTGAACATAAGTAGTAAAGATACTGTTCATAGTGAAAAAAGTTTCATAATTTTCAAAAGGGAAAGTCTCAAATCCTTAAAATATTTCTATTATCAAAGAAAAATTTTAACACGGAATGTGTTAAACTGACATTTGTTAAGTTGACCCCAGTGTTTTTGTCAACTTGACCCTACGTATGTTGAACATTCTCCCATCAGACCTTTAAGTTATCAGGAAAAGTAAAAAAACAAAATATTGTTATGTATTCATATCTGAATTATTTTGATGTTAATGCTTTTTAATTAAAACCCCCATGATATTTAGTTGTCCAAACCCAATGGTTCTTTTTGGTCTATAAATCTTATGTTTAAATTTTTAGCCAAATCTGACAAATTTAACCTGTGCCTTTGGGTGGTTAAAGTTTTGGCCCAAAAAAAAATTTTGCCATACAAACAAAAATTTTTTTTTTTCAACTTTTTAATTAATTTATTTTTTTTAATAATGCTTTACTCGATTAAGCTTAATAATGCCTAAAAATTTCATTTTGGTGGGATACGCCCTTCCGCTTTAAAATTGGCTTCGAAAAAAAAAATAAAGGTTGTTGGAGTCCTACTCGAAGAATTTTTAATTTTTTTTTTCTTAATTTTTTAGCTGAAATGTATCCACATAAAAATATTATTCCTATCTGTGACATCTTTATCGTGTTCTTAAATGTATCAAAAAATCATAAAAATGCGTTTTTACACTTTTTTCAAATTTTATGTATTGTCAAAAAAAAATAACTTTTGTAGATTGCCTGGCAAATTATCGTTCGTTTTGGTGTAAAAGCTATATGTTAAAATTTTTAGCCAAATCGGACAAATTTAACCCTTGGTCTGGGTGGTTTAAATTTTTTGTGAAAATCGAAAAAAATAAAATTTTTGGGTTAAACTTTTACACTTCAGCGGCACATGTTAAAATTGTCCGATTTGGCTAAAAACTTAAATATTGAGTTCTTAGGCAAAAACCAACCATAATTTGCCCAGCATTTGACGAAATTCGACAAAAGCCATTTTTTGTGATAATAAAATGTGAGAAAGGTAAAAAGTGAATTTTTTGCTATATTTTAGTACGTGATAAAAACGTTACAGAAAGAAATAAGATTTTTGTGTTAATATGTATCATTAAGAGCAACATCTCAAAGAAAAATTGTTTCTAGTCAAAAGTTTTGACTCAAAACTAAATAATTTTTTTTCTAATTTTTTGGAGTATGACTGCAACGGCCCTAAATTTTTTTTTTCGGAGTCAATTTTGAAGCGTTTATTCCACGAAAATTAAAGTAAAGTAAAATAATAATTAAAAAAAAAAAAATCGAAAAAAAATGTTGTTTGGTTTGTATGGAAAAAAACGGGCTAGTTTTGTCCGATTTGGCTAAAAATTTAAACATAGAGTTTTTAGACCAATATACAATATACATATGGGGCATTCCACGTGAAATCGGACACTTTGAAAAACTTTTTTTTTAGATTTTCCCAATTTGTTTACAGTTTTTAGTACCCTTCGAAAACTCCTTCGTGGTAAATTTTCAGATTTTTTTGATGACCCGTTCAAAAGATATCGAATTTTTAAAAATTGGTAGTTTGTTCCTTTACTCAAACTTCTTTTAATCATAACTTCTTCAATAATGGTCCAAATTTCAATTTTTTTTTTTTTTTTCAAAATTTTTGTTTTTTTAAGTACTTTCTAAAAAAAAATCCCAAAAAATTCTTTAAAGCGCTCTAGTATGCGATTTTTAAGTTTTAAAATTTAAATCACATTTTTGAAAATGTTTGTACTCTTAGATTTTTTTGAAATTTTTTTGTGTAAAACTTCTATCAATTCTACAAATTTTTTGCCCAGGAAGATCGTGGGATAACGATTATTACTATTTTTTTAAATTTTTTGAAAAAAAAAATATTGTAATTTTCCAATCTTAAAATCATTTCTACTGCTCCAATGGTGCGTCATAGAGGGGTCCTTTATAAGACCGACCCCCATTAATTTTTACGTCTTAACATTTCCTTGGAACAAACTAATACCCTATCTCCAATTTCTAAGGGGGCTCCCACACAAAACGACATTTTTTAAAATTTGTTCCAACCGCTCTAACTGCCCTAATAGTGCCCATAGAGCAACAAAATGTATGACCGATCCACAATATTTTTTTAGTCCAAACATTTTCTCTGAACACACCTACCCTCTATCTTTAACTGTTAAGGCGGTCCCCATACAATTTTTTTTATTTTTTGTAAATTTGTTTTATTTAATCAGCTTCTACCGGTCCAATGGTGCGTCCGAGAGGGGTCATTAGTGAGACCAACCCCCATTTATTTTTACCCTACAACATTTTTTCAAAACATACCTACACCCTATCTCCACTCCCTAAGTAGGCTCCCATACAAATAACAGTTGGAGCAAATTTTATAAAAATGTAATTTTGTATGGGAGCCTACTTAGGGAGTGGAGATAGGGCGTTGGTATTTTTTGAAAAAAGTTTTTCAAAGTGTCCGATTTCACATGGAATGCCCCATATACACCCTAATATACATAAATGGAATATCGGTAGTCAAAATTGAATTCGATCGACATAACTGGTTTTAAACTGAAAACTTTTTTATTCAAAACTTTTGGCTGCCAAAACATCAATTTACAGTTAATTCTAAATCTTCTTCCAAAAAGATGTCCCTAACATTCGGTTTTTTTAAATGTTTAAGACGTAAATGAATTCTTTCGAATAGTGTTTTTTATTTGAAATTTGAAATATCGAACCGTGAGTATTATAGTATATGAGGTACAGATCCCCGAGCAGTGGTAAAATTGAATGCCCAAGGCGTGTTAATGGACTTTTTAAAAAAACTAAAAAGGCTAAGTTGTTTGTTAAAAAAAGAGCTTTCCAATGGTGCTATTCATGTTAATATCTGTCTTATTGTGTATTTTTCAAAGCGAAAAAACTGTTTTTTTTTCTCCATATTTTGGCATTTTTGGAAGTCCCCCTTAACCGATATCAAAACATTCTATAGCCTATAATCTAAGTTGGAATTAAAGCTTTATTATGGTTTTTATCTGATCAAAATCGGTTCAGTAGTTTCTCCAAACACCGGTGACAAAGAAAATTTTCCCGAAAAGTGCGTTTTATAATATAGTATAGATATAGATAAGATAGTATAGATAAGGTACCGATCCCCGACCATTGGTAAAATTGATTGGCCAAGGCGTGTTAATGGACTTATTTAAAAATCTGAAAAGGCTAAGTTGTTTGTTAAAAAAATAGCTTTCCAATGGTGCTATTCACATTAAAATCAAAGTTATTGTGTCTTTTTAAACGCGGAAAAACTGATTTTTTTTTCATATTTTCACATTTTTGAAAGTCCCCCTTAACCGATATCAAAACATTCTGTAGCCTATAATCTAAGTTCTTCACCATTCCAAAGCAGCATCCGCTGCACTGCTCCTCCGGTTGGCAAGTAGTGGGGAGGAGCTCATAATGGTCCAGGAACCTTGGATCTCTGAGGGTCAGGTGCGTGGACTCAACAAAAGCGGATACACGCTATACACGGCAGGCACAGGTAAGCCACGAGCCTGCATACTGGCTAAGAAAACCCTTAACCTCTTTATGTTATCTGATTTCAGTGATCATGACACAACTGCTGTAGCTATGGAGTCAAAGAAGGAGACACTCTGGTTGGCTTCCTGCTACATGGCTCACGACCATGGGGAGAATCCGCCTAACACCTTGGTTCGGAAAATGCTGCGTGAGGCGAACAAGAAAAACACGCCAGTCATCCTGTGTGCAGACGCCAATGCGCACCACACCATCTGGGGCAGCTCAGACGTCAACGCTAGAGGTGAGTCTTTATTCGATTTTATTTTTAGCAATCATATGGCTATAGCTAATATAGGTAATGAACCAACTTTTGTCACATCAAACAGAAGGGAAGTTTTAGACGTTACTCTGATAAGCGAGAAACACTCGCATATGATAGGGGAATGGAGGGTTTCAAGTGACTGTTCATTCTCAGATCACTTGTATATAGAATTTTCTTTGGACGTAGGAAGTCAGGGGAAATTGCCATATCTCAACAGAAGGAGAACAAAGTGGAAGCTGCATGTCGATACTCTCTCACAGATTCTCCCAGTTGCTCCTCCGGTTATTAACAGCATGGAGGATATCGAAGATGCCGTTAACACGCTAACAGGGGCATTAAGTGTTGCGACATCAATTGCATGCAAACCCACCATAAGGAGGGGAAGGAGTAAACCGGCTTGGTGGAACTCTGACATTGCCAATTCACGATCTGTGTATCGGAAACTGTTCAACGAGGCTAAAAGATCAGGTAACTGGTCGGCTTATAAAGCCTCTGTGAACAGTTTCAAGAACTTGATAAGGAAGGAGAAGCGACAATCCTGGAGAGAATTCTGTGGCGGCGTGGAAAACTTTTCTGAGACCAGTCGCCTACGCAAAATCCTTTCGAAAGCTCCCTCTGCGCCCAGCTATATCCAAAAGCAAGGTGGCAGTTGGACGACCAGCGCCGAAGAGTCCCTTGGCGAACTTATGAATGCGCACTTTCCTGGTTGTCTTCCCGTTTCCGATACGGAAGACATACCTTACACGCCTGAGCCCTGCGTGGTCAATCTGCCCTTTGGAGAGAATAGACTACGTTGGGCCATCAGAAGCTTCGCGCCCTATAAATCACCGGGTCCCGACGGTATTATCCTGGCCGACCTTCAATGGAACGCCGATCGGATAATACCATGGTTAGCCAGTATATATCTGGCCTGTCTCAGATGGTCATCCCTAGAAAATGGACCACCTCTGAGGTGGTTTTCATCCCAAAGGGTGGGAAGACATCCCATACGAAACCGAAGGACTACATACCGATTAGTCTTTCTTCGTTTCTTCTGAAAACTCTGGAGAGAATTATAGATTCATCCATCAGGATGTCCGTCAATCCAGAGTCATTATCTGCCTCCCAGCAATGTCAAACCTGAAGCAATCTGGTCTGCCCTGGACGAATTGGAGGTAGATAATACCATAACCAAATTTGTCATGAAACTGCTTGGACATAGGACTATTAGGTCAACTCTTGGCAGGTCCGTGGTAACAAGGGCTGCAGTACGTGGCACTCCGCAAGGAGGAGTCCTATCACCGCTTACCATAAACACTCTCCTCGTCACACTGGACGATATGGGGGTCAAGACTGTCGCCTACGCGGACGACGTGGCCGTCGCAGTATCCGGAAAATATCCGGGAATACTGTCTGAACGCCTGGAGCTATTTCTTGAACTTCTTTCTGAATGGTGTTCAGATAGCGGTCTGGGGGTAAATGCAGGCAAAACTGACCTTGTTCTCTTTTCGAATAGGAACAAGATTCCCAGGTTCATCCCACCGAAATTAGGCGGAATCGAACTCACGGTGTCCGATAGTGCTAAGTATCTAGGAATCATTCTAGACCAAAAGCTGCTATGGAACTTGAACACTCAAGCGAGAGTGGCAAAGGCAAACGCTGCCATCTATTGCTGTAAGAAGGTCATTGAAAGCAACTGGGGTCCTACACCCCGGAATGTCAACTGGCTATTCAATACGGTTGTCAAGCCCATACTTATGTATGGAGTATCTGTTTGGTGGGTGGCGACGGAGAAGGCCACTCACCAAAAGGCATTCAATAGTATCCTTAGGACAAGTGCTCTGCTGATAACAGGCGCCCTTCGCTCCACTCCGACGAAAGGACTACTTGCGATGCTTCATTGGCTACCAGTAGACCTTCTCGCAACACAACTAGCCGAGAATACAGCCACTAGGCTAGCGGCAATTAACGCATGGAAGTATAAACCATACGGTCATGCAAGAATCCTGAGGCAGCATGGTGCCGCAGAGAACATCGACTACTGCACCCCCATACCCTCGTTCGAAACCGGGTTTGAAACAAGGATTCCGGACAGGTCCAACTGGAAAGAGGGCCTCAATATTCCTGAGGAGACACTTAAGGTTTTTACTGATGGCTCCAAAATGGACGGTCGAGTGGGGGGTGGCGTTTTTGTGAGTCAACTGGATTACAGGCTCTCATTTCGACTACCGGACCAGTGTAGCGTATTTCAAGCCGAGA
Source organism: Pegoplata infirma (assembly GCA_963921195.1). Lineage (NCBI taxonomy): Eukaryota > Metazoa > Arthropoda > Insecta > Diptera > Anthomyiidae > Pegoplata > Pegoplata infirma. The sequence goes on along the minus strand of OY992540.1, from coordinate 168,989,322 downwards.
TAATGGCTATAAAACGGGCTGCAGATTGGTTAGGGTGCCAACGGATATCACTTAGGGATATCTGTATTTTCACCGACAACCAAGCGGCTATCAAATCCCTAGCAGGTGTGACCACCACATCTTGAATTGTTCGAGAATGCCGGGCGTCTCTTAATGAGATGGCGAGACATTCGAATTTGGCACTCATCTGGGTGCCTGGACATGTGGGTGTAAATGGCAACAGTATTGCCGATGAATTAGCCAGGCAAGGTACGACTCTACTCTCTAACGAGATAGATCATACGCCTGGCATTCCGTTCAGTGCGAGTAAGAGGCGGAACGAAAATTCACTTTTTCGAATAGCCAACGACAGATGGCGACGTGAATCCACGTGTCTCAACACGAGGATGGTGTGGCCCTCGTTTGACCGCCGGCGCACGGGTAGGATCATCCAACTGTCCCGGAACCAGCTACGCAACCTAGTTGCAGCCGTTACGGGGCACAGTGCGCGATTCGGCGCACACGCCAGAAAAATGGGAATTCCCCACAATAATTACTGCGTGGGATGTCAGGATGTGGAAGAGGAAGATACGGTTACGCACTTCCTATGCCAATGTCCGGCATACGCCCATCGGAGAGCCATACATTTTGGTAACCCGATACTGGCAGATCGGGTTCTTCACCTTTCTCTCTTCTATCCCTAATCTTTTCTTTTTTTTTCTCTTTTTTCTTATCTCTTCTATAGGTAACACAACGGGACCACGTTTATTGAAGGACCCAAGTGAGCTGTCCAAAAGGCGGCTGCCTACTTACCTAACCTAACCTATAATCTAAGTTGGAATGAAAGCCTTATTATGATTTTTATCTGATCAAAATCGGTTCAGTAGTTTCTTCAAACACCGGTGACAAAGAAAATTTTCCCGAAAAGTGCGTTTTATAATATAGTATAGAATATAGAATATAGATATCGCTCATTTACTTGTATAGTGTCATAACGCAAAATGTTTGATTGTACAGAAAACCTGTTTAAAGTTTACAATTGAAACTTGTTTTACATTGCAAAAGGCCCGTACATACACTCAAAATAATTCTACAGTAAAAGGTTTAGTAAGTGATATTGTACCAAAATCTACTAATTGGTTACTAATTTTAGTATCTTCAAAGTACTAACATTAGTAATTTCTACTTGTTTTGACTAATTTTAGCTAAAAATTTTAGTATTGGTTACCAATTTCTGCACTAGGTCCTTTTGGACTAAAATTAGTTAAATTTTTATTATTGAATACCCACGTTTTTTTTTGGGTGTAGAAAATGTTACAATGGCGTGTTCTCTTCTCGAACGGTGAGTTTAGAAGATATAAATACGAATTTTTGACACAATATAAAGCAGGATATAACAAATAATTCTGTATGGTTTACCCAAAAACGACATATTTTGAGTTATGACACTATACAAGTAAATGAGCGATATTATTGTGTGCACGAGTTATTATTTTAATTAATACTTAACAATTCATATACTTAAAGCGTAGTGTCGCTTAATTTACTTTAATTTTCTGTAATATACTTCATAAGTATCTTTTCCCCATTCCAATTCAAAGTGATTTTAAAAGTATGTTCGAGATATGTTTAATAAGTATGAAAACCCGTATTTATTTAACTGTATTCGTAGTTTTAGATTTTTTCAATTATATTTCCACAATTAATATATTTTGTTAAACATCCTACGGATGGATAATGTAATTCAAAAATGTAATGAAATGAGAATGGTTTAAAACGTGTACAAGCATATGATGGCCCATTAACTATGTCTATAAATAATAATTACATTGTAATAAATTTAATTTTATTAAAGTGCTCAAAGTCATTAAATGTTTAGTCTTCAATTACATTATTATTATTATCTATCATTTTGAAATCTCCTCTTATCACACCACGTTCTATGTGGATTTATTTGTTTATTTAAACAAAAGGTGGAAGATGCTAAAAAGTAAACCTTATCCACCTATACAAGACGATTTAAATTAAATTTAGTTAAGAAAAAAAAAAAATACACTGGTTGGTCATTTCGAAGATTAAACAAGTAGAAAATTTAAACTCGACTTGGCCGAATTTATGAATACCCTCCACCATGCCATTTTTAAGTGATATTTAATTTTCTAATGTGGAAAAATTTAACAAGTTTGATTATAAATATTTTATTTTGAATAATTTTTATACCCTCCACTCTAGTGATAGAGGGTATATATAAGTTTGTCATTCCGTTTGTAACACCTCGAAATATTGGTCTAGGACCCCATAAAGTATATGGGGCATTCCAGGCCAAATCACTCACTTTTAGACCCGACCCTTTCGATTTATTTTATTTTTGGATATGTTTTAGTACTTATTAAATGCAACTTGGACACCAATTTTCAGCCCTTTATTCCAAGATGGTGTTGAGTAATCAATTTTCAAAAATGGCGATTTTTTAAAAAAAAAATGGGAAAAATTAAAATTTTCAATTAATTTTGACTAGTTAAAAATATAGATATCTTAAAAAAAGTTGGACAACGTTTTGTTGGTATTTAAATGTAATTTTAGAAAAAAATATTAAAAAAATTATCCGAAGTAATTATCACTTATTTTTTAACGTTTAAAAATTAAAATCGACTTTTTGAAAAAGTCCGAAACCTTCGATTCTTTTTTTACAAACGTCTAAAAGTTTTACTCTTAATTACGCAACTTTTAAGCCATAATTCGAGATGTGATCGCAATTTGTTCTATTTTTTTTCAAATTCGAGACGTGATCGCAATTTGTTCTATTTTTTTTAAATTTTGAAAGTTGCACCTTTTATTTTTTGACTCTGATTTATTTTATATGGTGCTCCAAAAAAATTACATTGGTAGATACTGACCCTAACTTACCCTAGATATATTCATTTCGAGGCATTAATACGCCTCACAAAAATTATGAACGATCGGACATGGGTAAGGCGTTCCGCATGGGCCTTGAAATTTAGAAATCGGATTACAAGGAAAAATATGAATTTTTTTCTGTTTTCTCAATTTTTTTGGTATTTTAAGTTAAGTTTTAATTCAAGTGGTTACAATACGGAGTAAAATGCCTCTCTAATAAGTTATTACAACTTCCCCAGGCATCTAACGTATGGCAGAACACTTGATTAAGCAGGGCCATTCCAGAAAATTTAGCTCAAATTTTAGTCATTTTTGGAAATGGTGTCTCAGATTAATTTGAACCTTGACACACATAGATAGCCCTCATAAATATGATATATGTACCATATATCGTTTTTTTACATTTGGTGTATTTACCGAATTATGGCGGGTCAAAGATTGACTTTTTAAGCAAAAGTAAGAAAAATACACCACGTTTAAAGAGCTGTAACTTCTTAACCAATGACCCGATTTTCACAAATTTAGGCTCATGTGAAAGCTGGGGTTCTTCTTTTAGAAAATATTTTTAAAATAACACAGTTTTTTTTACAGAAATGATGCAAAAATGCAAAAACATTTTTTCTTTTCGAATATTTAAAAAAACACATCTTCGAATTTTTTTAAAAAAATTCTGGTGAAAAATAACAATGTTTTGTATAACATATTCAAAATTCAGAGTGGGATCTCCATTGGATCAAAAAATATTCTGTTTTAAGTACGAGGTTCTCATATCTTTCCCTTAGAAATTTTAAATTTCTAATGTTTTCAAAATTTTAATAGTATAATTTTCTATGAAAATTTAAATTTTTATATTGAAGAAACATAAAATTTTAATTTTCTAAGGTAAAATTTAAGAACTTCGTACTAAAACCAGAATATTTTTTGATCCCATTGAGATCCCACTCTGAATTTTGGATATGTTGTACAAAACAGTATTGTTTATTACCAAACTTTTTTTTAAAAAAATCGAAGATGTGTTTTTTTAAATATTCGCAAAAAAAAAAATGTTTTTGAATTTTTGCAACACTTCTGAAAAAAATCCGTATGCTTTTGAAAATATTTCCTAAAAGAAGAAGAATTAAGCTTTCATATGAGCCATTACTTGTGATAATCGGATTACTAGTTAAAAAGTTAGAGCACGTTAAACGTCATGTATTTTTCTGACTTTTGCTAAAAAAGTCGAACTTTGACCCGCGATAATTTGAAAACTACAGCAAATTTTGAAAATCCAAAAATGCAACATCTATATATATAAAGTAGTTGCGTGACTGACTGATGACTGACTGACTGACATACTAATCACGCATCATCCCACAGCCCAAACCACTGAAGCTAGAGTCTTGAAATTTGGATTGTAGTTTCACCTCCTGGAATACATATCCGCTAAGGCCGGGTTTTTGGGAATGTTGATTTTAAGGGGTTAAAACGAAGGGTTGAAAAAGGAGAAAAAGCGAGTACTTTGGTACTTTTTATTTTTTCTGAAAAAATTCAATTAATTTGAAATTTAAAATTTAGGATCCTCTAACGGAAAAACATTCCCAAAAAAAGAACTTTCTGGAAATTCGGATTCCTAAGGGTTAAAAGGGTAAAAAATGGTACTTTGGTACTTTTTATATTTTTTGAAATTAAGGTCCTACAAAAATATTAAAATTTGCAATGGTGATTCCAACAACGGAAAAAATTCTGAAAACGTACTTTTTCGAAATTCCGATTCTAAGGGGGGTAAAAAAGAGAGTACTTTGGTACTTTTTATTTTTTCTGAAAAAAAATCCTATTAATTCGAAAATTGGAATGTAGGATCCTCTAACGGAAAAACATTCCCAAAAAAAGTACTTTCTGGAAATTCGGATTCCTAAGGGTAAAAAGGGGTAAAAAATTGTACTTTGGTACTTGCTAAATTTTTTGAAATTAACGTCCTACAAAAAAATTTTAAAATGTTAGTTCCAACAACGGGAAAAATTTTGAAAAAATTCTTTTTCGAAATTTCGATTCTAAGGGGGGTAAAAAAATTTATTTTGGTAATTATTATAATTCCTGAAATAATAGTCCTGGAAACTTTAAATTTGGAATGCAGATTTCTAAAGAAGGCAAAGAATTTTTTGTTTTTTAGCGCATGTAAACGCATATTCGGAACGGAATGAAAGCCACATGGGACTAATCGGCATGGAACAGGGAAACAAAATGAATAAAACAGGGAACCAAATGGGGACTTGAAATTTGGTATGGAGGTGCGCATCCTGAAGAATAGATCCTTTAAGGCTGAGTTTTTGGAAAGGTTGATTCTAGGGAATAGGGGTAAAAAAGGTATTTTGGTACTTTTTATATTTCCAAAAACCACTGAAGCTAGAGACTTGAAATTTGGAATATAGATGCACCTCCCGGAATATAGGTCAACTAAGGCTTGGGTTGTGGAAATGTTGATTCTAAGGGGGTAAAATGTGCAAACACAGGTACGTTAGTACTTTTTAAAGTTCCACAAACCAATGAAGATAGAGACTTGAAATTTGAAATGTAGCTGCATCTCCCGGAATATAGATCCACTAAGGCTGGGTTTTTTGAAATAATGATTCTATGGGGGTAAAACGGGTAAAAAAGGTATTGTGGTACTTTTTATATATACTTAAATAATGGTTTTATTAGCTTGAAATTTTGAATGTAGCATCCCATGCTTAAATAAAGGTCATAAAAACTTAAAATTAGGAATGTAAGATCCAACAACAGAAAAAAACTATTTCTAGCAAATATCAAACAATCAATTTAGCTGCGATTTTGGAAATGTTGATTCTAAGTGGGTAAAAAAAGGTATTTTGGTACTTTTTATATTTCCACAAACCACTGAAGCAATACACTTGAAATTTGGAAAGTAGGTGGACCTCCTGAAATGTAGATCCAATAAGGCTGGGTTTTTGGAAATGTTGATTTTAAGGGGGGTAAAAGGGGTAAAAAAGGTACTTTGGTCCTTTTTTTTATTTCCACAAACCACTGAAGCAATACACTTGAAGTTTGAGACCTCCTGAAATGTAGATCCAATAAAGCTGCGATTTTGGAAATGTTGATTCTAAGGGGGTAAAAAAAGTACTTTGGTCCTTTTTTATTTCCACAAACCACTGAAGATAAACACCTGAAATTTGGAATGTGGGTGCACCTTCTGAAATGTAAATCCAATGGGGCTGTATTTTTGAAAATGCTGATTCTAAGAGAGTAAAAGGGATAGAAAAGGTACTTTGTTTGGCTCATTTTATATTTCTATTTCTTTGAGCCAACACTTGGGGGATGCCCCCTAGTATCTCATATAAACGTGGATATCTATGAGCCAAATTCTCAGTGGCGTCCAAATGCATGTTTCCGAACAGTGCACTGCAGTGGGGCGAAAATTTTTGGAATTACCCAGCAATATAATACGATTTTGGAAATTCATTTAAATTTTCTACTGTAATAACATTTTTTTTTCTTCAAGTTCAAATGTAATTAGATGGCAAGTATTTTTCATATTGTGTTTTGCTAACATTTTTTATATTAGTGCTAAAAATGCTTGCATTTTCAACACCCTTTTGAAATCTCTATTTAAAAAAAAATTATTTTTTTTTTGTTTTAAAATTTGGAAAAACCAAAAAATTTTACACTGAAACATGAATAATGAAAAAATGTTATTACAGTAGAAAATTTCAATAAATTTAAAAAAGGTACTCGTATTTTTTAATCAAGTGGTATGGCACACGCTATATGCCTGGGAAAGTTGTAATAACTTGGCTGATTTTCAACCGATTTTAGCTTTTAGTACCTTATTAGAAAGGCATTTTACTCCACATCATAATTCTGTAATCACTTGAATTAAAACCTAACTTAAAATACCAAAAAAAAAATTGCGAAAACAGAAAAAAATTCTTATTTTTCCTTGTAATCCGTTTTCTAAACTTCAAGGACCATGCTAAACGCCTTACCCATGCCCGATCGTTCTTAATTTTTGTGAGACGTATATTTACCTCCAAATAAATATATATAGGGTAAGTTAGGGTCAGTATCTAACAATTTTTTTTTTTTTTTTGGAGCTCCATATAAAATAAATCAGAGCCAAAACATAAAAGGGGCAATTTTAAAAATTAAAAAAAAAAATAGAAAGAACTGTGATCACATCTCGAATTATGGCTTAAAAGTTGCGTAATTTAGAGTAGAATTTTTAAAGTTTTTTACAAAAAAATCGAAGGTTTTGGACTTTTTCAAAAAGTCGATTTTAATTTTTAAACGTCAAAAAATAAGTGATAATTACTTCGAATAGCACTGCGTGACAAAACTAACCACTATTTTAGAAAACAAGAGGTACGACCATCATTTCAATATACTTCGGACATGCTGAATCGAATGGCGTACTCCGTTTTTCGATGTATGGTACAGTTTTCTTGTACAATGTCATTAAAAATTGGCTGATTTTCAGTTGCTTTTTTAACAAAAAAAATTCCAAAGCTAATGATTTTTAAATTTTATGGCATGGAAAACAAGGATATAACTTGTAGCAACATTTCTAATATAAATTTGGTTTAAAGCTTTTCATCTTTAGCCCTTAAATTCGCGGATTTCTTCAATTTTTTAAGTTTTCGCGAAATTAACCGCTAATTTGGTCTCTGATAAAAAACTTGCATTTTGTGGATCATAAAGGCGTTCATGACACTACGAATAGTGGACCAAAAACATCTATGTTATATGGACCATCATGATGAAAATCGCAAAAAACAGTTTTTTTGTATACGGCAGCATCACTTTAGGAGATGATTTGAGGCTTCATCTTTTAGTATATAATGTGGGAACCTTAAACAATGAACTGACCCAAAATTTGTCCAAAAAAGTTTTCATTTGCAAAAGTTATCTTAACAAAAACTATAATTATTGTATCGCAAACACTGAAATAATAGTTTTTGTTAAGATAACTTTTGCAAATGAAAACTTTTTTGGCCGAATTTTTGGTCAGTTAGTTGTTTAAGGTTCCCACATTATGTACTAAAAGATGGAACCTTAAATCATCTCGTAAAGTGATGCTGGCATATACAAAAAAACGGTTTTTCGCGATTTTCATCATGATGGTCCATATAACATAGCTGTTTTTTGTCCACTATTCGTATTGTTAGGTATGCATTTTTGATTCATTAAAAGCAAGTTTTTTATCAAAGACCAATTTGGCTGTTAATTTCGCGAAAACCTTAAAAAAATGAAGAAATTCGCGAATTTAAGTGCTTGAATTGAAAAGCTTTAAACCAAATTTGCATAATAAATGTTGCTACAAGTCATATCTTTGTTTTCCATGTCATAAAATTTATAAACCATTTACTTTGCAAATTTTTTTGTTAAAAAACTGGCTCGAAATCAGCAAATCTTTAACGACATTTTACAAGAAAACTGTACCATACATCGAAAAACGGAGTACGCCATTCGAATCAGCATGTCCGAAATATATAGAAATGATGGTCGTAACTCTTGTTTATTTTTTAGTGTTCCGCAGTGTAATTTTTTCATATTTTTTTTCTAAAACTACATTTAAATACCAACAAAACGTTGTCCAACTTTTTTTAAAATATCTATATTTTTTAATGGTCAAAATTAATTAAAAATTTAAATTTTTAAATTTTTTGGAGAAAAATGTCATTTTGAAAAATTGATTACTCAACACCATCTTGGAATAAAAGGCTGAAAATTGGTGTCCAAGTTGCATTTAATAAGGACTAAAACATTTCCAAAAATAAAATAAATCGAAAGGGGTCGGGTCTAAAAGTGAGTGATTTGGCTTGGAATGACCCATATATATTCCTGATCCTCGATCGATTTTAAGATGATCTAGCGATGTCCGTCAGTCTGTCTCTCTGTTGAAAACACGCTAACTTTTGAAAGACTTCACGGAGGCTCCTGAAGTTTAACACATATGTATGTTGGGAATTTACCTGGTCAGGTTGGTATTGCAATCCAGAAAATCGGTTCAGTGGTTCAAAAGTTATGAGCAAAAGACTGAATTTCGGCAAGGGTTTTTCGTGAATTTGTGAGATAAAAACACGCTAACTTACGAAAAACAATCCTGAAGATGCTGAAGCTTAGCATATATATTTGTCGTTCCCCTGGCCTGGTTCGTATTGAGTTTCAGCCAAATCAGTCCAGTGGTTCAATATTGGTTATTAGCAAAACCGTGAATTTCAGATTAGCTTCAGCTTAAATTTACGTTGAGAAAACCCGTTAAACATGTTATAAAAACATTGGTAAGTTACAAAAATATTTTACAACGTATTTTTGTCACTCAAAAATATTTTTAAATTTAAAAAAAAAAGAAAAATATACTTGAAAAAAATTTTACACTCAAAAAAAATTTAGTAAATTATTTTTTTTTTTGAAAAATTACTAAACAAAAGTGGTTTTACCCAAAATAAAATATTTCTAATCAAAAATTTTATTTTTTCACCTTAAAAAATTTACTATCTCTCAAAAAGGGCATTGTGGAGGGTATTCAGAGATTCGGCCAAGTGGAATTTAACTTTTCTACTTGTTTTTTACTCATTGTCAGTTTTGTAAAAAAATAAAAACGATTTTTTATTTTTTTTTAATTTATAAAATTCTTTTGGACAGATTTCGCTGAATTACAATACCAACCTGACCAGGTAAATGCCCAACATATATGCTAAACTTCAGTTGCCTCACCAAAGTCTTGCAAAAGTTAGCGGTAGTCCTAGTCCAATATTTCGAGGTGTTACAAACGGAATAACAAACCCTCTATCACTAGACTGGAGGTAAAAAAGTGTGTTGAAAAACTGTTCTTATTTTTGTTCATTTTATATTTCCTTAAAAAAACCATCTCCACACCTGATATTTGTGAAGCGATTATAAGTTATACCACCACACAGAAAAAAAAATAATTTAAAAATTCGTAGATTTAATTAAAATATAATTAAATCCGGACCAATCACTAAATTGCTTATATAAATTAAAAATATTTGTATGTCATTAATTAACAATAAAAGAATATTTATTTAACAAAAACTTAATACTATAAATTAAAAAATTTAATTAAAATTTAAAAAAAAAAATAAAGTTTTAATTATATAAATTAAAAATTTAATTAAAAAATTTTTTTAAAAACAATTAAAATTTTTAATTCTATAAATAAAAAAAGAAATTTAAAAAATAAATTTTGTTAAAAAAAAATTGTTTAAAAAACACTTTTTTAAATAGAATAGTATAAAAAAAAATGTTTCTTCAAACTTTACCAAATATATTTATGCAATAAAGACAAAGTTACTTACTGTAAGAGTTAAAATTTTTCAACATGAACCCCTGATTTCCTTCGATGTCTCCGAATTTGATGAAACTTTGTGTATATGTTGGGACTTATAAGACTTATACTCAGACAAAATTTGAGACCATTAACTTCCGTGGTTCCAGAAATATGACGTGTCTAAAGTCAAGAAAATCTTTTGAAGGATTAAATATAAACATTTATATCTTCAAAAGTATTTCAGCTATGTTACTTCCTGATAGCTTGTTTTGAAGGTAAAACCATGACCTTTCAAATAACATTTTGCAAAAATTTTTATTTTGGAAATTTGTTTTATTTCTGCAAAATTCGCGATTCGCGAAAATATATCTGAAAAAGCGACATTTTTAAAAATATGAAAAAAATATATGTTAACGGCTGTTATCTTAGCTTCAAGCTGTACAAATTTTGGGTTGGTGAACGTATTAAGACCAGAGATATGAATAAAAATGTGTTGCCAAGAAGGAAATTTTTATCAAATCTAATGAATATTTAATTTTTATTTTTGAATATTTTTGAAAATACATATAATAAAACGGTGAAAAAAGTAAAGTTTATGGTACAGACGGGTACTACACATAGATACAATATAACATGAATATTTATCAATTACACTACTCTACAAAAATCAACTTTTTTGCACAGACTCCTAGAATACATTTGCTAAAGTATTTTGACCTCCTTAACACGAATCTGTCATCATAAAAAAATTTTAAAATCCCCTTTTCGAGTTAAGACCTTTTTGCGGTCCATGCCGATAAAAACCAACGAATGACTTTATATTGCATTTTTTTATTTAAACAAATTCAAAATGCATATTATTTCAAATTCATTGAGTTTATCCGAAAATCTTTGCAAAAAATCAAAAATTTTAGCAAAATTTGCATATATTATTTGCATATACTTTTTTCTCTAATATTTTTATTTTGTAATTTTCATTGTTTAAAATACATTTTCTTTAGTCTTTTGCCCTCTTTAACGTGAATCCATTAAACGCGAATCCATTGTCATTTTTATATAATCGCGTTTTCGAAATTTGCCCATTTAGTTTTTGCAGCTGAAGCATACAAAAATATTAAACGAACAAATAATATGAGGTATGTCAATGTGAAACATTTATTATTATCTTTCTTTTTGGGTTTGAGGATTTAGTCTGTTAAAAAGGCCTATATGTTCAGAAGACAGTTTGATAAACTGTTTATGATGACAGATTCGTGCATGGCAAATACTTTCAAAAATGTGTTCTAGAAGTCTCTGCAAAAAAAGTTGATTTTTGTTAAGTAGTGTAATTGATAAAAAGTCATGTTACATTGCATTCATGTGTAGTACTCGTACATTACCATCAACTTTACTTTTTTCACTGTTTTATTTTATGTATTTGCAAAAATATTAATTAAATATTCATGAGATTTGGAAAAAATTTCCTACTTGGCAACACATTTTCATTAATATCTCTGGACTTAATACGTTCACCAACGCGAAATTTTTAGACCTTGTAGCTAAGACTCAAACCATTAACATATATTTTTTTCAGATTTTTAAAAATGTCGCTTTTTTTGATATATTTTTGCGAATCGCGAATTGTGCAGAAATACAAAAAAGATCACAAAATAAAAATTTTCCCGAAATGATATATTAAAAGTGATGGTTTTGCCTTTAAAAAAAGCTATCTAGGAGTGATATAGCTCAAATACTTTTCAAGATATAAATATTTATAATTTACCCTTTAAAAGATTTTCTTGACTTTAGAAACGTCATATTTCCAAAACTATGGAAGTTAAAAGTCTTAAACTTTGTTTGAGTATTAGTCGAGTAAGTCGCTACATATATACCGAATTTCACGAAATTTGGATCGATTGACGTCAAAAATTCAATTTTTTTTGCTATGTTGATATGGATTTACTCGTAAGACAATTTTATAAAGTTGATTATAAACGCAATGAAAAAGAGTTTTTTCTGATTCTAGGCCTTGTCATGTTTCCCATTATGAATTAACATAACAAGTACTTATGATAACTCTACTTTCTTTATTAGGATATTCTCCCATGAAAAACTCATACACTCAAAAAAATAAACTGGTAAAACGCTTGATAAAATGCCTTGTAATCCCGTTCTACCAATATTTTACAATTTTCCTTGTTTTTTAACAAAAAATTTTGTACTTTGCTCAAATGAGAACTACAGTTTTATTGGCAATTTTACAAGTTTATTTTCGTAATTGAATTCTGCCATTTTTAAAGGTTATTTTACAAAAAAAAAACTGTAATTTTACAACAAAGTTTTTATTATGAGGATTCTAGTTGAATTACAAAAAAAACTGTTATTTTACAAAAATTATGGTATACAAGGATTTATGTTGTTTAAAAAAATAAAAACAATTTTTTTTGTAATTTTTTTTATTGATTATTTTATTATTTAAAAAAAAAGTTGACAAAATTTTTAAAATTTTTTTACGAGGATTCTAGTTAGTTTACAAAAAAAAAAACAGTTATTTTACAAAAATGATTTTATTACGAGAATTTATGTTGTTTAACAAAAAAAAATATTTGTAAATTTACCATTTTTTTAAAACATATTTTACCAATAAAATTGTTTATTTTATTAACTTTTGGCGCATTCAAAATTACTAGGAAATCCTCGTAATTTTACGAGAATTTTACCTACCCAGTAAAAACTTCTATTGCCAAGTAATGAGGTTTCCGCTTTAAAATTGATGGTGGTAGCTAGTTACTAGGTTGGTGAAACACTCATTATTTTAACATGGCGATGTCATTGGAGTAATGACCGCATACCCACTCGCTTACGAAAATGCTACTGAAAAACTACATACATTAGTACCACAAATAATGAGCTACTAGTAGCACAAAAATAACTCGTTACCCACTCCTTACAAAAATGCTACCAAATAACAGCATACATTAGTCCTTAAAATAAGTAGCTACCAGTAGCCCAAAAATAACTCGTTACCCACGCCTTACAAAAATGCTACCAAATAACAGCATACATTAGTCCCAAAAATTGGCCGTCTTCCCTAAGAAAGGAATTGCGTCAAAAGTAAAATGTTCGCTTCATGCCTTTTCGTTAGGATGATAAAGTTCATGTTAAACGCGGTTATTTCAAGAGCAACCAAGCGGGGAAATTTCTACAATCTAAATGTAAGAAAATCCAACGGAACCAATGTTTACGTTGATATTCATCCCTCCAAATGTTTGATTGTAAAATTAAAATAATAAAAGGACCGAAAATATATCTTGGAACATTGTAGAAAGGGACATTTGGCTGCTTAGGGCAGCATTAAACACCATCTTAAGTTTTGGTCTATATAAGAGTGAGTAAGTTTTTAAGGGAAATACTGTCTGTGATGGTTTTTACCTTTTGACCGGTTTTAACAACAATGTAAACAAATAAGTTAAATTAAAATTTGGAAAGCGCCCCAAAATTTCTAGAAAAATAATTACAATTTAGAAAAAGCCAAACAAAATCCAGAAAACTCAATAGAAGTTATGTAAAGACTTATTAAGGCTCATAAATCACTATCAAGTGTCAGCTAGATCCAATAAATACCAATTTGGTTTTCTAAACTTTAATTTTCCTGTTCACAATTTTAATCAGAATTCCTGAATTAAATATTTCTCTACAGAGTAGAGAAATGTTAATCTTGTTTAAGCTAAATTTGCAAGTTCTTTCTAAATTTTCATTTTTTTAATTTCAATAAAAAAAATTTATTTGGACAACTTATCAAATATTTTAAATCGTATTTACCAGTAACCGGTTCTGTATGAGGTTATCGGTAACTCATTATTTGTTAACAAGAAGTAACCGGTCCTGTATGAGGTTATTGGTAACTCATTATTTGTTAATAAGATGTAACCGGTTCTGTATGAGGTTATCGGTAACTCATTATTTGTTAACAAGAAGTAATCGAGCAGGTAACGAGACCTCATTTCATAGAATGCAGGCGGTATTGGGGACTTATTACCAAGTTTTTACTGGGTACCTCCTATTTTACGAGAATAGCCTCTTAACCCTGCTGTTAGGTTAAGCCCATTGGTCCAATTTTTGGATTGTTTCCTTTGTAACTTTTGAACGGTGATATATACTGGCTTAGATTTTTTGCTCATGGGGTCTTTTTATAAAACAATGTTATTTACAAAAAATCTAGGTTCTGACTTAAACCAGGACTGAGAAAAATAAAAAGTTACGTATCTTAGGTTAAGGGACCATTTGGTCCATAGTACATTTTCTCCTGCGATTTCGATAGCCGGAGCCCATGAAACGTCGATTTTAGAAAATAGGATGCACGCATTCAAAGCGGGTATTCTGGCAAAACTTTTAAAATAGTGACGGCCATGTAATGCATTACCATGTAATGCATAGCAAAAAAAAACAAAAATATGCATTTTTCCCCTATCGCTTACCATAGGCATAACTTTTTTGTATTTTTCACGAATTATGTAAAACTCATGCGCTACTTTGAGTCTTATCCCAAACAAAAATCATTAATTCAGTATAGAATAAGTCAACCGTACAATACCCTATACTTGATAGATTCTTTTTGTTTGGGATGTCACTCAAAGTAATGCATGAGTTTTACATAATGCATGAAAAAAAAATATAGTGAATGCCTATGGTAAGCGGTAGGCGAAAATTAATGCACACTTTTTAATTTTTATTGGGCTATGCATTACATGGTAATGCATTACATAACCGTTACCATGTTTAAGGTTTTGCTGGGATATCAAGTATGTTTGCAAATACAACGTTAGGCCATCGATTTCTTGCGCGTTTCGTGCTGTAGGAACCAACCATTTGATCAGCAATATCCACGCCACCTAAATGAGACGAATCACTAGAAATTATAGGAAAAACATAACTAACATATGTACCTTTTGTTGAATTGTAATACAAAACAATCTCTAAAGTAAAGAATATGAAAAAAGGGAATCCTTCAACAAATGTTTATATTAGCTGTGTTGAGTAGAGATGGGTGCTGGTCACGTGATTTGCGTGGTTCTCGTGAATCACGTGTGACTCACGCTGGAGCGAAAGTCTAGTTAATTACAAGAATCATGCTTGAGTGAGTGTGATTCCAAAACTTTTATTTGTGAGTGATTAGAAATCGAGCCTAATTTTTGCGTGAGTGCCATTTTTCTTGCGTGATTCAATATATTTTTTTGTATTGTTTTCAGTTTTATTTATAGTTTTATATTTATTTTTCGTTTAGCAATCAGTTAAAATTCAAATAACCGGTCTGCTCATATGTGAAATTTTTTTTTTTAATTTCCTTAAAATTGTGTATTTGTAAGTGAATATTGCGTGAATTGGGGTGAGCGTAATTATAAATCACGTGAGTCACGCATGATCGTAACTTATTTTAGTTTTACTGACGAGAGTAGTAAGTGAGCGTGAGTAATGAAAAAAAATCGAGTGAGTGATTCATGAGCGATTATAATATTTCTTGCGTGAGCGTGACCCAAAATTCACTCACGCACCCATCTCTAACGTTGAGTTAAGCTTAAAATAATCGTATTTAGGTAGAAATGATCCAAAATATACACAAATATAATATTAAATTGTTATTTTGTTTGAATATTAAGTATGGACCAAATGGTCCACTAACCTAACATCCGTAAGTTTTTTCTAACCTAACAGCAGGGTTAAATACACGAGATATTTTGGTAACTTCCCGACTAAAAAAGTTTAGATATAGTAACATATTATTTAATATATTTATATACGGCCATACACAGTACTTTACATAATTATATGTGAATGTATCTTGTATTAAGTTTTACACCCAAAATTTAATATGGTGCCATATAAAAGGATATCGAATCATGTGTTGCTCCACATACAATATATAAAGCTTTATTAAATTAGATGTTGCATATAATATTTTATATGGCTCCATGAATGACTTTATACAATATTAGATAAATAAATATATGATATACAACTCCATGTCTGACCTCATACAAGATGAGATACACATATATATATGGTTCCGAATCGGGGGAAAAAAGTTTTCTAAGTCCCGAGAAATTTTTTTTTAAATTTCCAGACACAAATAATTTTTGCGTTTTGGAGTTAAGAATTTCATTAAAAATGATTTAAACAAAAAAAAAAAATTAGCCAAGTTTTGAAAAATTTTACAAGTCCTGAAAAAGTTTTGTAATATTTTCTAAGTCCTGGATAAATAATATTTTTGGTACATTTTTTGCGTTTTGAAGTAATAATTTATTAACAAAGTTTTAGGAAATTTTTTTTTAAATTTTGTTTTTTTATTTTTTTAATTTCTAAGTCCCGGACACAATTTTTTTTTTTTTTGGCAATTTTTTTTGCATTTCCCGAAAAAACTTGGAATAAATTTGAAAATTATGAGATAAAAAAAATATTTTATGCAAAATTCTACATATTTTATCTTATGATATAAAATTATCGGATCAAAAACGATCATATTTAACCTAATATAACAAATCTTAAGCTACCCGAGTAAAAAAATGTTATATGACGCAATATTTAATTATATATGAACAGATATGTTTTTATGTACATCCATATTAATTTTGATCCGAAAATTGGCGGATCGAATATTATACGATTATATCAAATTCTATTATTTTTGATAAAATAATATCAAATTTGATTAAGTTTGATCCCAAAAATGGGTCTATCCAATTGTATTAAATCATATCTTATCTGTTAAAATTAGATAAATTTTTATATTATTAGATGAAATATGGTAAAATTTTTTTGGAATTTTAAACGTGAAATTAGAAATTATTTTATCAGATTGGATACATTATCAACTAGAAGTGTTTTTATTGCATTCTTCGGAATTTTTTGGGACTTGGCAAATTATTAAAAAATTGTCAATTTTTTTTTCTAAAATCATTTTTAAGGGATTTAAAAATTCCAAAAATGTTTGTGTCTTAGAAAATTTAAAAACATTTTTTCGGAACTTAAAAATTTGTTAAAAACATTAAATTTCTCCTAAAAACATTTTCAATGATTTTTTTACTACAAAAAAAAATTGCCAAAAAAATTTTGTGTCCGGGACTTTGCAAATTTTCATAAAATTTTTTAGAACTTGAAAATTTTTTAATTGTACGGGACTTAGAAAATTTTGAAAATTTTTTTCGGGATATAATTATAAATAAAATCATATATCTTTTTATCTGCCATATCTAAAAATTTCCGACCTTATAAGTCATATCGAATTTCATATAGATTGGTATATAAATAGATATGAATATGTATGTTATCATATTAAAAAATAAGGAAAAACACAATGATATATATAAACTTATATGTCCATATCAAAGTTCATGCATAACCATATATAAATATAAATAATTATATAATAGCATACATGATTATATCAGATCTTTTTTACTCGGGTATTTTGATCCACCAATTTCATCATCTTATTTTATCCAAATACGTGTTGTGCCATATTAATTTATATATGGCTCGATTTCAAATTATATATGGTCCTGTATATTTATTTTTAGTCGGGTTTACAAGGTTTTTTTTGAGTGTAGAGTTTCTTGCTTTCAAAAAATTTGGCAATTTTCAGGAATGAATTGACGATCGTTTCGGTGGGGTTCCAATTCCACTATCATCAGAATTCTTTAGAAAATTAGATAATACTGTTAGCGTGCAAACATCAAATATTCATACTCTGAATTATCTCAACTTATTGTTAGTGAGAAAGCAAATATGATTTTCGAAGTTAAACCAGCATTATACCAAATGTAATTTGAAAGCAAGTTTTTTTTTCAAAAATTAAAAAAAAACCAGTAAGAGTGTTAAATTCGGCTGTGCCGAATCTATAATACCCTCCAACATATAAAAAAAATTAAAAAAAAAAATGCAGTGGCGTTTTTTTTTGGGTGGGGGGTGAGGTCATTCGGGGTCATTGGAGACACATAAACCCATGCGGTAAATGTTTAAAAAATCAGATATTATGCTTTTTGAGTTAAAGTTATACAATTTTATCATTATTTAAAATCATTTTGAATATCCACGCCCACCAAAGGGGGGCGGGCAAAAAAAAAAAAATTTTATTTCCTAAGTCCAAGTGCAGGGCCTTGAACTTTTTAGGACATCAAATTGTTTCATTTGCTTAACAAAAAAACCTGTGAAAATATAGCGTTTTTCAGAGGTTAGTTAAGTTCTCCAAGGGGGAACTTTTTTCCCCCTGGTCCAATTTTGCCCATTTACAAAATTAAACTGCCTAGGAGCAAAATACATATTCCTGCCAAACTTAACGAGTCTATCTCTTTTATTTTGGACTCCATCGTGTCTTATACAGACGGACGGACGGAAGGACATACGGACATTCTAGAAAAGTCTTAGAATCGATCATAGATCAATAATATATATACTTTATGGGGTCCCGACCGATATTTCGATGCGTTACAAACGGAATGACAAAGTGAGTATACCCCCATACTGTAGTTGGAAGGTATAAAAATCACATTTTTGTATCTAAAATAGTCCATGATCAAATGGAACAAGATAGAGCATAATATTGGTCAATTTGCACAATAATGTAGCTTACAAAAAAATAAAAACTCAAAAAAAGAGCAAAAAATCCAATTTCCTTGAAATCCCCTCTGTTGAAAATTAGGAAATACGGAACTAGGATATTTCCCAAGAATGAGAAATATCCTAGCTTACAAGAAGGAGGAAAAAATGGCCTTTTAAATAAAGGATAAAGGATATTTCTCTTGGAGGAAAAATATCCTTTTAAGAAATGTGTTAGTGTTTACCTATTGTTCTGTTCTGGTGCGGGTGTGTACCTATGGTTTGTCCGTTCTGCGCGGACGACGCCTGAACCGTCAGGCTTATAGAGCCTACTTTAAGAGAAAAAGGACCCGTCTTTTGGATGGTGGGGGGACTGACCTGAAAATCAAAAATAAAACAATTATGTTTTCTTTTATGCGGGGCGACAGCACTTCTGTCGCCCGCTCACTCATTAGTCCCCTTTATTTATTTTTTTCTTCTATTTATACCTAAAAGTAAAACTTAATACTAGCTTAAAACTAGGTCAATAAAGTAAATGCTGTATTAGCAGTAATTAATAAAAAATTAGTTGCATATTAAACCAAAAATATTAATAAACAAAAAATATTAATAAACAACAATTTTAAATAACCTAAATAAATATAAAATAACTAAAACCTAATCAAAAATTGTTTAACCCTTATGTGCTAATCTAAGAATAACTTAAAATAATGAAACTCCAACTCTGCTACACAACACCTCAATTGAAATCGCTCCCCACAAAAAACTACCGAACGGATTTTTGCAAAAAATTAAATCTTTATGATGTTTTTAATAACATTGAATAATAAAATCGAAATATTTTGCAATTTTAATAAAAAACAAGTAAAAAAGTTAAATTCGGCCTTGCCGAATGTAGTGATACCCTCCACAATTTCAAAAAGATTATTGCAAACAACTTTATTTAATAGGAAATTACTTTTGAAAAAAAAAAATTTTAAAAAAATTTCCGCGAAAAAAAATTTTGGTAAAAAAAAAAATCCGCGATTTTTTTCTTTTTTTGTCAAAAAATATGTTCGTACTTGTTTAAATACCATTTGGTGTTCAATTATGTTCACATATGTCAACCAGAAGCCGAATTAAAGAATTTTGTATTTCTAGGTTATGTTGAATGTACTGAAATTTTTGAGGTGTGCTTACATTTTCGTTCATAACTTTTGAACCGCTGAACCGATATTGCTCAAATGCAATACCAAACTTCTCGAGAGAACTTCCAACATTTATGTTAAGTTTCAGCCATCTCTGTGCAATATTTTGTCCGCGAGAGCATTTTCCACAGACAGACAGACAGACAGACAGACGGACAGACGGACAGACGGACATCGCTAGAATGTCTTAAAATCGATCGGGCATCATGAATATATATACTTTATGGGGTCCCAGACCGATATTTCGATGAGTTACAAACGGAATGACAAACTTATATATACCCTCTATCACTAAGTTGAGGGTATAAAAATTAATAACACCTCTCAACACTCATTTTCCGGTTTGAATTCTGGTGATCAATTTTAGTAGACTTTGATCTCCTGATTCCAAATCTGTTCTCCAAATTTTTCCATCACGTCCAGATTTTTAGTTATTCATGGTTGTAAATGCCAAAAATGACGATTTTGCATTATTTGAAAGCCTGCACAGCAGCCATTCAGTGGAATACAAATCTGGTATAAAGCGCAAAAGTATAATCTGTCTGTGGTCTCCAACATAGAAAACAATTTTTTTCTAATTATTGCGTTTGGTTGGGTTACACTTGCGTTTTAAAATGACTCTGTTAAAATTATAATTTTTGTAAAAAAGATAAGTTTTTTTTGATATTTTTCAAAGAAAAACTAAAAAAAATAAATATTTTACAAATTTAAGTTTTCTGTGTTATTTTTCGTAGAAACCGGAAGATATCTTTAATGGGTTTAAATGTCTATAAGAAAGAATGAACTTTTGCCTAAATTTTGAGCTCATCACAGTAAAGATTGATCATCTCCTTTTTGTTTTAGAGCCTTTTAAAAATGGTGCTTTTTCTAATATTTTTCACAGTGTTTTTTTAAAATACATGTTTGGCCAATAATAGTGCAACAACTTCAAATTTTTTTGACCATATATTTGAGATCATAGTTCAATTCTACTCTAACGCTTTATACCAGATTTTTATTTCACCCAGTGGCTGCTGTGTAGGCTTTCAAAAAAGGCAAAAATCGATTTTTTTCGCATTTTCAACCGCGAATAATTAAAATTCTAGACGTGATGGAAAAATTTGGAGCACAGATTTGGAATCAGCGAGTCAAAATCTTTAAAAATTTTATATCAAACTTCAAACCGGAGTCAAAAACCTTCGATTTGTTGAGCGGTGTAATTTAAAAAAAGTGGTTTTGAGAACCGCTCCAAAAATATGTTTTTTTTTTGTATCTTAAATAAAACAAGTAGAAAAGTTAAATTCGACTTGGCCGAATCTATGAATACCCTCCACAATGCCCATTTTAAGTGATAATAAATTTTCTAACGTGAAAAAAATAACAGTTTTGATTAGAAATATTTTATTAGATTAAATTACGACCTTTTCCTTATTTATTATTTATTTTGTTTAAAAAAAAATTTTTTTAGTAATTTTTGAAAAAAAAAAAATAATTTATTAATTTTTTTTTTGAGTGTAAAATTTTTTTGAGTGTAAAATTTTTTTCGAGTGTATTTTTTTTTTTTGTTTTGGTATAAAAATATTTTTGAGTGACAAAAATACGGTGTAAAATATTTTTGTGACTTACCAATGTTTTTAAAACAGGTTTAACGAGTTTTCAACACGTGAATTTTAGGTGAAGCTAATCTGAAATTCACGGTTTTGCTAATAACTTTTGAACCACTGGACCGATTTGGCTGAAATTCAACACGAACGAGGCTGGAGGAACGCAAAATATATATGCCAAGCTTCAGCATCCTCAGAATTGCTTTTCGAAAGTTGTATTGCTTTTTATCTCAAAAATTCACGAAAAACCCTTGCCGAAATTCAGTCTTTTGTTCATAACTTTTGAGCCACTGGACCGATTTCGCTGGATTACAATACCAACCTGACCAGGTAAATGCCCAACATATATACCAAACTTCAGGAGCCTTCGTTAAGTCTTTCAAAAGTTAGCGTGTTTTCAACAGACAGACATACAGACAGACGGACAGACGGACAGACGGACAGACGGACAGACGGACAGACGGACAGACGGACAGACGGACAGACGGACAGACGGACAGACGGACAGACGGACAGACGGACAGACGGACAGACGGACAGACGGACAGACGGACGGACGGACATCGCTAGATCGTCTTAAAATCGATCGAGGATCATGAATATATATACTTTTTGGGGTCCTAGACCAATATTTCGAGGTGTTACAAACGGAATGACAAACTTATATATACCCTCTATCACTAGAATGGAGGGTATAAAAATGTTAATGATGACATAAAATTCCAATATTTAATACGTACGTTATTGGTATCAAATGCAATAATTTTTTTTTTTTTATTAAACAATAAAATGAAATTTATATTTTAAAATTTTTTTTGAAAATTTTGCCATTTTGACCAAAATCTCAATTTTGACCACCGATGCGCTAATAGAGTTTTTGACCGATTAAAAAGTTGTTTTCCATTAAATGTTTATATTACCCCATAACCACTTTCCCGTACTAAGGACAATCGATCCTTACACTTTGTAGGATTTCGACCCAGTCATGTACAATGTACATGTCATAATGTAATGTCAGGAATTTTGACAAAATATTTGAAAAAGTCAGGAGGTGTCATGAGGTTTTTTGTTTGGCCAGAGACTTTTCAGTCAGCGGGTACCCTGACATTGTCATAAGGAAGACTTTGAGATGTCTTAACGATATTTCTAATTGGGTTTATAATATGATGAAGGGTATTTTAAATTCGACACTGCCGAACTCAACTTTTTTACAATTATGTGTTTTCTGGTTTTTTACATATGTAATACATATGTTAAACAAATGTGAAATACATATGTTAACTAACTTTTAATTACTTATTCTGGTAGAAATTCTCGAATAACATTTCTTAAACTGAAACCAATACTTATTAAGTAATATGAAAAACTAATACAATGTACATACAGTGACGAGCAAAAGTGTAACAGGGTTCACATTGCTTAGATAATCTGCTCTATATTTTAAACTACACAAGATAAAGTATTGAAGTTTTTTGATAATTTTATTAGGTAATTCATCAGAATTTATAAACATTATCGAAATATGCTGTAAAATTTTTTATAAAAAAAATATAGTAAAAATTCCATAAAAAGGCAAGTGTTACATTATTGCACTCATGATTTTTCTACATAAATCTTTAGGACAACTTTTATATTTCGCGCGTATAGACCCGGATTTTGCAATTTTTTTATAAAACTTAATAAATAAAATAAAAATAATTCATTTGTTGAAAAGAAATTTTGGGTAAACATTATTTTTAACTCAAAAGTCCGTCCTTTTTACGTTTTTTGGGGAACCACGCATATTTATCAAGCTAAGAATTTGCAGAAATTATTTTTTTTGAATGGTGTTTATATCAGGCGATAATAGAGACCATTTATAAAAAATTTCGTAAATGGATTGTTGCTTTTGCAATTAGTAAAAAAAAAGTTATTGTGTACTGGGGTTGGGTTTCTGGAGGAATTTCAAATATTTTTGGCGAAATTCGACATTTTTCGGCTGAATAAAGGCCAATTTTGCCTCAAGAAGTGTTTTCTTAATTCAGCCGTAAATAAATCAACAAGTTATATCACCAGTTGATCATAAATTTTGTTAAGAATGGGTTTATGCCATTTAAAACCACTATCACATTTCGTGGTTTTGGACATTATCCTCGGGGTAGTGCCATAGTGTCAAATTATCGAATCAGAACGCAATCTTTGGAGTTAATTTTTTCAGAAAGAACAAAAATAAATAATGTTTAATAAATAAAAGTCTTTTGCTGCTCTTGTTATTGGACGAAATTCACTAATTCAATTTAGGTACCCCAAACAATAATTTTAAATAGGGATTTAATAATAACTACATTCTTTATAACAATATTGTCAATCTACTGATGATTTTAATTGACGATATATTAAAGACCGAATATAGAAAAAACATCATCGGCCAGAATTGGCTCGTATTCATCCGAAAAATGTTGAATATCTGCAAAAATATTTGAAATTCCGCCAAAAACCCAAATTGAGTACCCAATAAAAAAATTGTATTAATTGCAAAATAAACAAACCACTCATGAATTTGATTATAAATGGGCCCTACTATCGCCGGATATAAACGCCATTCCAAAAAAATAATGTCTGTATATTCTAAGCTTGAGTAATACGTGTGGCTCTCCTAAAATCGTTAAAAGGACGGACTTTTGAATTAAAAAAAATGTTTAGCCAAAATTTCTTTTCAACAATGAATTATTTTTATGTTATTTATTAAGTTTTATAAAAAAATTGCAAAATCCGGGTCTATATGCGCGAAATATAAAAGTTGTCCTAAAGATTTATGTAGAAAAATCATGAGTGCAATAATGTAACACTTGCCTTTTTATGGAATTTTTACTATATTTTTTTTATAAAAAATTTTACAGCATATTTCGATAATGTTTATAAATTCTGATCAATTAACTAATAAAATTATCAAAAAACTTCAATACTTTATCTTGTGTAGTTTAAAATATAGAGCAGATTATCTAAGCAATGTGAACCCTGTTACACTTTTGCTCGTCACTGTATATGTAAATATTACTATTTTCTAAAAAATATTTTTGAAACTTAAACCAAAACTTACTATAAAAAACTGCTCGTAATATTAAGTACACAGAAAAAAACAAGGGCAAACAATTTGAGTAAACTGTTGTTTAAATAAAAAAAATATTATTTTTATTTATTTATTGAATTTTTAACATATAATTACAAATCATATAATAAATTAACCTAACCGAAACGTTTGACAATGTCCATTGGCTCGTTGTAGCGAAACAGACCAAGGCTTCTGGTGGAATTCGAACCCCCGACCCCCAGACTCATAGGCTAGCACCTTCCAACTAGCCTACTGGGGCGCCTACAAATAGTATTTTTTATTGACGCAATTAAAATGTAAGTTTTTTTAAACAAAATTTTGGAAAATAATTTTATAAAAATTAATTAGTTTTTTAATTTTTTTTTATTTTCTTAGTTTTTTGAATTCTAATTTAGTTTAGTTTTTTTTTATATGTGACTAAAAGTTTGTAATCATCTTTATGAAATTTTCATTTGCATTTAAAAAATAAATGTATTTGTTAAAATTAACAAAAAAAAAATTCTGTAAAAAAATGTGAAACTTTTTAAAACAAGAAATTAATTAATTTTTAGTAAATTTTTACTTAACACAATTAAAAAATTACTAAAAAAAACAAACAATTTTGAGTAAACTTTTAATTCTGTTAATTTGCAAATAATCGAGATATTTCATAATCGCGATTACGATTAAAAAAATCGCGATTATCGAATAAACTTATTTAAAAAAAAATTGAGCATTATTAAGAAATTATTTCAAAATTTACATTTCAGAATGTATGAAATACAAAAATTAATATTTTCAGAAATTAGATTATAAACTTTCGAATTTCACCAGGAAAATAAATTGAGATTGTGGCAGCACAACTACTTTTTATAGTATATCATAGCGCATCGAAAGAGCGCTCTTAAGAAATTTTTGCTAACTTATAATATAAAATTCTTTTTTGATAAAAATTATTTTTGAAGAAAAATACAAGATTTCTTTACTTTATCTGTTGTGATGCAAAAGAGTGCTCTTAACTGTAATATCGCCCACAGAAATCATGCCTTAATTTAGGTGAATGGATGCGCTCTTTGACTCTTGAATTCTCTCCAAAAGCTGCTTCCAGTTCAGCTAAATTTTTTCGGGGTCATGTCGCAATACCAGCCAATGGTCAGTGAAGTTGAAGCTGTTGTCGGAAAATGTGTTAAAACATTTAATAAGGCTTAATTAGTAGGAAACAAGTTGTTAAAGGTTGATAAAAATTACGTTTTTCGACAAAATTTAGTGTTTGAATTTTTATATATCGATTTATATATGGGGCATTCCATGTGAAATCGGACACTTTGAAAAACTTTTTTTTTAGATTTTCCCAATTTGTTTACAGTTTTTAGTACCCTTCGAAAACTCTTTCGTGGTAAATTTTCAGATTTTTTTGATGACCCGTTCAAAAGATATCGAATTTTTAAAAATTGGTAGTTTGTTCCTTTACTCAAATTTCTTTTAATCACAACTTCTTCAATAATGGTCCAAATTTCAATTTTTTTTTTTCAAAATTTTTGTTTTTTTAAGTACTTTCTAAAAAAAATTCGAAAAAATTCTTAAAAGCGCTCTAGTATTCGATTTTTAAGTTTTAAAATTTAAATCTCATTTTTGAAAATGTTTGTACTCTTCGATTTTTATGAAATTTTTTTGTGTAAAACTTCTATTAATTCTACAAATTTTTTGCCCAGGAAGATTGTGGGATAACGATTATTACTATTTTCTAAATTTTTTTTAAAAAATTTTATTGTAATTTTCCAATCTTAAAATCATTTCTACTGCTCCAATGGTGCGTCATACAGGGGTCCTTTATAAGACCTTTATTTTTACGTCTTAATATTTCTTTGGAACAAACTAATACCCTACCTCCAATTTCTAAGGGGGCTCCCACACAAAACGACATTTTTTAAAATTTGTTCCAACCGCTCTAACTGCCCTAATAGTGCCCTTAGAGCAACAAAATGTATGACCGACTCACAATATTTTTTTAGTCCAAACATTTTCTCTGAACACACCTACCCTCTATCTTTAACTGTTAAGGAGGTCCCCACACAATTTTTTTTATTTTTTGTAAATTTGTTTTATTTAATCAGCTTCTACCGGTCCAATGGTGCGTCCGAGAGGGGTCATTAGTGAGACTGACCCCCATTTATTTTTACCCTACAACATTTTTTCAAAAAATATCTACGCCCTATCTCCACTCCCTAAGTAGGCTCCCATACAAAATTACATTTTTATAAAATTTGCTCCAACTGTTATTTGTATGGGAGCCTACTTAGGAATTTGAGATAGGGCGTAGGTATGTTTTGAAAAAATGTTGTGGGGTAAAAATAAATGGGGGTCGGTCTCACTAATGACCCCTCTCGAACGCACCATTGGACCGGTAGAAGCTGATTAAATAAAACAAATTTACACAAAAAAAAAGGGTATGGGGACCGACAGTTAAAGAGGGTAGGTGTGTTCAGAGAAAATGTTTGGACTAAAAAAATATTGTGGGTCAGTCATACATTTTGTTGCTCTAAGGTCACTATTAGGTCAGTTAGAGCGGGGAACAAATTTAAAAAAATATCGTTTTGTGTGGGAGCCCCCTTAGAAATTGGAGATAGGGTATTAGTTTGTTCCAAAGAAATATTAAGACGTAAAAATTAATGGGGGTCGGTCTTATAAAGGACCCCTCTATGACGCACCATTGGAGCAGTAGAAATGATTTTAAGATTGGAAAATTACAATAAAATTTTTTAAAAAAATTTTAAAAAATAGTAATAATCGTTATCCCATGATTTTCCTGGGCAACAAATTTGTAGAATTGATAGAAGTTTTACACAAAAAATTTCCAAAAAATCGAAGAGTACAAACATTTTCAAAAATGAGTTATAAATTTTAAAACTTAAAAATCGCATACTAGAGCGCTTTTAAGAATTTTTTGGGAAAGTACGTAAAAAAACAAAAATTTTGAAAAAAAAAAAATTTAAATTTGGACCATTATTGAAGAAGTTATGATTAAAAGAAATTTGAGTAAAGGAACAAACTACCAATTCTTAAAAATTCGATATCTTTAGAACGGGTTATCAAAAAAATCTGAAAATTTACCACGAAGGAGTTTTCGAAGGGTACTAAAAACTGTAAACAAATTGGGAAAATCTAAAAAAAAAGTTTTTCAAAGTGTCCGATTTCACATGGAATGTCCCATATGTATCTAAAAGTAGAGATCAAATTTAGCAAAACTGCATTTACAGTATTTCATTTCGTGATCCTGTTTCCTTTTGAAAGGACTTAAAAATTTGAAAGGATACATTTTTTTAAACATTTGTACTTGTCCCAGGATGACACTGGTAATGGCAAATGTAAGAGGAGGATCTTCCCTAATTTTTCATTTTTTAATTTTGTCATATCAGGATAAAGGGTAGTGAATAAAGTCATTTGAAAACGATATGAAAATAATTTGTTAAAAATTTTGAATGATGTTGAAGGATAAATTTTTGAAAGGACGAAACCTACCCCCTTTTCCTTATATGTAAAAATAATAAAATTGTAAAATTAGGGGAGAAAGCTCTTTCATTTGCTATCACTAGTGGCATCCTAGGACAAGTACAAATATTAAAAAATATTTTATAAAATTTAATCCTCTAAAAATTTGAAGTCCTTTTAAAAGGAAACAGGATCACGAAATGAAAAACTGCAAATGTAGTTTTACTACATTTAGAATATAGTTTCAAAAGTATATTATCCAGTTCGTGTTTAACGATTTTTTTCATTTTTGTCGGACGGTGTTATATATCGAGGGCGATTATTAAAAACTTGCTAAACGCATAAAAAATATTTTTTAGGACATCAAAAGGAACTTTATTTTTTGGTAATTCTAAGAGTTATTAATCTTTTTTCTACAATATAATTAAAAACAATTGTTTTTGAAATAATATTTCAGTTAAAAATTAGTTTGATAGATGACAACTAAATCAGTGAACACATTTCTATCGAAAACTCGCTTTCAAAAATATAGCGGATAGCAAGTTTTGAATAGTCGCCTTCGATATATTTTTTATTTCCTTATTTCACAAAAAATTATTAATCGTAATGGCATGATTTTTTTGTCGATTACAATTAATTGGTACAATTAATCGCGATTACGATTTTAATCGTTTTGCATACTCTACACTAGGCAATAAAATTGATGTTTTAGTTTAAAGTAGTTTTTTACTCAATACCATTAAAAATTCACAAATTTTTTTCTGTGTATGCAGATTTTTTTATTTTCTTAGAAAGTAATTGTTTTGTTTTTGTGTCAGAAAAGTTTTTACATAAAATTTTTAAATTAGGGTTTGCCAACTCTTTTACTCTTTTTAGCTCAGAAGTATACTATATATATATTAGAGCGACTCAACTTGTATGGAAGAGAAAAAAGTGATTTAGTTACCCCTCTGAAAATAAAGCTTGATATGTTTTATAATGATTCCCAAAATATTTTGGTTCTAGCGTTGACCATCCGTAAGCTGGACCATTTTTAAAAAAGGTCCTTTTTTCAGTTCTTCGAATTTTTTTGTACTTTGCTCCAAGACGACATAAATAAAATTTGGTGTCATCGAAAAGAGTTTTTGACGCAGCATCCAATGGTATATAAAACTTGACCACTTGCGACCTGCAAATTGCGATATTTAACTAAATACATATTTTCGTTTCGCGTTTTCATACAAATTCTACATATTTGGAAATAATGTTCTGCTTTTTAAATTGAATCTGTTTTAAAATAATGTTAATTTATTTTTTTTTTTGTAATTATTCACATAAAACGCGAAAATCGCGATTTATTAATCTTTTTTCAAATATAGGCAATATGGGTATCAAAATTTTTCATTTTTCATTTATAATAACCTGGTGATAAGTAAAAGATCTGTTTTCAAATCGAGGATGCTGTGAGATAAATTTAAGTTCTTAAATATTAATTTTTTAACAATGTTCTGCTTTTCAAATTGAATCTGTTTTAAAATAATGTCAATTTATTATTTTTTTTTTTTATTATTCACATAAGTAAAACGCGAAAATCGTGATTTATTTTACATATGTTTTTTAATATAGGCAATATGGGTATCAATTTTTTTAATTTTTCAATTATAATAATCTGGTGTTCTGTTAGTAACTAAAAAAATAAAATTTGAATACATAAATATATCTCACAGCATCCTAGATTTGATCTTTTGCTTATCACCAGATTATTATAATTGAAAAACGAGAAAAGATTATACCCATTTTGCCTATATTAAAAAAAGAGAAAATATATCGCGATTTATGTGAATAATAAAAAATAAATAAACATTATTTTTAAACAGATTCAATTTGAAAAGCAGAACATTGTTAAAAAATAATATTTAAAAGCTTAAATTTATCTCACAGCATCCTAGATTTGAAAACAGATATTTTACTTATCACCAGGTTATTATAATTGAAAAATGAAAAATTTTGATACCCATATTGCCTATATTTGAAAAAATATAAAATATATCGCAATTTTCGCGTTTAATGTGAATAATTACAAAAAAAAAATAAATAAACATTATTTTAAAACTGATTCAATTTGAAAAGCAGAACATTATTTCCAAATATGTAGAATTTGTATGAAAACCCGAAACGAAAATATGTATTTAGTTAAATATCGCAATTTGCAGGTCGCAAGTGGTCAAGTTTTATATACCATTGGATGCTGCGTCAAAAACTCTTTTCGATGACACCAAATTTTATTTATGTCGTCTTGGAGCAAAGTACAAAAAAATTCGAAAAACTGAAAAAAGGACCTTTTTTAAAAATGGTCCAGCTCACGGATGGTCAACGCTAGAACCAAAATATTTTGGGAATCATCATAAAACATATCAAGCTTTATTTTCAGAGGGGTAACTAAATCACTTTTTTTTTTGAGTCGCTCTAATATATATACTTCTGAGCTAAAAATTTCTTCGTAACGTGTTTTATAATATTGTGTGATGTTTTTTTTTTCTATGACCAAGTTAACCCTCTAGGTGTCTTTGTATCCTTTTTTTAAAGAAATATATAAAAGTCTATAAAAGAAGGCAGTTAAAATATTCAACGAATAACTTGTGCATTAAATTTCAATAATGTGCTATATAATACTTAATTTTTGACTCACAAGGGAAGTCTCCCTGGTGTCACCAGGTCCAACGGTCCAAAGAGGTTAATATTTTTGGACTTATTAACAAAAATGTCCTAAAATTTTGGTATTTTACTCAATATGACAAAAGTTGTGCATGTTTGGACACGTTCTTAGCACACGTAGATAGGTTATTCAAAGACCATTCATTTGGTATGTAACATGACTAGGTTTCTTTGCATAATATAGGAGATAAACGAAAAAAACTCAAAAATTACCTTGTCTTCCCCCTCCTTTTTACCCCCTAAATATGAATTTGGGCCGCTAAAAAAAATACGTGTCCCTTTATTTTTTTTGATCTATAAAACCAATTCCATAAAGATTCGCGGGTGACACTAGGGAGTCTTTCCTTGTCATTCATACACAGTGTTGCCAGAACTTGGTACAATAAAACGGCTAAGATCATTCGAAAAAACGGCAAAAAAATATTTTGTGCTCTTTTAAGAAAAACTAATTAAATTCATATTTTGTTTCGCTTTTATACACAAATTAGAATAATGATATCTTTTGTTATACATTTGGTACGGTTTAGACTTATTCGAGGTATAAACAAGAGTCCAAAACACTTTTTTAATAATTTAAAATTTTTAATGTTAAAAATATATTTTGAGTAAAAAAACTTTTTTTTTAGTAATTTTTGCTAAAAACTATTTATAGAAAAATTTTTTATAAAGTTATAATTTTCACGTGGACCAGAAAAAAATTTTGAAGACGTTTTATGAAAAACTGTACCTTAGATTTAAAAATGGTTTGCACCATTGGAATCAGCATGCACAAAATATGTAAAACTGATGACTTACTTTTTCACCGTCACACAGAGTTATATTTTGTATTGACAAAAACACTGCGTAAATTATTTCTCGGCTTTCTTTTGGAAGATAGGGCAATTTCACCATGTTAATACTAGGTAAGTCGTTTTGCCCCTGGAACCGTTTACGCTAAAAAAAAAATAGCCAGAATAACGACAAAAATATATATGCCAAGATTCAGTAAACCAGCCGTCAAGTTAAGTTTCGAACGTAAGCGTATCTTTAACAGACAACGGGCATTGCAAGATCGTCTAAAATTTTATATTTAATGGTACACAGAAAAAAATAAAAAAAATATTTGAGTAAATTTTTAATACTATTGAGTAAAAAATTACTCAATTTTGCACCAGTAAACGATTTAATAGTATTGAGTAAACTTTTAATACAAATTTATTAAATTTTTGAAAAAAAATTGAGTAAATTTTTAATTGACACACTTAAAAAATTACTCAAAATTTATCTATTTATTTTTTTTTTAAAGTTTAAAAAAGTTTTAAATTTTTTTTCAAAAACAAAAAAAACAAAAAACCTGTTTTTTCAAGCTTTACCAAACATATTTATGTCTCAAAAACATAGGAAGATTTTATAAAGACGATTATAAACTTTCATATACATACACAAAAAACTACAAACTAAACGAGAATTCAAAAAACTATAAGAGTTTAAAAAAAATTAAAAAAAAAACATTAAATTTTTACTAAATAATTTACTTAAATTGTTTTTAACATTTTTAAGTAAATTTTTATTGCGTCAATTAAAAAATTACTCAATTTTTGTTTTTAAATTTAAACAAGTGATTACTCAAATTTGTTTCCTCCGTATTTTTTTCTGTGTATGAATACGACAAAAATATCCGTGGTTCCATACTGGGGTTAATAAAAATTTAATTTTAGAACTTAAATTTTCTTCGACATTTTTCAACTTAAACCTTAATAATAAATAGAATCAGAGCCTGTGCTCGATATGTACTAACAGAAAACCAATAAGTTTTTTACTTTAGTACAAAAAATCACTAAAAATTACCTTTAAATCAAAAGACTGCTAAAATAGTTTCGAAAATGGCTAAAAAAACCGGCTAAGAGCTAAATGCCTTTCTCTCCGGCTAATCGAGTTCAAAAGGAGCTAAATCTAGCCGGAAAATGGCAACAATGGTCATACATATCTTTTATTTTTTTATTTGGACACAAACTGTAAGCATATTTATAAGA
This sequence comes from Pegoplata infirma, assembly GCA_963921195.1. Taxonomy (NCBI): domain Eukaryota; kingdom Metazoa; phylum Arthropoda; class Insecta; order Diptera; family Anthomyiidae; genus Pegoplata; species Pegoplata infirma. The sequence continues at coordinate 168,956,554 of OY992540.1, read as the reverse complement.
AATATATCTGTTCATTTAAGAATATGTAAATTTAAATTTTAGTATAAGAGTATATTTATCAATGCCGCCTATGATTTTCTAGTGGTATAAGATTGTACTTTTCTTAAAGGCAATACACTCATAATAAAAAATCTGTCTAATCAACAGACAATTATTCATGAAAAACAGTTTATAATTAACCATTAGAGTCATATGAGAAATCTGCCTGTTATAAATAATTTAGTTTGTATCAGACATGTGCACGAATGCATTTAAAAGTCCCCAGCAAAACTTTGGTAATGGGTAGTGATTATATAACACATTACCAGGTAATGCATATAACTTATTTGTAGCATTATTTTATGATGTCTTACCAAACATTTGTTCCACAACGTATTATTTTAAAGTGAAAAATAATGCATTACTAACAATATGCTACGTAATGCATGATTATTGGAAAAAATGTATTTCATATTTGTTATTTCTAAACATTAAATCATGGATGACTTATATTTGTTTACATAATGTATTATTTGAAAGTTTGAAATAATGTATTATTATTAATTGGATGCATAATGCATTACAATAACATAAAAAATAATTATTTTATAAAAAATGCATAAGTTTAAACTAGAGATGGGCTCACGACAGGAAATTTCTAACGACACACACTCATGAGCATATTTTATCTACTTACACTCACTTACAATCACGTGAGTAAATTTAATATAAAATTACTTTTTCACTACTCGTAACACCTTATATATTATCTTCTGGTATGCTATATTATTTCATTTCTCGTAACCTATAAAATATCATATATTTTACACCTTACTCGTATTCTTCGTTATAAATTTATGACTTATTTTATACCTAACTGGTATTCTTTGTGATAATGTGGATGCATTACTTTGAGTCTCATCGCCTGTTAAAATCATCAATGCTGCAATGTATAAAATAAGAAATCCTATACCTTATTTTATACCTTATTTGGTAATCTAAGTTTTGCTGGGATGACTAGGTTTCTTTGCATAATATAGGAGATAAACGAAAAAAACTGAAAAATTACCTTGTCTTCCCCCCTCCTTTTCAGTCATACACAGTGTTGCCATAACTTGGTACACAAAAACGGCTAAGATCATTCGAAAAAACGGCAAAAAAAATTTTTGTGCTCTTTTAAGAAAAACTAATTAAATTCATATTTTGTTTCGCTTTTATACACAAATTAGAATAACGATATCTTTTGTTATACATTTGGTACGGTTTGGACTTATTCAAGGTATAAACAAGAGTTCAAAACACTTTTTTTAATAATTTTAATAATTTAAAATTTTTAATGTTAAAAATATATTTTGAGTAAAAAAACTTTTTTTTTTAGTAATTTTTGTTAAAAAAAAATTTATAGTAAAATTTTTTATAAATTTTCACGAGGACCAGAAAAAATTTTGAAGACGTTTTATGAAAAAACTGTACCTTAGATTTAAAAATGGTTTGCACCATTGGAATCAGCATGCACAAAATATGTAAAACTGTTGATCTAACTTTTTCACCGTCACACAGAGTTATATTTTGTATTGACAAAAACACTGCATCTTTAACAAACAACGGGCATTGCAAGATCGTCTAAAATTTTACATTTAATGGTATGAATACGACAAAAATATAAGTGGCTCCATACTGGGGTTAATAAAAATTAAAAAAAAAAACTTAAAGCTTAATAATAAATAGAATCAGAGGCTGTGCTCGATATGTACTAACAGAAAACCAATAAGTTTTTTATTTTAGTACAAAAAATCACTAAAAATTACCTTTAAATCAAAAAACTGCTAAAATAGTTTCGAAAATGGCTAAAAAAACCTGGCTAAGAGCTAAATACCTTTCTCTCCGGCTAATCGAGTTCAAAAGAAGCTTAATCTTGCCGGAAAATGGCAACAATGGTCATACATATCTTTTATTTTTTTATTTGAACACAAACTGTATACAGAAAAAAATATTGAGAAAAACAATTTGAGTAATCACTTGTTTAAATTTTTAAAAAAGATTTGAGAAATTTTTTAATTGACGCAATTAAAAATTTACTCAAGAACTAAAAAAAAAATTAGTAAATAAATTAATACAAAATTTAATAATTTTTTTTATTTTTTTTTTATTCTCCTCGTGTTTTGAATTCTCGTTTAGTTTATTGTTTTTTATGTATGTATATGAAATTTTGAAATCAGCTTTATGAAATTTTCCAATGTCTTCAAGACAAAAATATATTTGGTAAAGTTTGAAAAAACATTTTTTTCGAAAAAAAATGTGAAACTTTTTTAAACTTTTTAAAAAAATAAATTGATAAATTTTGAGTAAATTTTTACTTGACACAATTAAAAAGTTACTTAAAAACTTGAAAAATTTTTAATTAAATTTTTAATAGTATCCATTAAATATTTTTTAGTAAGCATTTAATAATTTTTTATTAAAAATTTACTCAATACTATTAAATCGTTTACTGGTGCAAAATTGAGTAATTTTTTACTCAATAGTATTAAAAATTTACTCAAATTTTTTTTTATTTTTTTCTGTGTAAGCATATTTGTAAGAAATATATCTGTTCATTTAAGAATATGTAAATTTAAATTTTAGTATAACAGTATATTTATCAATGCCGCCTATGATTTTCTAGTGGTATAAGATTGTTATTTTCTTAAAGGCAATACACTCATAATAAAAAATCTGTCTAATCAACAGACAATTATTCACGAAAAACAGTTTATAATTAACCATTAGAGTCATATGAGAAATCTGCCTGTTCTAAATAATTTAAAGTCGCTTAGAGAGTTTGAGTAAATAATTTAATACAAATAATTTTTTTTTTATATTATTATATTTTTTCGGCGTAAGCCAAGTGTATTTTAATTTGTTGTTTTGTCTTTTTTGATTGAAGAAGAAAATTGTGTCTTCTAAAGATTAAATTAAATGTGGATTTACCCTAGACCATGGTTTCTGTAGCCACTTCTACGTCATTAGTAGGACATTACATTAAATTGATTGTTTGGAATTTGCTAGAAAAAATTTTTATATGTTTTTTTATCAACAGACTAGCCTGCCATGAGATTTGAACCTGTGCTTCTAAATCAATCATGGTTTTGTATACCGGCGCCTTAACTACTTAGACTGTGATCGGTATACAAACATCAGTGTATTTTTTTTTGTTTATTCTCTTGGTGTTTTGAATTCTCATTTAGTTTATTGTTTTTTGTATATGTATAAGAAGTTTGAAATCATCTTTATGAAATTTTCCAATTTCTTCAAGACAAAAATACATTTGGTAAAGCTTGGAAATTTTTTTTATGGAAAAAAACGTAAAACTTTTTAAAAAAATAAATGGATACATTTTGAAATTTTTTTCTTGACACAATTAAAAAGTTACTTAAAAAAATTTTAAAATTTTAATTAAAGTTTTAATTGTTTCAAATAAAAATTTTAATTAAAATTTTAATTGTTCAATTAAAAATTTTAATTGTTTCAATTAAAAATTTCCTCAAATTTCTTAGTAGCATTTAATAATTTTTTTGTTAAAAGTTTACTCAATACTTTTAAATCGCTGACTGGTGCAAAATTGAGAAATTTTTTACTCAATAGTAATAAAAATTTACTCAAATTTTTTTTTGTTCTTTTTCTTTGTGCTTTCGACGCCAATGATTTTGTTTTAAATATATTTTTATTTTTTTAAAAAATACAATATTATTATTTTTTGTGTACAATTTATGGATTTACACATTCATTTTGTATGCAGAGCATATATGAAAAACATTATTATTATTATTATTGTTGTTATAAATATTATAGTTAACAACATATTGGCTGGACATTAAATACGCATCTACATAAATATGTTCGATAAACTATTATAGTCTGTCTGTCTGTATGAAGATAGTAAGTATAAGTTTTGTTGTAAGTTCCTAAACAAATAGACCAGCGATACGCAGACACATACTATAACATTTATGCTTGTGTGGGTAGTAGCAAGCGAAAAGTCAACAAATTTGCTCAAGCAACAGAATTTTATAGTGTATGTGTGTTGACAGCGCACAAGCAGCGCCTATTCCCGCGGGAATAGGAATTACAAAAATGCGTATCACTGAAATAGACAAACAAACATAAAAAGTTCGTTTAGCATCAATAAGCTTAAACTAACTAATTTAGTACAGATGGATGGACAACTTATATTTATTTAATACTCTAACACACATGTGTAAACCCACCCAGGAAGAAAAATACGAACGGGAAAGGAAAGAAGCATTTAAGTGTCTCGGTTTTTTAAACCGGCGTAAAACGTACTTCACTTAATCCGATCTCCTTACTACCTATGTCCGAGCGATGATGGATTACAAATTTCATATATGCCCAGGGGTTCGAAGTATATTTTGGAACTCTTGGACCGTGTTCTTAGACCGTTCTGCTGAAATAAGTAAACTTATTCCCAGGGCCCGAGTTTATGTTCGCAGCACGCGGTTGTCTAGTAGATTACATTATTTTGTTGTCGATTGTCCAGTTGATCGCACACTCAAAAAAAAAAAAAAAAACTGTAATGTTAGCAAAAAAAGCTTGTAAACCTACAAGAAAATTTGCTGATTTTGAACCCACAATTTTATTGCTAAAGTTAGCAAAAATGTTTTGCCAACAATTAGTTAACTAAATATATTTTTTTTTGAACTTAGTTTATACACATCTGAGGACCCCATTGGGTTCGGACCCGATAGGTCCAGACCCCGATGGGCCTAAACCTAGTTGGGTTCCTTAAAAATCGTCATAGTTTTTGATCCAAAATTTGTGTCCGTTTCGCTCTACCTTGCTTAGTTTTTGAGATACGTGATTATAGGGGACCACTGGGGTCTTGAGAAATAAAAAAAACTCGATAACTTCAAAAATATTACTCGGAGAGCTTTTGACTATTTTGCGGTCTTGTTCTACGTTTTGAGAGATACAAAAATGCGTTTGGACTTTTTGTTGTGTCGGCAATGTTTACCGAGATATGAGCATTTTAAAATTTTCGGGAATGCTAACTTTTTTGGATCCAAAGTTAGGTACCATTTGGGTCCACACATGTGAAGAGGTCCGGCGATACTATGGAGAACCCGAGAACCAAAAATGGCCTCCATTTTGCTCTATCTGGCTTAGTTTCCGAGATAGTGCCATTTTAAGTTTTCTGAAAATAAAAAAAAATTTACCATTTATTTTGCTAATATATATTAGCAAAAATCTTGTAAAAATGTAGTCAACTCAATTTCAAATTTAGCAAAAGAAATTAGTTCAAAGTTTGCTTAAAATTGCAAATGTGCTAAATGAAGTTTACAAGAATTTTTTGCTAACATGCTAATCTCAACTAAAAATTTGCTAAAAGTTAGCTAACTAGCGTTAGCAAAAAAAAATTAGTAAATCTACTAACGTATTTTTTTGAGTGCACATAGCATTACAGATAAGGTTCGTTTATCAGTCGGAATAAACTTCAGAAGAAGCCTTTCCTGTTGCTTTCAATGCAGATAAATTTAAGTCAACTGTCAACAAACAGTATTCCTTCTTTCCCTCTCCTTATAACATATTTTCCTGATATCAGGACAGTACAATGCATTGGTAGAGGCAGTGTTTGTTCAAAGTAAAAAAACAGGATCATGTTTAGACCTAGCGCCCACAGAAACGTCCCCTTTAAATTTGGGTTGAATACCCCTAGTAACCCTATTATAATTGGTTTTCTTTAACAGATAAACGTATTTTGTATTTACAAATCATCGTTCCAAATTTTTAAGGATCCGGACCAGTTTTACTTGTAGAAAATTTTCGCGGACACAAACATTTTTTGACACTTTTTTTGCGTTTTTAAAGAGAGAAATCTTTTAAAATAGTTTAAAATTCTAAATTTAAAATTTGTTTGCAGTTTTATATAAATAATAAAATTTTTTCGAATTCATATTACTTTAAACACAAAAAATAAAGTGCTTTCCCAAACTTATTTTTGGAATGGTTTGTAGTTTCCGCTTGGGTATGTTGTTGAAACAAACATACCTATTGTACATAAGATTATATCGTATATACATGGGGCATTCCATGTGAAATCGGACACTTTGAAAAACTTTTTTTTTAGATTTTCCCAATTTGTTTACAGTTTTTAGTACCCTTCGAAAACTCCTTCGTGGTAAATTTTCAGATTTTTTTGATGACCCGTTCAAAAGATATCGAATTTTTAAAAATTGGTAGTTTGTTCCTTTACTCAAACTTCTTTTAATCATAAATTCTTCAATAATGGTCCAAATTTCAATTTTTTTTTTTCAAAATTTTTGTTTTTTTAAGTACTTTCTAAAAAAAATCCCAAAAAATTCTTAAAAGCGCTCTAGTATGCGATTTTTAAGTTTTAAAATTTAAATCTCATTTTTGAAAATGTTTGTACTCTTCGATTTTTTTGAAATTTTTTTGTGTAAAACTTCTATCAATTCTACAAATTTTTTGCCCAGGAAGATCGTGGGATAACGATTATTACTATTTTTTAAAATTTTTTTAAAAAATTTTATTGTAATTTTCCAATCTTAAAATCATTTCTACTGCTCCAATGGTGCGTCATAGAGGGGTCCTTTATAAGACCGACCACCATTAATTTTTACGCCTTAACATTTCTTTGGAACAAACTAATACCCTATCTCCAATTTCTAAGGGGGCTCCCACACAAAACGACATTTTTTAAAATTTGTTCCAACCGCTCTAACTGCCCTAATAGTGCCCTTAGAGCAACAAAATGTATGACCGACCCACAATATTTTTTTAGTCCAAACATTTTCTCTGAACACACCAATCCCTTATCTTTAACGGTTAAGACGGTCCCCATACAATTTTTTTTATTTTTTGTAAATTTGTTTTATTTGGTCAGCTTCTACCGGTCCAATGGTGCGTCCGACAGGGGTTATTACTGAGACCGACCCCCATTTATTTTTACCCCACAACATTTTTTCTAAACATACCTACGCCCTATCTCCACTCCCTAAGTATGCTCCCATACAAAATTACATTTTTATAAAATTTGCTCCAACTGTTATTTGTATGGGAGCCTACTTAGGGAGTGGAGATAGGGCGTAGGTATGTTTAGAAAAAAGTTGAAGGGTAAAAATAAATGGGGGTCGGTCTCAGTAATGACCCCTCTCGGACGCACCATTGGACCGGTAGAAGCTGATTAAATAAAAGAAATTTACAAGAAATAAAAAAAATTGTATGGGGACCGCCTTAACCGTTAAAGATAGAGGGTAGGTGTGTTCAGAGAAAATGTTTGTACTAAAAAAATATTGTGGGTCGGTCATAGATTTTGTTGCTCTAAGGACACTATTAGGGCAGTTAGAGCGGTTGGAACAAGTTTTAAAAAATGTCGCTTTGTGTGGGAGCCCCCTTAGAAATTGGAGATAGGGTATTAGTTTAATCCAAAGAAATGTTAAGACGTAAAAATTAATGGGGGTCGGTCTTATAAAGGACCCCTCTATGACGCACCATTGGAGCAGTAGAAATGATTCTAAGATTGGAAAATTGCAATAAAATTTTTTAAAAAAATTTTAAAAAATAGTAATAATCATTATCCCACGATCTGCCTGGGCAAAAAATTTGTAGAATTGATAGAAGTTTTACACAAAAAAATTTAAAAAAAATCGAAGAGTACAAACATTTTCAAAAATGAGATTTAAATTTTAAAACTTGAAAATCGCATACTAGAGCGCTTTTAAGAATTTTTTGGGATATTTTTTTAGAAAGAACTTAAAAAAACAAAAATTTTGAAAAAAAAAAAATTGAAATTTGGACCATTATTGAAGAAGTTATGATTAAAAGAAGTTTGAGTAAAGGAACAAACTACCAATTTTTAAAAATTCGATATCTTTTGAACGGGTCATCAAAAAAATCCGAAAATTTACCACGAAGGAGTTTTCGAAGAGAACTAAAAACTGTAAACAAATTGGGAAAATCTAAAAAAAAAGTTTTTCAAAGTGTCCGATTTCACATGGAATGCCCCACATATATTTTAGTAAGTATTTTTTATCGTTGTACCTAAAAAAAATACTATATTACATACACATATCGATACATGTATTTGGAAAGGAATAAAATGGTCAGGAAAGTACAAAGTTATCTTAGCCAAACTTTTCTTTAAAATCAGCAACTTAGAAAGAAATGTCTAAAATGTATTTTTACTATCAAGTTTTACTGATATGCACCCCCGGATTGTCTTTAAGGCAATGTAGGGAACAGCCTAGGGGCCCACGTTCTGATTTTTTTAATACATTTTGGCGGAAAAATGGTTCACGCTCTTAAAACAGAAACCCCTTATCTACCGTGGAATAGCATATGCCAAGCGATGCATTGCTCAGTAGAGAATATACGAACTCTGAAAGTTTCAGTTTAATATAAGCAGTGTTTTGCAATCATTTGGATTAGGATTTACCATACAATATGTGGACTTAATAAATATTATTACTTTTACGGATTAGCAAACATTTGACTCTCCCTGTTGTGGAATGTATTTTATACAGAGCTTTTGTAATATTCTTAAAGCATACTTTAAGGGCGCACAATAAATATCCCCATCAATTCATGCAGGAAGTAAAGGCTCTTTTGCTGTAATTTATTTAAAACTTTCATTATTTGAATTTTTTAGCTTTTTTAAAGCACACTTTTGAGGTAATATTAGAAAATGTACTTAATAAGTACAAATAATTGAAAAACACAACAATAGTCTTCCCACGGTATTGGAAACTGCCATGGCAGACCATTATACTTACTCTTTTTACTGCAAAGAAAATCATCATAGACGCTATAGAGTACCATTTAAAACAACACTTTACTGTGCAAACACAAGGTCTTTCAGACAACAGTGATATTGGAATACCACTTACATGCACTGAGTCCACCACCTTAAGTGATGCCACCACCTAACAAATGCAGATAGAAAACGTGTTGCATGAACTTGAATCTGAAAATTCTAAAATCGACATGGAGACTATATAGGTTAGGTTAGGTTGTAAGTGGCTGCTTGACGTTTTACGTCAACACACGTAGACTCTGAGGTCCATTGTGATACCACGGGACCGTAATAGGTTTCCCTACTAGTCCCTATCGTTAAACCAGTTTGAGCTTCTTATGAAACTCCTTAGATGTTGAATTTTGACATCCGACAAATCAGAAAGATCGTACAGCTCCCTAGATCCCAGTGAAGCAAGTCTCTGACCAGAAAGTGCCGGGCAATGGCAAATAAAGTGTTCGATAGTTTCCAACTCCTCTTCATCCATGCAACTTCGGCAAAAATCATTCGACGGCACGTTCAACCGCTCTGCGTGCTTCCCTATAAGACAGTGTCCGGTAATTATAGAAACCACCGTCGAAATCTCTCCTCTTGGAAGCGATATCAGCTCACTTGTGCGCCCCTGATTAAGAGAAGGCCAAATCAGTCGTGTTGTCTCACATGTCCATCCATTTGCCCATCTTTGATTAGTCTCCGTCGCAGAACAAAGCCGTAGGTTTTGCTTGCAAGTTTCTAGAGGCATACCAACACATTCCAAATCTTTTGGAACCTGTAAGGTAGTTCCTAGTCTTGCAAGCTCATCGGATTTGCAATTCCCTGGAATGTCTCTGCGCCCTGGGACCCATATGAGTCGTATATTAAACTGCTTGGCCATCTCATTTAAAGACGTGCGGCAGTTAAGGGCAGATCTTGTTTTCAGAAACACTGAATCCAGGGACTTGACCGCGGCTTGACTGTCAGTATAGATGTTGACTGCGGTTGTAGCAGTGTTGCCACCGGCCAACTAAAAAATTATCCAGTAGTTTGTCCTAAATTATCCAAAATCGCAAAAATTATCCAAAAAAAAATTTTCAAAAACAATTTTTTAACGAAACAAAAGTTTTTTTTTTTTTTAATTTAATTTAAAGAATACATAAAATAAGTAGTAGTAGTATACAAAAAAATATATCAAAATCGGTTTTTTTAACGAAAGTGTTTTTTTATTTTAAATTCAATTTAAAGAATACATGAAATTATTTTTAAATAAAAATGATACATTTTACATCAAAATAAAAAATATGTTATAACAATAGTATTACACTGTAGAACAAATTCAGGTTAGCAAAAGTTAGGTCGATTCTGAGAGTACACTCAAAAAATTATGTCATTAACTGTTTGTAGTTTATTTAAAAAGTTTTCCGTTTAGTCGTTTTTAAAAGAAAAAACATTTGTTTTATGTTCAGTTTTTATTAATGACTACTTCAGTCCTTTGTTTCTAAAATAACACACTAAAAAATAAAGACTTTCATTAACATTTAATTTTTAAAGTCATTTATTTTTGTTCTGTAAGTAAAAACTACTGATTATTCTTTAAATTTTTAATGATTTGTGTAAGTCATTTTTTTTTTAAATTGTTGGTATTTTTTAATGAAATATCATTAGTTTTTGACTACACAAGTCAGTAAATTTTTTGTAGAAAAAAAAATCAAAAAATTATTTATAGAAATATAAAAACATGTTTGTATCAAGTGACTTTGGCACGATGGGTAGAGTGTCTGGCCAGAATGTAGTTGGTTGTGGGATCGATTCCCCAAAATTTTATTAAAAATTTTTAAAAAAATATTTCAATAGAAAATTGTATAAAATAACCTACGAAATCATTAATTTTTAATGTTTTCGTAGGTTATTTTTTTGGAATTTGTTGGTAAAAATAACAGAACTATCATTAATTTTTAATGTTTTCGTAGGTTATTTTTTTTGAATATGTTAGTAAAAAAGAGTGAAAAAACCGTAATTTTTTAATGTTTAATGTTATTTATTTTAGAAAATTTTTTCAACAGTAAAAAATAAATGTTGCTGTTTGTTAAAATAAATGAATAATTACTGGGATGGTTTTCAATTGTTTATTCACTTGTTTTAAGTGTGTTTTTCTTTTGTTTTTGCCTACAAAATATTTTGAGTGTAGGGGTGAAAATAGAGGCTAAATTAGAAGACTCGTTCGCGGCGTTTGTTTATATTAGTTCGGGGTTTTTTTTTTTTATCGACCTTTGAACTTTGCAGTCAAATGCCGATTTTCAGCATATTGTTTATATGTTTTTTTGTTTTTTTTTCAATCAAATTGTTGGACAGGTCTCTAGCAACAATTTGGCTTTTACAGATTGAAAAAATATCAACCAGTCGACGAGTTATAGCCAAAAAACCATAAAAACAATATGCTGAAAATCGGCATTTGTCTGCAAAGTTCGAAGGTCGATTAAAAAAAAATTCGAACTAACGTAAACAAACGCCGCGATACGGGTCTTCTAATTTAGCCTCTATTTTCACCCCTCACTCTCAGAATCGACCTAACTTTTGCTAACCTGAATTTGTTCTACAGAGTTACTCTTTTGTGGGCTCAAAATTTGTACCCCCATTTCTTTCAATGCCTTCTTTTGTAAAAAGAATTAAAGCAACAGTATTTGAAGAACATTTATTTCGTAAATCGGTTTTTGTTTTCTTTAAAAAAAATATATATTTTGTCCATGTAGAACTTTAAATTGTAAATGATAAAATTATCCATAAATTATCCAAAAATGTAATTATCCAAAGATTATCCAAAAAATTTTAAATTATCCATTTTTTGGATAATTATCCAAGAAGTGGCAACACTGGGTTGTAGACAAGACACTGCAGCTCAACCAGTCAGCCACTTCCTTTATTGCCAGCATCTCTGCCTGGTAAACACAGCAATGATCTGGCATGCTACGAGCCAGGCTCAACCCAAGCTCTTCCGAATAGACTCCAAAGCCCACTTGTTCGTGCAGCCTCGATCCATCTGTGTAAAAATTTATGGTAGCTCCACTACCCGGAGTATCCCCCATCCAAGACTCCCTGGATGGTATCATAGTGGTAAAGTGGCGCTCAAAGAGGCTCAAAGAGGGAGCACAGTCCACATTTTGTGGTATTGTTATCTTCTTCAAGATCGCGCTATGGCCACAATCGCTGCTCCTCCATTGCAGCGTGCTATTAAGTCGAATTGCCGACGCAGCCGGATACTGCCTACCCAATATGTTCAATGGTATCAGGTGAAGGAGGATTTCTAATGCAGCCGTAGGTGTAGTACGAAGAGCACCAGTGATGCACATCGACGCCATTCTCTGTACCTTCGTGATAAAGACATAGTTCGCTTTTGTTTCTAAAGCAGGCCACCAGACAATGATTCCATACAGCAAAATTGGACGCACCACTGCTGTATAGATCCAATGAACGACTTGAGGGCTAAAACCCCATCGTTTTCCAATGGCCCTTTTACAGGAATACAAAGCAATCGTTGCTTTTCTCACCCGTTCCTCAATGTTACGCCTGAAGTTCAACTTCCTATCTAGAAATACTCCAAGATACTTGGCTCCACCTGAGATGGTGATTTCAGTGCCGTCCAGAGAAATAGGATCAAAAGCAGGAATCTTATTTTTCCTTGTAAACAAAACAAGCTCTGTTTTACTTGGATTGACTCCTAGAGAGTCGGAGACTATATAATCCGATCTGAAAAGTATATGCTCCGACAGATCAGGAACGACAATCATAGGCAGAAGGCTTGACAAACTGGAAGTACAAACAGACACACCGTTCGTTAAATTAACTCTGTCAAAAAGTGACTTTTGTAGTGACTTTTGGTGACTTCCAAAACTTCACCACGCAAAAGAGCCACTACCAAACGTGGGTTGTCTGATGAAAAGTTCGTCTCAAAGGAGAGAAAACTTCAGTCAGATTCCAATTCATCGTACGTCACTCTGCCACAGTCAAATAAACTCTCATATAACTAAATTGTTGGCATAGTTAGAGTTGGTTTCGTCACAGATGACTTGTCAAAAAATTCGCTGAAAAGTGAACAGATAGCCAGCCGCCTTTCAGAAGCATTTATCTCTTGGTAAAGAGATCCTGCCCCAATGTTATGACTGCTTTCCGGAAAAGGGATGGCTAATGGTCGCATGCCTAAAACGGAAAACTGTGAGGTACATTTGTGGTTAAAGGCTACTAACCTAATGGTACGGATGTTCCCAATGAACGAGTTTTTGCAACGATAACATTTTAAAACGAAATTAAGGTCAAAGACTGAAAGATAGTGGAGAGGACTAACGAGGGTCAACTTCTCCAACTTCTTTTCACGGTCGATGACCAGTGTTGAACTAAACTATGTGATAATGGTAAGATTGCATATCGGTTTAGTCAAATTAAATTGATTTTGAAGGTTGTCAATCGCAATTCCGTACCAAAGAAACAAAAAGTAGTTGTTTCTCATTGCAGAAGATGCCGCCATCAGTAGTTGCTCTAGTGGATGAGGGTTCTTCCACCAGTCGCGCTGCTCAAACCAAACCGACAGCTTCTACACGACCACCAGAAGAAACGAAAAATTTCCCCAGAACAACCATAACAAAAGGGGTCACGGCGAGCGCGTCTATAGAGGTTACACTCAAAATAATTCTACAGTAAAAGGTTTAGTAAGTGATTTTGTACAAAAATCTACTAATAATTTACTATTTTTAGTATCTTCAAAGTACTAAAATTAGTAATTTTTACTGGTTTTCAATAAATTTAGTAAAAAAATTTAGTATTGTTTACCAATTTCTGCATTAGGTCCTTTTGAACTAAAATTTAGTTAAATTTTTAGTATTAAATACCCATGTTTTTTTTTGGGTGTACCACTGATTTCCAAGTCCAACTTTATAGGATGATATGCACCCTTAAGGTGCTGTATGTGAACTTTCACCACGCCAAAGGCGCGTCGGCAACATTCTTCAAGTCTTCCACCTCTCAACAGATAGCTATGACTCTCCTTTAAGAACTATGGGATGTTAATTAAACTGTTCGCGCCAAAGGAATATACTGGACATAGTATATAATACTCATTTGAGTTCGGGTAGTAGTTTATTGCTTTTTTATCAACATATTTTGGTACATGTTTATAAAAAATTGTTTAAATCACCAGTTTGTACATCCTCCTTGCGTTCATGGAAAAGCATAAAGAAAAATACCTGAAAAACATTTGCAAATGTTGCATGAGCAGGAATCTGTACACTAAAATTAAAAAGATGTTTATTTGCTTTCATAAAGAAAAGTACATGAAATACAACCCTGATACAATACTTGTCTGTTCTGTGGCACATACCACTGTACGTCGTACAGACATACGTATGCATGTGGTAAATGTAAATAAGTAGTGGTTATAGTAAAAACACCAAAAGAAATGTATAATTTTAAAAACTCGTATGTACTTATGTATGTGTGTAGGTACATTAGGGTGCTCCAAAAAAATTAAGTTGTTAAATATTGGCCGTAACTCCCCCTAGAAATATGCATTTGGGTGTAAAAATATGTTTTGCAAAATTATAGGGTAATCGGATGTGGGTAAGGCGTGCCGCATCGGTCCTGAAGTTTGAAAAACGAATTACAAGGGGAAAATATGACTTTTTTTTCATTTTCTCAATTTTTTTTTTGATATTTTAAGTAAAGCTTGAATTCAAATGGTCACCGAATTTTGATTAAGAGTTAGTTGTCTATCAAATAAGGTATTAAAAATTAAAATCGGTTGAAAATTAGCACTTGATCAAGGAATTCGAGCCCAATTTTTGAAATTTACTGAAATTATCTACTGTAACAACATTTTTTTATTCTTCAAGCTCCAATGTACTAAGATGATGAGTATTTATAATATTGTGTTTTGTTAACTTGTTTTAATTTTATGCTAAAAAGGTCTGAATTTTTTAGCACCACATTTGGAAAATAAAACCACACCTGACATACTGCTGACTCTCCCCTTATGAAATCGCTGACATCTTCATACAATTTTTCAAAATGTCATCAATGACATGTCAGCAGTTGGTCAGCAGTGTCCACTAGTATCGGTAGCCACTAGCAATTCGTTTAAACAACCGCTGACCAACTGCTGACATGTCATTGATGACATTTTGAAAAATTGTATGAAGATGTCAGCAATTTTATAAAGCGAGAGTCAGCAGTATGTCAGGTGTGATTTTTTTTGCCGACTGGGACGGTTTTCAAATCTCCAATTTTAAATTTTTATTTTTTTTTGTTAAAGGAATTTTAAAAAATCGACTATTGGAGTTTAAGGATTTGTTAAGCACATATAAAGGAATAAAAACCTCAAAAATTGTAGGCTTTGCTGTTTTCATTTGGCTATTACAGTGATGTAATTTCGGCGGATTTCGGGAAAGTAATGATTTTTGCCACTTTTTTAGCTTTTATAATTAAAATGATAGTAGGGGGCCCCCGTAGGCTAGTTGGTAGCGTGCTAGCCTTTCAACGTGGGGGTCGTGGGTTCGATTCCCGCCAGAACCCTTGGTTTTTTTCGCTACAACGAGACGACGGTCATTGTTATCAGTTCTCGGTTAGGGTGAATTTATTAAAAATGAGTTGTAAATAAATGGAAAGAATAAATAAAAAAAATAATTGATCAAGTGATCAAAAATATTATTATTATTATTATAAATGATAGTCAATTATTTCATTAGTGTTTTAATTGGACTGGTTTAACTGAAGTTTTACTTTAACTGCTTTAAATTGTTACAGTTATTTACAAAAGTTTACAAATTTCCATCAACTTTTGGATTAAAGCCGATGAAAACAAATCTTACAGATATTTGACGCGCTGAATTCGAATCCTGTAGCGGTGTTCTATAACTCTCGAATCGAAAGATTTCTCACATGAAACATGAAAAACGAAACAGAAACATCGTGAATCGGAACAAAACCTGACTTTTCGTATTCGACTGTTTCTGTAATTTTGTTATGCGGAAACTTTCTGTGAAATATGATTTTTTTTCAAAATTATTGGAAAGATGCGAGAAAAACTGTTTCTGTAAACCAATTGATCGAAAACTTTTGAAGTTGAAGTGTCAAAATCACTCACATTTAAAAATGGTGCGATATTTAGTAAATTAAACAACTTTTGAGTTAGAGATGGGCACATGAGCAGATTAGAGCGTGATTCACGTGAATCACGCGTGATCACGCTTGAGTGTGACTGATTTCAATTTTACTCACGTGATTGTGAGTGAGTGTGAGTGGAGAAAAAAATTGCGTGAGTGAGTGTGCGTGAGTAAGATTTTTGCGTGAGTGAGTGTGCGGGAGTCGTTTTTTTTGCGTGAGCTTGCGTGAATTATTTTCTCTTTATATTCCAAAAAACCAACAAAAAAATTTTAAAATTTGGCTTAATTTATGATTTCGTCCCAAAAACAGCAACAAAAAAAAATGTAAAATTTCGCTGAACTGTAAATTTTGCTGAAAATTTTGGAGAGATTTTTGAAATTACAGTTTTAGAAATTTTCGTGAGTGTGAGTGAACGTGAGTGTGAGTGAACGTGAACGTGAGTGTGAGTGAAGCTTGTGTGAGTGCACGTGAGTGTGAGTTGTTTTAAATTTACTCACGTGATTGTGAGTGAGTTTGAGTAGAAAAAATATTCTCGTGAGTGAGTGTGCGTGATTCAAAAATTCCTGTCGTGAGCGTGAGTGAGTGTGATTCAAAAATCACTCACGCGCCCTTCTATATTTTGAGTTATAATAAAAAAAAAACAATATTTTTTCAAGAAAATACTATCAACTAATATTATTAATGATATACTACACATTATTTTCATAAGTTAATTTATTATTTCATTTTTGTTTGCCAATGTTTCGAGTGTTGTTTAAAAAAAAATGTGAAATCGCGTTTTTTTTTTGTTGTGATTTTTATTATTTTCTCGCCTTATTTACCTTTTTGACAGCTGATTTGAAATATTCCAATAAAAATGCTGCCGTTTTCGCATTGATATACAGAAACAACTTTTTTTCCAGAATCGAGAAACGATGGAATTTTTTGTTTCATACTTTTCGATGCGAAAACTTTTCGCATAAATTACAGAACACCCCCACTGGTCTCGTTTTTCAAGATTGATTCAAGATTTTGAGTTCTCGCATTTTGGCAGCATTGCGCAGTTGTAACGAAAATCAGCTATTGGTATCGCTACAATCATCATCTCAATTTTATTCGTGATGTTCTATTTTGTTAAGAAACCTGTAGAAATGTGAAATCAAATATTCTCCGAAACAAAAAATGCAAATTCCTTCATTTGTCTCTGCAATTCCAGATCATGTTGGTATGAGGTGAGGTTGACGAAAATTTGAAAAGTTGGCAACATATTGAAAACTGTTCTACTTTAAAATTTTTGGAGTGGGTTTTCGGATTCAGCGTAAGATTTTACATGGGAAATAAGTGCAAAGTGTCGTGGATCGCAATTTTTTTTTTAATTTCTAAACTGGTATAATCGACAGTTTGTCTTTTAGAAACAAATTTTCTTCATTCCCATCTCGATTTTTTTTCTAAAAACTTAGGTAATATGAGCATCGCGCAAGAAAAGCGATTACAGCGAAATTTAGCTTAAATGAAAAGATGATATCAAGGATTTTGGGACGAGAGCATGATGAGCGACTTTTGTTGGACTCTTATGCGTGAAACAGATCCCTAATAATACGAACGACTCAGAAAGGCTGCTCTTTATTTCTATATTTTCAGTTTTTTTAGAAAAAATGGACATTAATTGTCCAAAATTGTGAATATTATTTTATTCAACATCTTGAAAACTAGAAACAATATAACTAAGTAATAGAAAAAACCGGTGGCTCACCTTAGCTTTAAACTACGAAGTCTATTGTCACACCATGGTATGGTAATGGGGTCCATACATGAATGCGTACACTCTTATGGGGTCTCTATCGATTTTGATCCAACATTTTGTTCAGATTTGCTCTACCTTGCTTAGTTTTCGAAATAAATAAATTCAATTTATATATGATATAAATAACATGCAGAGTTTATGAGAACTCAAACTTTTAAGATTTTGCACACTAAAAAAAAACTTTCAATGATTTGAATGTAGTCCATATAATTTGTTTTTTGGACCACCCTTATGTGTAAATGGATACTCGTAAAAAAAATGTTCAAATTGTGCGCATTTATTCATAAGTTGTCGTGGTTACTATTTTGCATGCTGATATACATAGATAGATAGATATTGTGTTGACCATAACACAATGTGGTTAAGAGAAAGAGAACCATTTTAAAAGTAACAAGAAAAATTGTGGTGTAAAATAGAAAAAAATAGAGTTAAAATTAGTATTCTTTTAAAATTTGTGTGTCAGATCAATTATCAAAATTTTAACACCCACCACAATTGTGTAGAGTTTGAAAACCTTCAATTTTTTTTATTGAAATTTAGTTGACACAACGAAATTCAATTAATGCTGCTTTCTACTACACAGAAATAAAAAAAAAATGTCGTACCATCAAAAATAACTAATTGCAAGCAATTTAGTTAACAACACAATAATAGTTTAACAACGTTTTTAATTGTATCAACAACGTACGTACATTGTTAATGTGACAAAAATCCATTTTTATTTCCAATTAAACGCATTAACAAATATTACAGAAGTATCTGTTTTTCAACTCTTACACTAGCTCACTGAGATTGTGATTCACAAAATTTCGCATTAATTTTCAATGTTAAATCTTCCTCTAAATTGGAAAATGAAGCCTAAAGTTTTAAAAGTTTAACAGTTTTCGAGTTATTGCTAACTTTTCAATTTTTTCAAAAAGCGGTTTACTTAAATTAATATATCTCCTTACCAAATCTGTGGATTTAATTTTTTGGGTTTAAGTTAAATGTAGTTAAATGCTTTATCAACTCTGCATAAAACATTTTTCAATTATTAAAAGCAATTAATCAATATATCGTAAATTTTACTGAAATTTTGAAAAAAAAGTAAATTCTATTGTAAATTTCAAAAAGAATAATTTTTTTAAATTCATATTTTATTTGGAAAATAAATGTCATACGTCGTGAATCGAACAATTTTTCAAAATTTAAAAAAACAAAAAAGAAGTAGTTCCACCGATTTGATCATATTTTTATATATGTAAAACCACATTTTTAAAGTGTATAAAATTTAAAAAGTTAGCAATATCTCGGAAACAGTTCTACGTTTGAACTTTTTGACTTAATTTTTGGATTCTGCGCAAGATTTTATTTCATAACCCTGCAGAAAATGTGATAGGTCACGTGGCATGTCACTCGGACACAAATGAACCATCACAAACTTGACACCTTTCAGATAGACCAACACGGTGGTTTTTGAGTTTCTCTGCAAAACTTTGATTACCAAATAATGTATAAAATAAGTAATTGTAATAAATAGCTTATTTTATACCATGTTGCATTGATGGTTTTAACATGGGTTGAGACTCAAAGTAAGGTATAAAATATAGTAAGGTAAGGTATAAAATATAGTAAGGTAAGGTATAAAATAAGGCATACCCGAACGTAATATATAAGGCGTTACAAGTAGTGAACAAGTAACGATGTATTAAATTTACTCACGTGATTGTAAGCGAGTAGAATAAATATTCGTGAGTGAGTGTCCGTGTTTCAAAAATTCGTGATCCTATCTCTAGTTTTAACTAACGCATTTTTGTATAAAATATTTATTTTTATGTTATTATAATGCATTATGTATTCAATTACAAATAATGCATTATTTAAAATTTTGAAATAAAACATAATGCAACCAAATATAAGTCACCCATGATTTAATGTTTAGAAATAATAAATATGAAATACATTTTTTGCAATAAGCATGCATTACGTAACAAGTTTTTAGTAAAACATTATTTTGCACCTTCACTCAAAAAAAAAAAACTGTAATGTTAGCAAAAAGGCTTGTAAACCTACAAGAAAATTTGCTGATTTTGAACCCACAATTTTTTTGCTAAAGTTAGCAAAAATGTTTTGCCAATAATTAGTTAACTAAATATTTTTTTTTTTTTTGAACTTAGTTTATACACATCTGAGGACCCCATTGGGTTCGGACCCGATAGGTCCAGACCCCGATGGGCCTAGACCTAGTTGGGTTCCTTAAAAATCGTCATAGTTTTTGATCCAAAATTTGTGTCCGTTTCGCTCTACCTTGCTTAGTTTTTGAGATACGTGATTATAGGGGACCACTGGGGTCTTGAGAATTAAAAAACTCGATAATTTCAAAAATATTACTCGGAGAGCTTTTGACTATTTTGCGGTCCTGTTCTACGTGTTGAGAGCTACAAAAACGCTCTTGGACTTTTTGTTGTGTCGGCAATATTTACCGAGATATGAGTATTTAAAAATTTTCGGGAATGCTAACTTTTTTGGATCCAAAGTTAGGGCCCATTAGGGTCCACACATGTGAAGAGGACCGGCGATACTATGGAGATTCTAAGAACCAAAAATGGCCTCCATTTTGCTCTATCTGGCTTAGTTTCCGAGATAGCGCCATTTTAAGTTTTCTGAAAATAAAAAAAAATTTACCATTTATTTTGCTAATATTAGCAAAAAATCTTGTAAAAATGTAGTCAACTCAATTTCAAATTTAGCAAAAGAAATTAGTTCAAAGTTTGTTTAAAATTGCTAATGTGCTAAATGAAGTTTACAAGAATTTTTTGCTAACATGCTAATCTCAACTAAAAATTTGCTAAAAGTTAGCTAACTAGCGTTAGCAAAAAAAAATTAGTAAATCTACTAACGTATTTTTTTGAGTGTTGAAATAATATGTTGTTGAACAAATGTTTGGTAAGACATCCTAAAATAATGCTACAAATAAGGGATATATATTACTTGGTAATGTGTTAAATAATCTCCACCCATTTCTAAAGTTTTGCTGGGATATATGAACTCATCTGAACATACATCATTAATACGAAAAAATATATGAACCCTAGTAAAAATGTTTTGATATAATCATATAAAATAATATATGACTTTTTATATGTTCAGATCACATTATATCTAAGATTTAATGTGGCTCCACTTTCTTATCCGAGGTTATACATAACTATATATGACTTTATATAACTATGTAAATCTACATTAATTTATACAAAACAAGATCAACTGGATTTAATTGGATGTGACCAATTGATCAAAAAAAATGTTAATGAAAAAAAAAATTTTATTAAAACAAAAAATTTAATAAAAGAAAAAAATTATGATAACCCGAGTAAAAAAAATGATATGACACAATATATAATTTAATATGGGTTCGTGTCTATTTTGATATAATCTTATACACTCAAAAGAAAAACTCTGTCAAAAAATCTGTAAAACGACTTTCAATTTGAATTAGCAATCTTTTAGCAGATTGTTCTGCTGAGAAGGATATTTTTACTAAAATCTCTGTCATTCATTTTAAGAAAATAACAGACATTTTACTATGTTTATACTGATTTTGTTTGCTGAATTTCATTATTTTTCAAGAAATTTTTTTATATAAAAAAAAAGCAGAACAGATTGTTCTGCTGAAATCAGCAGATTGCTCTGCTGAAATCAGTAGATTGTTCTGCTGAAATCAGCAGATATTTCTGCTCAAATCAGCAGATTGTTCTGCTAAAATCAGCAGATATTTCTGCTAAAATCAGATTTCTCTGCTGTCGAACAATACACATGTTTAATAACTAAAACGCCAGATAAAAGTATAAGCTTCCGTAGCGTAGTGGTTAAGAAGTGTACTTTCAAATCGGAAGGTAGCGAGTTCGATGCTGGCTGGCGGCGTATGTTTGTTTTTTTTTCTTGTTATATTTATTCACCTCTTATGACAGATATTTAGCAAACCGTGTCTGCTAAAATCAGCAGATTTCTCATATGGCTCAAAATGGGTGTATTTTCAGCAGATTTTTCTGCTGATTGGACAGAGAATTTATTTTGAGTGTACGAAAAATGGTTTCATAAGATTTGATCGAATATTATCTAATAATATCAGTTTATATAACTTTATTTTGACTTTCCCTAGTAAAAAAAGAAAAAATGGTCATGACTAATTATATCCCAAATATGGCGGATACAATTACTTTAATAATTATCTACGTGTATATTTTATGATCCAGCGGGATAACCTTATATATAATGTGATACGTGAATTGGGTCTATATAATTATATCAGTTAGAGAAAACTGATATGATTAAATATAATTTAAAACCATTATAACTGATCATATAATGCTCCTTATAACGTCATATAAGTTGGATAACATTATATATAATTATATGCACTTTATGTAATGTTATATACAAAAATATGTTCTTTATGTAGAGCAATATCTAACCATATATATTTATGTCTTATAGTCTCAATTTATTTTATATTGTATCAGTCCGGATCAAACTGATAAAATCAGATAGACCCATTTTACGTATCATATTATATATAAGACTATCTGTTCAGATCTTGTAGGATAACCGAAGATAATATTTGAAACAATTGTGTCCACCATTTTTGGGATCTAATTTGTCACTGCTATATATAACTCATTTTTACTCGGGTTGATACGAGTTTTGGTCTAATCCAATGATATAAAATTATATTAAAATTTATACAATTTTATAAATCGGATGTTTTTTTTTATTTTTTAATAAAAAGATGAAAAATTAAAATGAGGGGCTCAAAGCACAAGGGGTTCAAGTGACTTTTTTAAAAAAATTGAGTTAACATATGGAATTAGTAGGTGAAGTTCACAGAAGTTCAGAGCACAATAGGTGAATGTGAAATTTTTATCCGTTAGCGAGATATGGCGACCATTTTTAGTTCTTGTTATTAAAATGCCTGTTTTGCTTGGAGCACAAGGGGTATATAAGCACTTAAATCCCTTGTGCTCCAAGCAATTATTAAAATTTAATTTTTCAAGTGGACAAAGTGGATGAACTCCGAGAAGTTCGTGTATTAATAGTAATAAAATTTTGCAAGAACATCTTAAGTCGGTAACCAGCGGTCAAAGTATGAAAAAATGGCGTTTTTCGACCAAAATTCATTTCCAAATTTTTTCACCAAATCCGGCTCAAAAATTAGGAAATGTTGTTACTTTATTCGAAAAATATAAAAAAAAAAATACAAAAATGCAGATGCTGATTTTTAAACATAAAAATAATGTTTTTATCCAAATTGATCTTAAAAGGTGAAAAATGTAAAGCATGTTATCTAAAAAATATTAAAATAATTTAAAAAACACGATTTTAGTTCAAAAGTGCTGATCAAAGATTTTGGTCCACAGATGCTAATTAGCATTTTTGGACCAAAATCGTGTTATTATTTTATTTTATATTTTTCACACATAATACTCAACATTTTTCGACTTTTAAGACAAATTTGGTTAAAAAATATTTTTTATGTTTGAAAATCAGCATCTGTGGACCAAAATCGCTATTTTGAAATTTTCTAAATATTTTTCTAATAAAGTACCCAAAAGTTCCTTATTTTTGAGCGAGATTTGGTTAAATAATTCGAATATGAATTTTGGTCCAAAAACGTCAGCTTTTTAAACTTTGGCCGCTGGTTGCCGACTAAACTAAAGATGACCTTGCAAAAATTTTTCATAAATTTTCCCACAATTAGCTACTCCGTGGCCATCGTTCTGCAGGTATTACGGCACGGAATTTGAAAGTTTAGATTTGACGGGACGCCCTAATGAAGATGAGGATGAGCTCGATGATGTCATGGAATCTGATTATGACGACTTAAAAATGAAACAAAGAACCATTAAATATTTTCGTAACAAAATGTTGCTTTTCTTTTACGTATAACCAACATTATTTTCATAAATTCAGAAATTTATAAAAAAGTTAGAGCACAAGGGGTATAAGTGCGACTTACTTACTTTAAGGGCAATTTTTGGGTGCTTGTATTCAAAAAAGATGGTATTTTTTAACTTGTTAGATTAAAATATATCTCAGGATCTCTATTAACTAAAAAATAATATTCTAGATAGCATCTAAAATTTTTTATTGCAATTTAACTTTAACTTCTTTTTTCTCATTATTAAATATAACGCACTTGAACCCTTTGTGCTCTAACCCCCTCAAATAATAAAAATAAGTTGTTCTTGAAAAAAACTTACAAGGGAAGTATCTCAACTCTTATGAACCGATTTGCCTGAAACTTAAAATATATATTAAAGAGACGATTTTAAGGTTGGGGTGTATCGGCCATATAGGTGTTTAAAAATTTCGTTGTCCCCTTATGAAACCAACTTTCGAACTAACAGGAATATCATCTAGGGCAGCGGTTACCAACCTTTTTGGCTCGCGTACCCCTAATTTCATATTTTATTAGCCGCGTACCCCCAAACGAGTTTTTTCTCATATAAAAATTAGAGTTAATTTTGAAATTTTTGATCTGCGGGTATTGTCATTTTTTTTTGAAGGATTTAGGGGAGATCAAACAATGGTGTTATGTTTTTTTTGGAAAAATGTTTGCTCCTTGGGGTGGTTCAATCCATCTGAAGCTGATTTTTCTGCAGAGCAAAAACAGCTAAAAATATTGCAAATCTGATTTCACCAGTCGATTCTACATCAAAAATTAAAACAACGAACGTTTTTTTAACTCTTTAAAAAAGTTCCAAAAACCCATCACAGGGGGCGGAAATATTATGTTTTTAATTTGTGTTAAATTTGTTTTTTAATACGAGGGCAGATCAATAATTCCGTGACTTTTCGAATGAAACACCCTCGTATATACAATAAAATTTCATTTTGGAGCTTAACAAAATGGCACCAAAATTTCCACTTTATCACAACCCGTCTCAAAAATGCCCAAAAACACTTTTTTTGAGAACTTTGACATAAATTTTCTCAAAAACCTGACATCATAGAAAAATTTGTGAACCATATTCGGAATCAGCATCGAAAGATTAATCGAAAACAAGTGGTCGGATATCAAAATATCATAAAAAAATATCGCAAAACATGCTCTCTAAATTGCACAAAAATACGTTCTTTGTGAATTTTTACCTTAACTTTCGTAAAAACTTTGGATGCCAGATACGGAACCAGCATTGAAAGGTTAATCTATTACTAAAATTTTGCGTACCCCCGCGGACAGTTTCGCGTACCCCCTAGTGGTACGCGTACCATAGGTTGGTAACCGCTGATCTAGGGCAAAAATACGGGTCGACTTAAATTTAATAAAGATTATTTCTTATCCATGTGGATATCGTAGGTCTATGTCTTCACATAAGTACCCCCCAAAATTTACACATTTTTCTGAAAAAATATTTAAAGAAGCCGAATTTTTACAAGATTATGCCACCATTGGATAGGCATTAAAAAAACCTTTCTTCTCATATGAAAACATCATATAGTTTCTTAAAAAGAAATGGCTGAAAAATCCAAAAAAAACATTCTTTCGCCATTTTTTGATCCATGTTTTGAACCCCTAAAGCCCCGATATGGCCGATAAGCCGAGACACCCCAACCTTAAAATCGTCTCTTTAATATATATTTTAAGTTTCAGGCAAATCGGTTCATAAGGGTTAGAAAAATTTCAAAAAATGGGGTCATGCTAAATTTTATATAAAACACTTAGAAAATGTTTTCAAAAAAACTTGTGCTTGGAAAAACTTGGAAAAATTTAAAAAATTGAGTCATATAAAATTTTATATAAAACACTTAGAAAATATTTGCGATAAAAAAATGTTCCTTGAAAAAAACTTAGAAAAAATTTAAAAGATGTAGTCATATAAAATTTTATATAAAACACTTAGAAAATATTCGTGATAAAAAAGTGGTGCTTGGAAAAAGCTTAGAAAAATAAAAAAATATGAAGTCATATGAAATTTTATATAAAACACTTTGAAAATATTTGCGATAAAAATATGTTCTTGGAAAAAACTTAAAAAAATTAAAAATTAATGGAGGCATATAAAATTATATGTAAAACACTTAGAAATTTGCAATGATGAATGGACCAGATGTTACAACATATAGTCATGTATGGCGATATCTTAAACAAATCGCACATCAAAATTTATTGTATAAATTTATCTCGCAAGGCATAGTGTCACACATGATCATATATGAAAAAATATGACTATATAAAAGTATATAAGATCATATTAAATTATTTTTACTCGGGGAAAAAAGTTGTTGAAAAATAATTATGTTACGATTTATTCACCAGCTGGTGAAAAAGTTTTTATTCACCATCAGGTGAATTACACAAACCTTTTTGGTTTAAAAAATATGAAAACAATAATTCTTCCTTTCTCTTTTGTAGTCGGTAGCTTATATAGTCCAAATGAGGTTGCGTCTCGCATCATTTTTAAAATTAGACACCAGTCTAAAAACATTTTCATATTAACTTGGTGAAAAATTGAATTTGGTAAAATGAAAAATTTGATGAAAAATTGCATTTGGTAAAATGAAAAATTTGGTGAAAAAAATGTTTACCCGGGTGAAAATGACCATGTATGTTCATATATGATGCATATATGGATGTCCATACAAGTGCATATCCGTAATTTGAGGGTACATGTACATTAATGATCATACATTGTCATACATGAATTTTTTTTTGTATTTTTTTCCATAAAACGTCTATTAATCGAAATTTTTTCAAATATAAATAATTTGTATTAAGTTATGACACTGATTTTTTAATAAAAACTAACGAATATTTTAAAAATATACTTTGGACTTTATGATACTTTAGGACATAGAGAAACATAGAGGCGAAGGTGAAAGAAAAAATAACATCACTATCTTTTTCTAATTTCTCACACGTACGTTGTCGATGTGAATTCACCACACAATACATGTTTACAAGTCGTACTTTGTCAACAAATACATGTATACAAGTTGTACTTTGACAACTCAATTTCTGACGCCTTCGCCTCTATGTTTCTCTATGCTTTAGGCTAATCAAAGCTTCGAAGAATTAACCACTTTTCAAATGAATTCACAAATAAAATACATTCGATTTTTATAGTCACTGAATACAATTATCTTTAAATATCAATATTTCTTCGAATGGATTCGATTTTTACCATTAAATCGAATTCATGAGATGAGAATTTCATTTATGAGAATTTTTAAAACTGAATGCATTCTTTATTTCATTTATTTATTATTCATGAGACTTTTAAAAATTGAATTTATAAAAACTTACGCATTCAATTTCAAAGTCGAATGAAAAAGAAACCGAATTCATTCTATATTTTTAAATCAAGGCCTCTGTTGTGTCTTTCACAACTTTTCAATTCACATGAAAATTTCCGCATCACGTGAAATCAAGTTTAGTGTTTTGTTGATCACGTTTTCATTCGAAGTTGAAATCGAATAATTAAAATTTAAAAAATTATAAGGAAAAATGTGCATTCGTTTTACTTTCACCAAATTTTATTTATGTGAAACAAAACGAAAAAGAAATTCGGATGTGAAATCTAGAACATCAAAAAAATTCGGAAATTTTCATTTTCACATTTTTTATGTGAATTACTTTTTTTGGAACAGCGGCCCAAATGTAAATTCATTCGATAAATTGTGATTGGGGAATGCAATCATTAAAGTTTAATTCAGAACACCAAATCTTATTAAGGGATGAAATCCTTCGCAGCTCTGACAGTAATACCGTCAAAGTGTTCGAATTTTCTTCTAAATTTGGTTGTTTACGTTAGTGCCGTTCATATTCGCCTATAGAATACAAAAATTATAATCAATCTTGATGATGTATGATCATTATTGTCCAACCGAACGACTTTTTCAGACTGAACCCATACATGAACTTCGTCCAATTTTTCAAAGTTCTGCCGAACCCAACCTTTAAAAAAATTGTTTTTAAGACATGTATGCTATGCAGATGCATAGCATATATGAAGGAGTATGACATATACCTATCCACACATAGTTGCCTACATTTACATATATGGAATATTACATTACTTGTGTATGTTCATATATGCTCCCATATATGACATACATTTCCATATATTGTTCATATACTATCATACATGGAATCATGTATGAGCATGTATGAACATGTATGAACATACATGGTCATTTTCACCCGGGTAATGAAAAAAAAAAAAAATTTTCTCATCAAAATTTGTTTTTAAAAATTTTTTGCGTTTTTATCATAAACTCATTTTTTGGCTCTAAGAAAATAAAAAAAATATTCTTCGACATACTAACGAAACCAGCCTAAAACACTAGTATGCGAAAAAGATAGCTTAAATAATTCTTTAAAACAATCCAAGTAATTTTCGAGTATAACATCTGATATGCTTATTTCTGAATTATCTACAACTTCTTTAAAATAAAAAAGTGAAAAAAAAAAAACAATTTAATTTCTTATGAGTTTAATCGATTTTGCTAAATTACCGTACATCTGCATAGTTCTCCTTAAACCCTTTTTTTGGTATTTTATTTGAATTTAAAATTGTGTCCAAACTAAAAAGATTTGTATGGCTGGTATTCTTCTTTCTCTCTCACTTTTTAGTATTTATTAGTGCCAATTGTCATATAAAAACAAAAACAAAAAAACTTTTTCACCAACAAATAAAACGAGAACAAATGTTTTGAAATAAACATTGATGCGGAAATAACCAAAACACATTGCAATAAAAATGTCCTCGTTTTCTGTTTTTAAAACAAAAGGACCTTTAGTTGTATAAATGTGAATGGTTCGGTGTATGTCTACGTATTTGTATGAATGTTTATACACATATGTGTATGTATATAATTTTAGTACATAGATATAAATAAACTAGGGTGACAGTTGCCATGTTTTTTATGTGAAAACAAACAGCTAATTTAAAGGAAATGATATAATTTTAAACCGAAAATCAATGACGGCGAAAAACTTTAAGTTTATTTTTAATTTTACATTAAATAATAGCCAAATCGCGACTTCGTAAGCACATGTGGCAATATGACAGCCACATGCACTGTTGCCAGATTTGACGATTTCTCTGCATTTTGACGATTTTTACTCCCCAAAATAGCAAAATGACGATTTGACGATTTTTGCCCAAAAAATGACGATTTTTAGAAATAACAAAAACCTGACAATTTTGTCTACTTTTTAATTTTTTTTTAATAGAACTTTAGTATTCAATATTTTTTGCTTGTTAGTTAAAAAAAAACTATCCATCAATATTTTTGTAGTGAGAGGGTTACATTTTCTTTGCCCTTCAAAATGTAAAAAAATTATAGAGAGTTTTTTGGCGGAGGACCTTTCTTTTCTTTTCTTTGATTTATTATGATATCTATGCATTTTTATCATTATTTTATTTTATACCCTCAAAAAAGGGTGGACAGAAAAAAAATATATTTTCCAATTAACTTGACCCAACTGCATGACCTTTTCTTTCATAAAAATATTTCATATGCTTAAAAATATAACAAAAAATGTAAAAAAAAAAATTTCAGAGTTAGGTTTAATTTTACAAAGGGGAACTTTGTTCTTCCTGGTCTGATTTTGCCAATTTTCGAACTGAATCATCCAATGGCCATAAGATATGTATATTTGTGCCAAACTGTATGGACTTAGGTCTTTTGGAATTGGACTGCATCATGTCATCAGCAGACGGGCGGACATCGCTTGAATGGCTTAGAATTAATCTTTAATCAAGGATAAATATACCTTTTTTTATTTTGACGATTTTTTGACGATTTTTGTAAATGGGATGACGATTTTGACGATTTTTTTTATAAAAATCGTACATTTTTGACGATTTTGTACCCAACAATTCTGGCAACCCTGGCCACATGCCTAGACTTGTGCTTAATTGTTCAATTGTGTAAGCGCTCATTTTCGTTCATTTCAGATAAACGACCTAGTTCGTTCTTCTAGTTCAATCGGTCATTTGTGGTCATTCGTTCACGAACTGTTGAACGAATCATTTTAATCATGGATGTTGTTAGTTCTTTTTTTGCGTTCACAAATACAAAAATAAAAATAAAAATATTAAAATTGGTTTAATAAAGAACTACTTGAAAAATAAACAATACTTCTAAGAAATTATTAGTTAAATATTTATAACTAAAAAATATATATCACTAGCTGTTTTGCACCCGGCGTTGCCCGGGTTCAAAAAAATAATATATAATAAATGAGTTTTTATTAGTCCGTTTATCTACTTCTTCGTGGCTTTTCACCGGTGAATATAAACCTTTTCATGAGGTTTGGTCGATTTTTTTCGATTTTGCTTAGCGTCGGGAACATGGTGTGTACGTGTTTCTCCGTCATGGGAACAAACCTAATATTAATGTATTTCTTTGATGGCTTTTAAAAGAAAACATCTATAAAGACATAACTTTCACTGTAGTTCAAGTGGGTGTGGCATTTAATGCATTTAGTTGAATTTTGGTCTCATGTGCCCTATAGTTCCCCTATTGGTTAGCACGTGAAGAAAATTGCAATTAAATTTTCTCAGCAGTTTTCCCTTGTTCGCGGAACAGGCAGACATAACTTTCACTAAAGTACAAAGGGGCGTGCCATTATATGCCTTTTTATCAATCGCAGTTTAATTGAAATCGGCTCAACTGTTTTCAGGTTCTGATATTGCAAATATTTTGCGTTCAGTTATTTAGCGTTCTGTATATTACAAATTGACGTGCGATTTTACTTCCATTTGTCAAATCGCGGGCTAATATGGCATATCGTTCAACAGGAAACAGGAAAAAATATTTTTTAAATTCAATACAAAGGGGTGCGGCATTTTATATCATAACATCAGGTTCACCGTTTAAGCGTGATTACGGAAAGGCAGAATGAACTTTCAGTACATTGCAAAAGGCGTGGCAGGTGATACCATACTTAAGTTCCCGCCTCTGCTAGTACTATCTATGTAAAAAAATTTGTTAAAACCGGTTTAGTCGTTTAAGCGTTATTAAGGAACATGCTGAAACACTTTCAATATAGTACAAAGGCGCGTGTCATTTTACGCCACTTTGTCCAAACGCGCTCTATTTTAATCTATAGTTCCCGCCTCGGTAAGTACTTACTATCTGAGGTAAAAATATCATTTAATTTTAGACAGAAATAACGCTCAATAAAATAAAAAAGAGCGCGCTATTTTATTTTTTATTAAAATCGTTATAGTCGTTTAAGCATGATTTCGGAACATGCAGAAAAAACTTTCAGTATAGTACAAAGGGGCGTGGCATTTTCCGCCCCTTTGTCCATACGCGCTCTATTATAATCTATAGTTTCCGCCTCTGTTAGTGCTATCTTTAATAAAAATATCATTAAAATCGGTTCAGCCGTTTATACGTGATTACGGAACAGGAAGAAATAACTTTCAACACTAACAATAAGAAATTTAAGTCATTAACTGTTTGTAGGTTATTTTAAAATTTAATCAGTAAAGTTATTTTAAAAGAAAAATCATTAATTTTATTATGGATTTCTTGTTTTCTACTGTTTCTGTAGTTTAAAAAAAAATATTTACTGTCTTAAAACTAAATTTTCAGTTACATTCAATTTCGGCCGTAAAAAATTTCTTCTATAGTTTTAACTGTTTTTCAATACAAAATAAGTGAATATTCACTAGTTTTTTAATGTCTTGGATAGTCATTAAATTAAAAATTGACTGTATTATGTTTTTATTTTAAATGAAAAAATAGTGGAATGGTTTTTAAATAAAATTTCATTTGTTTTCAGTGAAAATTCACTGGAATTTACCTACATAATTTTTTGAGTGAATGTAATACAAGGGCGTGCCATTTTACGCCCTTTTTTCGATCGCCCTCTATTGTGGCTCATACGATAAATCGCTCAGTTAAGTTAATAGTTCAATTGAACTACTTCGTTTCTGAACTCTACACACGCATATTATGATATGAGAGACTTCCAATTCAGATGTTGTATATCTATTGGCAAGTAGATTCTCTACAATTAAAACGATATCATGCCTCATTAATAGACCAGACAATGTCATAATTATCGGGTCTAGGATGGCATTAGTCAATGCTCCCTCTATATCAAGAAAGGCCACCATAGTGTAGGTACTCCCTTACCAAAAGCCTTACAAAAAAAAAGAAAGAAATCAGATAGGTTCACTTTGCAGAATTTCCCTTTAAACTCATGAAAAAAAAATTATTCAATTATGATGACGAAATCAATTCAGGAGATCAAAATACATTGGGATCAATGGGCCTAGTTTCTGGGTCACAACCTTTTTTTTTTGGGGAGCTGTGTTATATGTGAAGCCATTTCAGATCGTTCTAAAGCTTGACGGCATCAAGCAACTTCTCGGAGAATACGTGCACTCCATTAAAGACTTAACTTTAATTTTGGAAAAATTTTCTTCAAACTCGTTTATAAATTTTTCCACAATGTTGTTAAATTTAACCAAAAGTTTGAAAATTTTCTTAACTAAAAAAATTTCGAAATTATTGTTTCTGTAAAGACAGTCGAGCTCAGGCTCTAATTATAATTATGTATTATAATTTTTTGATTTGTTATATATGGTTTTGAATTGAGAAAAGTGTGAAAGAAAAATTTTTAATTTTAACCAAGTGTGTTTTAATTTTTATTAAATAATAAAATAATAAAATAATGCAATGAAAAAGAGTTTATTCTGATTCGAGGCCTTTTCATGTTCCCCATTATGAATTAACATAACAAGTACTTATGATAACTCTAGTTTCTTTATTGGGATATTCTCCCATTAAATACTCATAGAGTTTCTTGCTTTCAAAATTTTTTGGTAATTTTCAGGAATGAATTGACGATCGTTTCGGGGGTGTTCCAATTCTCCCATCATCAGAATTCTTTAGAAAATTAGGTAATAATGTTAGCATGCAAACATCAAATATTCATACTCTAAATAATCTCAACTTATTGTTAGTGAGAAAGCAAATATAATTTTCGAAGTGTAATGCTGGTGGAACTTCGAAAATCATATTTTCTTTCTCACTAACAATAAGTTGAGATTATTTAGAGTATGAATATTTGATGTTTGCATGCTAACAGTACTTATTACCTAATTTTCTAAAGAATTCTGATGATGGGGGAATTGGAACACCCTCGAAACGATCGTCAATTCATTCCTGAAAATTACCAAAAATTTTTGAAAGCAAGAAATTCTATGAATATTTAATGGGAGAATATCCCAATAAAGAAAGTAGAGTTATCATAAGTACTTGTTATGTTCACGCAGAGAAAAAACATATTTGGAACATGATCACGGCAACCATTCTATGGCTTCTACAACGATACATTGTTATAGCAATCATACTATATTCTTTTTAATGTTTGTCTAACAATATAATGCTTGCAGGGATCATGATAACATGTTTACCACTCTAAAATTAAAAACATGTTTGGATGGAACAACGGTATGGTTACGAAAAATCTGACTACAAACATAGTGGCCTGACATTATGATCCTAGTAATCAATATATGATCAGAAATAATAAAAATTAAAGTATACAATCATAGTATTGTCTGTTATACATAGCATTTATTGTTTGTGGTTTATGATTTGTCAGTCGTCTGTGATCTGTCAACGAGGTTGGTTGTTCAAATTGTTTGTACTAACAGAAGTGATATATAAAAAAAAAAACAAAAAAAAGTAAACAAAAAAGGAAAACAAAAAAAAAACTAAAAAAAATCAGTGTAAACAAAATTAAATTTTTAATCCATAAGAGGGTATTTATACACAGCCTTTTTTTGCTTGCAATAAAGTCTTTCAACTTTTTTTTTGTAGGCAAACGGGGGTGAAAAGAAAACGGGGTAGAAAAAATATCACGATTTCTGTTTTCCTTCTTTTATGCTTCTCACCCCAGATTGCCTTCAAAAAAAGTTGCAAGACTTTATTGCAATCAAAAAAAGGCTGTGTATAAATACCTTCTAACAAAAGTGTTATAGAAATTTGTGAACGCCTCTTTATGTGTAGAATATGTTTGTAAAATATGTATTAAATAAACTGTTTTAAATTTTTTTTTTAATTTCAGTTAGTGTAGGCACCTACATATTTATAAATTTTATAATAGCGGTTTTCACAGTGACGATTAAATTTGCCTTTTTAGTGTGGTATTTGGCAAAAATGCCAAATGTCACAAAAAATTTGCTAAACGTCAAAAAATTTGCCAATTTTCTGGTGGCATATTTTTCTTAAAATGCCTAATTCAAACTTGAGCAAAAACAAAAAAATGCCTGTGTGCAAATAAAAAAAACAAGAAATATGAAACTGCTGTAATTGTTTATGTTGAAATTTCGAACGCGGCAACAAATACATTCATACTAAAAGAAGAAGCGGCAACCAAAACATTTATACAAAAAGAAAATTAAAATTGTGAATGCAAAAAGTTATTACCAAAAAATAATTAATTGTTTGTGGTTGATACGTATATTTTGTTTACAAATTAAAAATGGAAGACGACATATCTCCGAATGTGTCTCAAAGAAAAATTAGAGACAGACCAAACAAAAAGTGGGCAGAAAGTGAACTCAAATTAATTTTGGCATAAATAAACTTTACCGAACTTTGTTTAAATTAAAAAAAATATATATGACCTTAATCCTTGGACTGTTAGATTTCGAGTGTGGTGTTCAAACCCGTGGGGACGTACCCCGTTTGGGAGGGGCAGGGGTTTAAAGTTAAAGTGGTTTTTCTTAAATATTTCAAAAACTACTTATCCGATCAAGACGGTTATGGTATCATTAGAAAGGGTAATTAAAAACCTTTCCAACGGGGTGTAACATGACGTAGTTTAATTAACCCTTTGAGCGACAAAAATTCATTTTAAAAAATTTTAACTAGACTTTTTTTACAAAATGCTTAATATCTCAAAATTGCACGTATATAAACATTTTTTTCGTCTATATAGGCTTGTAGACAAGACCTCAAGCTTTCATTTGCGCAAAAAAACTGCGCTGTAAGTCTTAAACATACTGAGATATTAGGGGTCAAAGTTGTAACTTTATTTTTTTTAATTTTTTAAGGATGTTTGTTAAAATTTAATTGATTTGTGGAAACATACAGATATCTGAAAAACTACTAGTCCGATCGAGACGAATGTGGTATCATTAAAAAGGTGAATTAAAGACCTTTCCAACGATGTGTAACATGAAACACACATGAAGTGATTTTAACCGGGCTGAACGACCGAACTTTTTTCGGTCATAACCCCCATTCACATTATGGGGAGTAAGTCGAAAGCAATTTTGGTCATAATCCCCGTTTTCTGCAGAGAGGGTGGCTACGCAGAAAAAAATTTTTAAATTCAATTAGTAGTAAGTCAGATGTCTGTACACTCAACCAAAAATCATTGTATTCCCAAAGAAAATCGCTGTAAATTCAACAGAAATCATTGTTGATTTTGACCCTACAAATATTTATGTTGATTTCAATAAAAATTATTGTCAGTTTTTGTAAAAGTTGATCAACTCGCTTTTTTGTAAATCAACTCTTATTATTTGTAAATTCAACTCATATTTTTGTTAATATAAGAAATTTTATTAATAAAAAAAACTTGTTGTTATTTGTTAATATTCTTTTATTAAGCATAAATCACAATATTTTTGTATTATCGTCGGCTTTTTAAGCTGCAATATTTGAAGATTTTTACAAAGATTTTCACAAACACTTCGTTTATTCATGTTATGCACTCATAAGCCATTCTCCAGTTTTCTGATGATACCAAACAAAATCCTTAAAAAAACAAAAACGTTTTAATATAGTATGAATACATAAAGTAATCAATGTATTTTTTTACTTACCAAATATTTACAAATCAGATCCTTTTTTTATTTATTTTTATAATATTAAATATTTTTATAAAAAACAAACACATAAAATAATTTTATAAGAGATAAACACGATTCACATTGCTACCAACTCACTCGTCACTCGTTAATAATAAAAAAAAAATGAACGAACAGGGTTGTGTTTTCTATTTTGATTTATCTATTGAATTCTGTACAAGCGTTGTAAAGAGTTGATTCAACTTTACTGATTATTCAACGATATCAACATTAATTCTTGTTGAATACGGCATTATTCTGTAAAACTTGATCTACAATGGGTTTACTAATTTTTCTACTAAGATATTTCTATGAGTGTATGTTTCTACAAATACAATTTTAACAAAAAACCTAAAAAAAGTTTTAAAAAAACAACTTTGACCCTTAATATCTCTGTAAGTCTTGGACTTACAGCGCCGTTTTCTAGCGCAAATAAAAGCTTAAAATCTTGGCTACAAGCCTATATAGACAAAAAAATGTTTATATACGTGCGATTTTGAAATAATAAGGGAACAAGTTGAGTTTACTGGCATTGGTCCAAAATAAAAATAAAAAAAATATAAAATAGCCCTGTTAGCGATGATTTCGAAAAAAATAAAAAAAATTGTCGGCGACACGTATTTAGCGAGTTATCTCGACTTGAAGTTTTATGCTTATATCTTCGTTATTTATTGTTCGATTTCAAAAATATTGTTGTCATTCGAAAGGTAAATGA
The DNA here is from genome assembly GCA_963921195.1 of Pegoplata infirma. Lineage (NCBI taxonomy): Eukaryota > Metazoa > Arthropoda > Insecta > Diptera > Anthomyiidae > Pegoplata > Pegoplata infirma. The sequence continues at coordinate 168,920,270 of OY992540.1, read as the reverse complement.
AATATCTTTCATTTTGGTAAAATAAATTAAAAAAATTTTAACCCATAAAAGGCAAATTTTTTTTTTTTTTGATAAAAAAAAATTTTGTTTTTTTTTTGTTTTTAAGAATTTTTGTAAAAAAAGCTTTTCTGCGTAGCGGCCTTCGGCCGGGCTTAGGGATAATAAACTCCATAAATTAGTTTAGCGGCTTCGCTAATTAAAGTTTTTTTTTGTGTTTTAAGCCTTTTTCCAGTTATAATATTCGAATTTTAAGTCGATATAACTCGCGAACCAGATCTCGCCGACAAAAAATCACCCTAATATTTGTAATCAAAAGATCTATCTCTGGTAAAAATTTGGGATCAATCCGACCAATGCCAGTAAACTCAACTTAACCCATAATAAGCACTTTGTAAAAAAAAATCTAGTTAAAATTTTTTGAAATCAAGTTTTGTAACTTAAAAAGTTAATAAAACTACGTCATGTTGCACCCCGTTAGAAAGGACTTTAATTACCCTTTCTATCGATACTATAACCGTCTTGATCGGATAAGTAGTTTTTGAAACATTTAAGAAAAACCATTTTAACTTTAAACCCCTGCCCCTCCCAAAGGGGGTACGTTCCCACGGGTTTGAACACCACACTCGACTTTTTAGAGGTCAAGGTCATATTTTTATTTTTAGCAAGTTCGGTATTCTTAATGAGTTCCAAACGATAAAAGCTGTTAACAGAAACAAATTAAAACCTGTCGCTTGCCGATCTAAATGTGATTTCTCTCTTGCGTTTAAAGTTTGAGAAAAACAGCTGTTCGTTTTTTGTGCAAATTATCTACAAAAAGTGCGCTCACGATATGTAAAAAAAAATGGTGGCAAATATTTGACGTTTAGCAAAATGGCAAATTTGCCATTTACCACATTCAAATGCCCAGCACTGTGAAAACCGCTAATTAAAAAAAATAAAAAACATGACAATTTATAAAATCCGTTTTGTGTTTGTTTGGCAAATACGTAAGTATATAATTTTTTATTTAGGTATAATCATGTTATGATTAATACGTGATGTTATTATTGGCTGCAATCATAATATGCTAAAAATGGGTTTCAGATTATGTTTAGCTAAAACCATACAGTGTGATTGGCCACAAACATAATATGTTTAAAAACGGTGTTTGGACTATGTTTGGTATAATCATACAGTATGTCACCACAAACATGTTTTTTTTTTGCGTGTTAATTCATAATGGGGAACATGAAAAGGCCTCGAATCAGAATAAACTCTTTTTCATTGCAATTTTTAATTTTTCTAAAAATTTAAGACATCCTGGTTTGTTTCTTACTAGTTTCATATTATCCAGTTATAATAATCTTCAAATTTCCATTATTTTCCTTAAATGAAATTCCTTAATACATGGAAGCAATTCTTATCGCCAAAAAAAAATCCCTAAATACACCGAAAGAATTATTGTTCATAATATCAATGAATATATTTCATAAAACCAAATTCATAGAATCTATGAAACAATTCATTGGCTGAATGAATATTCATTAGTATTTTGAAATATTTCATAGAATTTTATCCATAGATTTTGTAAGATTCATAGAAAAAATTCATAGAAAAAAAATGTCATTAATAATTTTTTAAAAATTAAAATAATGTTACAATAATTAAATAATTTGAATAAATATATTAAAAAAATATATTAAAAAAATATAAAAAATATAAAAAAAACATAAAAAACGTAAAAAAAAAAAAATATATTGCTGCCCAGGCGGGCTTCGAACCCAAGACCTACCGGCTGGGAAATTTATAATCGACGCTAGCTAGCAGCGCCACCAAAGGAGGAAAACATCGCCGACTAACACTTAGTTTTGTAATGTTCGTTATTTTTTTTTTTTGCAAATACACAAACATTTTGTTTTCTACAAACATACACACAGATTTTGGCAGAGCATTGCGGCAGAGCATAATATTTTAAAGCAGGATATTTAACAAAATAGATTTTAAGTGTTATAACTTGTTTATTTACTTTAGCTCAGTGGTTAGAGACTAAGCTTCACGAACAACTAGTATTGTGTTCGAATCTCGGTGGGGATCAGTTAAAAATAAATAAATTTTTAAAAATAGAATATTGTAAATAAATAAAAATAAAATAATAAAGTAAATAAAAATTAAATAATAAAATAAAAAAAAAAAATAGAATTGAACAATAAAATTTTTTTTCCATAGCCTATGAACTTTTTCATAGGTATCTGGTTTCTATGAATTCGTTTCATAGATTCTATGAAGGGCATCATTGGCTCACTTCTAATGATTTTTTTCATAGAATCAGTGTACGTTTTCATAGCCGTAATGAACAAAATTCTTTCAGTGTATATGAAAAAAAAAAAAATTTTAAGACATATTCCTCTTCTTTAGTCTTAGGACATAATTTCTTCCAATTAGTTTATCTTCTTAGATTTGAGGAAGTTTTTATACCCTCCAACTACAGTATGGGGGTATACTCACTTTGTCATTCCGTGTGTAACGCATCAAAATATCGATCTAGGACCCCATAAAGTATATATATTTATGATCAGTGATCGATTCTAAGACATTCTAGAGATGTCAGTCCGTCCGTCTGTCCATCTGTAGTTAACACGATACAGACCAAAATAAAAGAGTTAGACTCCCGAGATTTGGCACGAGTATGTCTTATGTTCCTAGGCAGGTTAAGTTCGTAAATGAGCAAAATCGGGCCAGGGGAAAAAAGTTCCCCCTTGAAGAATTAAACCAACCTCTGAAAATATAATTTTTTTACATGATTTTTTGTGTTTATGTTTAAAAAATGCAACATTTTTATGCTACAAGAAGTTCAGAGTCCTGCATTTGGACCCTGAGAATTAGAAAATGTCGTGTTTTTGGTCCGCCCCCTCTTTTATGGGCGTAGAATAAAAAAAAATTAAATTATGATAAACTTGCATTTCTTTAGTGCAAATAGCATAAGAATGGATTCTTAAACACATATTTGAGAGGAAATTTGCCCCCCAATCACCACACCCCCCCTCCCCCCCCCCCAAAAAAAAAAACGCCCCTGCATTTTTATTTTATTTTTTTGCATTTTGGAGGGTATAAAAGATTCGGCACAGCCGAATTTAACACTCTTACTTGTTTTTCACTATTTTAGTAAAATATTTATAGATTAGGGATTTTTTTTTTTCCAAAATCTTAAAATGCCGATATCTCGAAAACTGTGCCAGATAGAACAAAATGAAGGCCATTTTTGGTTCTTTGGATCGCCACAGTATTGCCTCTTCATATGTGTGGACCCCAAAAGGTCCTAACTTTGGATTTAAAAAGTTGGCATTCCTGAAAATGTTTAAATGCTCATATATCGGTAAGTATTGCCAACACAACAAAAAGTTCAAAAAGTTTGTAGCTCTTAACACGTAAAACAATACCGCCAAATACCCAAAAGCTTGCCGAGTAATAGTTTTAAAGTAATTGAGTTTTTTAAATTCTCAAGACCCCCTAAATTTACGTATCTCAAAAACTAAGCAAGGTATAGCGAAACGGACAAAAATGTTGGATCAACAACTATGACGATTCTTAAGGAACCCAACTGGGTTTGGGCCCATCGGGGTCTTAACCTATCAGGTCTTCACCCAATCGGGTCCTCAAATGTGTACGAACTAAATTGAAATAAATTTTTTACATTGTTTTCCTTAATTTTAATAAAAATATGAAAACAAAATATGGAAAACATAGCAATGGAGCTAAATCATTATCAATTTTCCTTGAATTTAGTTAATTATCCCATTTTTTAGTTATTTTTTTTTTTTCAGTGTAATATCAAATAATAAGACGATGTGATTAAATTTCTATTTTGGACAATTTTTTTTTATATAATGTTTTTTGCTTTAAAAAAGGATAACTTCAGGGACCGCCGGGAACACAAGAAAGAAAAACGATCTTACCAACATTTTTAGAATACATACATCATTTTGGAGCTTATTTTCATCAACCCCACATAGGGCCGAAGTGAAATTCTGTTAAAATAAGCACTTCACACACTGCCCTTTTCAGAAAGCCCTGCAATAGCTAATGCGCGCAAGTGGGTTTGTATTCTAAGTTTAAGCTACCACATGAGATATGAATTTTTTAAATACCCACAATAGACGAAATATTAAAAAGATACACTTCCCTCTACTAGAAATGGAAAATATATTTATCTACCCTAGATATGGCCCCAAGATCCCCGAAACATTAAGTGTTCTACGATGTATTCGGCGCTAAATAATTTTTCTAACAAATTATTATTTATAGCGTTCCTAAGGATTTGTAAAAAAAAATATGTACAGAACGGGCTGTTATCCTAATGAACATACATGAAAATATTGATATGTATTATTGTATTTTAAAACTGGTATACTATAGCAGATGTTTTTATACAGATTTATAGTAGAACCATTTGGTTTAGGCAATAGTTGAGGATTTAAAAACTATACCATAATTCAATAACAAATACATACATACATATGTACATTAAGGGTGTTCTTAACAGTAAGGGAAAAATTTAAAATGTTTTAATTGCTTGACACTGGGCAGAATTTTAATCCTTTGTACTAAAAACTTAATAATAAAAAATTTTAAGTTAATCCGATAACTTTAAGTGGACGCGGAAACGACCTGAAGTTTGAATAACGGATTACAAGGGGAAAAAATACTTTTTACTCATTTTCTCAATTTTTTCGATATTTAAAGTTAAGTTTGAATTCAAATGGTTACAGAATTGTGATGTGGAGTACATTACCTTTGTAATAAGGCAATAAAAACTAAAATCGGTTAAAAATCAGCCAAGTTATTACAACTGCCCCAGGCAACTAGCGTGTGGCAGACCACTTGATCAAAGATTTCGAGTTCAATTTTTGAAATTGATTGAAATTATCTACTATAGCAACATTTTTTTATTCTTTACTTCCCAATGTACTAAGGTGATAGGTATTTTTCATATTGTGTTATGCTAACTTGTTTTAAATTAATGTTAAAAAGGTCCAAATTTTTCGGCCCTGTTTTCAAATCTCCAATTTTAAATTTTAATTTTTTTAGGCAAATAAAATTTAAAAAATCGACCATTGGACCATAGGATTTTGTTAAGCACATATAAGGGAATAAAAATTACAAAAATTGTAGATATTCCTTTTTTCATTCGGCTAGTTTAGCGATTTTATTCCGGCGGATTTCGAGATATTAGTAATTTTGGTAACTTTTTTAGCTTTTAGTTAATTTTTTTATTTTTTTTTTAACAAACTTCATATGTTTTCTACCGAATTACTACAGAATAATATAGAATACTTCAATTCCTTTAATCAGGGCAAAATTGAGATATGAAAAATTGACCCAGTTAAAGGCCAAAGGTCAAATTTGAGAACAATTTGAATTTTTAAAGATTAACAATTTTTTTGAGCGGATATTTATGAACTCCTTGATGTTAATTTAATATGACTAAACATAAATGGTTTATTATTAAAATTCGGAAAATTAACCCATAAGTGCTATTGGGGTCTATATATTTTTTTTATTTAATGGAGAAAATATAAGTATTTTATTTCATAGGGTTATATAGACCCCAACAGCACTTAGGGGTTAATGTTCTGAATTTTTATAAGCCATTAATTTTTACATCTTATTAAAATAACATTTAGGAGTTTCATTAATATCCGCTCGAAAAATCTGTAAATCTTTAAAAATTCAAATTCTTCTAAAATTTGACCTATGACCTTGAACTGGGTCAATTTTTCATATCTCAATTTTGCCCTGATTAAAGAAATTGAAGTATTCTATATTGATCTGTAGTAATTCGGTAGAAAACTTACGAAGTTTGTTAAAAAAAAATAAAAAAATTAGCTAAAAGCTAAAAAAGTTACCAAAATCACTAATATCTCGAAATCCGCCGAAATAAAATCGCTAAACTAGCCGAATGAAAAAAGGAATGTCTACAATTTTTGTAATTTTTATTCCCTTATATGTGCTTAACAAAATCCTATGGTCCAATGGTCGATTTTTTAAATTTTATTTGCCTAAAAAAATTAAAATTTAAAATTGGAGATTTGAAAACAGGGCCGAAAAATTTGGACCTTTTTAACATTAATTTAAAACAAGTTAGCATAACACAATATGAAAAATACCTATCACCTTAGTACATTGGGAAGTAAAGAATAAAAAAATGTTGCTATAGTAGATAATTTCAATCAATTTCAAAAATTGAACTCGAAATCTTTGATCAAGTGGTCTGCCACACGCTAGTTGCCTGGGGCAGTTGTAATAACTTGGCTGATTTTTAACCGATTTTAGTTTTTATTGCCTTATTACAAAGGTAATGTACTCCACATCACAATTATGTAACCATTTGAATTCAAACTTAACTTTAAATATCGAAAAAATTGAGAAAATGAGTAAAAAGTCATTTTTTCCCCTTGTAATCCATTATTCAAACTTCAGGTCGTTTCCGCGTCCACTTAAAGCTATCGGATTAACTCCAAATTTTTTATTATTAAGTTTTTAGTACAAAGGAACAAAATTCTGCCCAATGCAACACAAAAATCCGAAATAAAAAAATAAGAACACCCTTAATGTACATGTGCATAAATGTATGAATCTACATATCGTTGGATATTGGATGTGCTTTATTTCAGCTATATTTTCCCAGTATCTATTCTTCATTGAAGATTAAATTATTCATACTTACATTTAGTTTAGTTATATCGTTTAACAAAGGGAATTTTTGTAAATGGTTTTGAATGAATATTAAATTAGAATTAAATAATATATTTATGTTGAATGAAATATTTAATTTAAATTTAATTACAGTACAAATAGATTTTTTTCGAAAATAGTATATTTATATTTTTTTAAATGCGTTTTTTTTTTTTGTATCCAATAGGGTCTTGATAATTTAAAAAAACTGAAAAATTCAAAAACTATTACTCAAAAAGCTTTTGGTTATTTAGCCGTGGGGTTTAAGCAGTCAAGAGGTACACCATTTGCAGATGTAATTCGTAAAAGATCAATTGTAATTCGAAGATTCTACTTGTAATTCGAAGATTCCATTTGTAATTCAAAGATTTCAATTGTAATTCACTTGTACTTGTAATTCGAAGATTCTATTTGTAATTCGAATATTCTATTTGTAATTCGAAGATTTCATTTGTAATTCGAAGATTACAATTGTAATTCATAAAATATCAATGGAAATTCAGTTGATATTTTTCGAATTACAATTGGAATCTTCGAATTACAAATGGAATCTTCGAACTACAAATAGAATCTTTGAATTACAAGCATAATCTTCGAACTACAAATGGAATCTTCTAATTACAAATGGAATCATCGAATTACATATGGAATCTTCGAATTACAAGTAGATTCTTCGAATTACAATTGATCATTTACGAGTAACATCTGTAAATGGTGTAGATGAATGCTTCTGTAATTTCTGTGGTATCGGCAGTACTTACCGAGATATATGCATTCCCGAAATCTCGGGAATACCAAACTTGTTGTCAAAATGAGTACCCAATTGTGTCCCCAGATGTGTAAAGAAATGCTCGTCCATATTTTCACAGTAGTAATTTATTTTGAAAATTTTATCCGTTTCTCCATATCTTGTTCAATTTTTGAAGGTTAACAATTTTAAGTTTTTTTATCCTTTCCCAGCAAAAACATGGTAATGAGTTGTGAAAAGTAATCATTACCAAGTACATTATTTATAATGAGTACCCATTACCATTAACATTATTTTAAGCCCAAAAGTAACTACTTTTCAGTAATATATTATAAAAGCACTTCTAAGTAATAATATCTCCTTGAACTTGCAGTTTTTAACCTTTACAATTTAATTAATTAAAAAAGTACTTAAAAACTTAATAAAAATTACGCAATTTTTAATTTTTTGTAAAAATAAGTTAAATTTTAAAAGTTTTAATTAACTAATTATTTTACTTCTTATTGGTAATGGGTTTTTACTCCTTATTAGTAATCCGAGTCAGTAAGAGGGCCAGACAGTTCGATTTCCGGCCAAAAGTCCTTATTTGTAAATTCTCAAAAAAACGTTTACCAGTTTGTTGGGCATATATAGAACCAGGTTTTCTGAACTTATTTTTATGATCCAATTACACCCTTTCCTTTGACAGGTCTTCAAAGTTAAAAAGTTGGTAAAAAAAATTTTAAAAGTGGAGATAAATTTTTATTTTTTTTTTCCAAACTTCTATTGCTAATGTTTTACTTTTTGTTTGAGTGGTTCAACCTTATATATAAGCCTTTGTAACGAAAATAACATGGACAAATATAACTCATTTGCCTTTCAGCAATTCGCGTTTTTTGTGAAAAAAGTTATAATTTTTTAGCTATTTACCTCGCGCCGAAAAAATCCTAAGCGATCCTCAGTTCGATTAAATTACAGCTATATATGCACACTCAAAATAATTCTGCAGTAAAAATATTAGTAAGTGATTTGGTACCAAAATCTACTAATAAGTTACTAATTACCAGTAGTACGGTAGTTTTTTAGTATCTTCAAAGTACTAAAATTAGTAATTTTTACTGGTTTTGAATAATATTAGTAAAAAATTTTAGTATTGATTACCAACGCCTGCACTAGATCATTTTGAACTAAAAAATTAGTTCATTAGTAAAATTTTTAGTATTGAATACCCACGTTTTTTTTTGGGTGCAGTGGTCCGAGATTTGTTTTTTAAAAAAATAATTTAACCCAAAATAATGTTTTACTTGAATAGTTTTTTTATCGTCAGAGAGTGCCTTAAGTGTAGGAAAAAAATATGTACATTTCTAGATTTTTTGTAGAATTATGGAAAATATCAGTTACACCATTTCCAATTAAATTCAATGATTTTTTATTGAATTTCCAAAATAAAGAAAAAAGTGAATAATTTATCCTCGCCATTTCCAAAAGCTTTTCTGAAACTAAGTAAGTCATTTACACCATTTCCATATTTATATCAAAAAAAAAAAAATATATATATATATAAAAGTTATGTGCGTGGATTTAACTTCAGACACTCTTAATACTCTTAAAACAAATTTTAAGTTAGATCAGACAAAGTTAAAAAATCTAGTCGCCATATTGTTTCCGCCATATTGAATTCTATCAGTTCGATTTTAAGATAACAGACCCGGAAATTTACTAGGCCACACTTTAAGTTAGATTCAACAAAGAAAAGGAATATAACTGTTTTTTTTATTACTTGTAACAAACTTTAATAAGCATATTTAGTCCGCCATTTTGTTTTTCAAAATTCACGCCAGTAACTCAGATTCAGTAACTCCAAAACCCCCTTAAAACAAAACTTGAGTTAATTCGGACAATTATTAAAAAAATTTGTTCGCCATATTGGATGCGCCATTTTGATTTTTTCCGTTTTTAGTTAAATTTTGAAATCAGCGACCCCGAAATACTCTAGAAGCACATTTTCAGCCGGATCCAACAACGATAAAGACTTTTGGCCGGAGTTGGGTCATTCTTTAAACTTTAAGAATCATATTTAGTCCGCCATTTTGTTTTTTAAAATTCGGAGTAACAATTCTTATTCAGTAACTCCAAAACCCTTATAAAACTAAATTTGAGTTCAATCGGACAATTTAAAAAAAAATTGTCCGCCATATTGCATTCGCCATTTTGATTTTTTTGGTTTTTAGCTAAATTTTGAAATCAGCGACCTCGAATTCCTCTAGAAGCACATTTTCAGACGGATCCAACAACGATAAAGACTTTTGGCCGGAATTGGATCATGCTGGCCCTGTGTGCATCCCCGCAAAACTTTGGTAATGGGTGGTGATTATATAACACATTACCATGTATGTATATCCATTATTAATAGCATTATTTTGGCATGTCTTACCAAACTTTTGTTTAAAAATATATTATTTCGAGGTCAATAATAATGACAAGGGAAACCAAAAATATGCAGTATCATGTTTTTTCCTGTGCATTTAATTGATAAATGGGTAAGATATTTAACCGTTTCAGAAGTTTTTAAGAAATCTGGCATCAATTTTTTAGAGCATATTTTTGCATATTTTAGCCTTAAGAGCATATTTTTGCATATTTTAAGGTTAAGAGCATATTTTTAGAGCATATTTTCAATTTTAAGAGCATTTTTTCACTTTTTAGAGCATTTTTTAACATTTTTAAATATTTTTTTATTTTTAGAGCATTCTTTTCCAATTTTTTTTATAAAAACATTTATTTTTAAATTTTTCTTCCAACAAGGATTTTTTCAGCAATTATGGAATAGTGACGATTTATTCCCCTTTGGCCTGTTCTTGCTTTATATCGGTATATGAAACTATGTTTTCTTTAGATCTAAGTATATTCAGCAACTTTTTAGAAAATATTAAGGCAAATATTTTTATAGAACATATTTAACCCTCTAACTATCGCACATAACGGTATTTTGAGGGTCTATTCTCTAACAAATTGTAAAAAACACCACATAAAAGGGGACATAATTTTTTTAAGAGCATATTTTTGTAGTTTTTAGAGCATATTTTCCGTTTTTAAGAGCATTTTTTAAACGCATAAAACGTGTTTTTAGAGCATATTTTTGGTTTCCCTGATAATGACTTACTTACGATGTGTTATGTAATACATTATAATTGCACAAAATTCCATTAACAATAATGACAAAATAATATTAAAATAGCTAAATAATATTAAAAAATTAAAAAAAAAACAAAAAATCTTTAGCTTGTGCTGAATTCGAACCTCCAGTCTCTTGTTTGTTTCGCCGACGCACAGTGGGGTGGATGCTACCTAAAATGGCGATTAATAGATAGAAGACTTAATTTTAAAATATTATAATTTTTTATTGATGAGTTATCTTAAACACATAAAAACACAGCATTTTCGAAAAAAAACATTGAAAAAAAAATTGTTTAGGCGCTTTATTGTTTTTCGGATATAATATCTTATTTCACAATTTTTCTGTAACTTTGGAACAAAAAGCTATACATTAATAAATAAAATAGCAAATTATAGCGAACTTAATGTGCTATTAAAAACTTTAAAAAGTAAATATATCGTATGTATTTTTATTAGTATAAATTTAATTTAAAATTCGATTTTTGTTTTTCACTAAATCTCATTAATGTACAAATTTATCTCAAAAAGTCGCGAAACAGAAGATTAAAATTTTTTGTTAATGGATAATCATAAATAAATAAAAACAGAGTATTTCAAATGAAAAAATTGGAAGAAATTTGTTTTAACCTGTTACGCCTTATTTTTTATTTTTTTTTTTGTTTTTTGTGGAAAAAAAACATAATCCGCAATTTTCGCTATAACTTTGATTTCAAAATATATTTTGAGAACAAGTGAATGTGTGTGTGGAAGAAGGTGCTAAAATCCAATTTTTTGAAATCGAGTTTTTTTGCAAAATCGTATCTTCCTTCAATAGTTCGACCTATTTGCCAACAAATTTGTTAAAAACTTGATCGTTTTCGGTCATTAAATTGACCTGAAAAGTTTAATTCTAGCTATTTTTGGAAATATTTTATATTTTTCTCCGAATACTAACATGTATTTTGCAGTTAAACTAAAGGTGGTATATCAAAATTCTTGCGTGTGAGATGGTTAACGTGTAGAAAACATCCCAGGCTTTAACATGTGCCCATTGGTTTGGCAAAAAACGCTTTCATATCTAATCTATCTATAGTTAAAGTGTGAATATGGAAAAAGGTGCTATATCCATACAAAAACACAATATTGTTTTACGAAATACTAAGGGCGGATTTAGATAATCTATCCAATTTTTGAGTTTAAACTATAAAATTGAATGGTTAGTAACTTATATTATAAATTGTGCAAATTTTTTTTAACCCGTTACGCGAAAATCTGTTCAAAATAAACCAAAAACCACTTGTTTTTTGTTAAATTAACTACCTTTTATTATTCTTATATAAAAATTAGTATTGCTGGACCCCGTCTAAATTTTGCAGAATTCATCATGCCAAATTTTAATTTTTAAAAAATAACACAAAAAACATAAAACTACTTGGCAAATGTATTGAAATTCCTAGTAGAAATTGTAACATAGCACCTTATTCCACTAGAACAAAATTTCACATGCAATTTTTTGCTACTTCCGTTCATTCTATTTTAATGAAATTTTGTACTTAGATGCAAATGGTCAATCTTTGTCGATCTGCAAAAAGAAAATTAAGAAATTTAATTTTTTTCGCGACTTATTTAGTTTTTTGCTTCTCCTATACAATTTGGTTTTTGGATTATAGCACCTTGTTCCACACCCACATTCAAGTAAATAAATATAAAATAAATAAAATATGTATTCTTTTTAGTAATTAATTAATAGTAATTAATTCAATTCTAATCTAGTTTTTATTTTTAATTCAGTAAATGCAAACATTTATCTCAAAAAGTTACAGACGAAAATTATTACAGGATCAGAACACAATAATTCAAGGTCCAGTTGATGGGGTTATATATAGTGTGTTTTCATCCAATCACTCACGCACTCATCTCTCAAAAAGCAAAATGCATCAACAAAAACAATAAAATTCCAAAAATATGGAAATTGGCAGTACTTAAAAACAACAAGTAAGAGTGATGTGAGAGAATCTTCTATACCAGCGGTTACCAACCTTTTTGGCTCGCGTACCCCTAATTTTAAATTTTATCAGCCGCGTACCCCCAGCGAGTATTTTTGTTTTCGTTAAAAAATTTCTCATATAAATATTAGAGTTAATTTTGAAATTTTTGATCTGCGGGTATTATCATTTTTTTGAAGGCTTTAGGGGAGATCAAAATAATGGTGGTATTTTTTGGGAAAATTTTTCGCTCCTTGGGGTGGTTTAATGCATCTGAAAACGCGGATTTTGAGCTGATTTTTCTGCAGAGCAATAACAGCAGAAAATATTGCAAATCTGATTTCACCAGTCGATTCTACACCAAAATTTAAAACAACGGACGTTTTTGAACTCTTAAAAAAGTTCCAAAAACACATCACAGAGGGCGGAAATAAAATGTTTTTGATTTTTTTTAAATGTTTTTTTTTAATACAAGGGCAGATCAACAATTCCGTGACTTTTCGAATGAAACACCCTGTATATATGTACAATGAAAGGACATTTTAAAATTTCTACTCTATCAGAAACCGTCTCAAAAATTACCAAAAACACGTTTTTTGAGAACTTTGACATACATTTTCTCAAAAACTTGACATCTTAGAAAAATTTGGGAGCCATATTCGAAATCAGCATCGAATTGTTAATAGAAAACAAGTGGTCAGATTTCAAATATCACAAAAATGCTCTATTAATTGCACAAAAATACGTTTTTTGTAAACTTTGACCTCAACTTCTTAAAAACCTGGCGTTATGGAAAACTTTGGAAGCCAGATGTTGAACCAACATTGAAAGGTTAATCTAAAACAAATGTCCAAATTACTAAAATTTTGCGTACCATCGCGAACAGTTTCGCGTACACCCTAGTGGTACGCGTACCATAGGTTGGTAACCGCTGTTCTATACCATTTAAATTTTAAAAAAACTAAAAAATAAAGGGGCGTTTTTTGATAGGGGCTCGGTGGGGACGTAGGGAGGCACTTTGGCCCTTGCAATTAATCATTCTAAATTAATTTTTATTGGTTTTTGCTCTTAAGTAATACAATTGTATCATTATTATATCATTTTTTTTATAACCACGCCCAAAAATGGTGCGGGCGTGAGTGTGCGTGATCTAAAATTACTCACGCACCCATCTCTAATAAACATTACACGCATTAGCTGCAGTAACAACTACCATACGGAAGATAAAGACAACAAATAATAAAAAACAACTTGATTTTTAGTTTGTTTTATTTCACATGAATTTTTAGCAACTGGAGGCCTTTCACAAAAAAATTAATTGGTCAAAAACCGCAAAAAACCGCAAACAGACATTCAGGGATTTATTAGATAAAATCTCATATTTTAAGACCATATAAGTGGTTTTTCACTCTTTCACAGACAAAGTTGTTGAAACTCAATATTTATATAAAAAATACCCCTTTTTTAGAGCAATTTTAGAGCAATTTTATTAATATTTTTTTTTTAAATGTTTCTAAAACATTTTTCTAAACAAAAAAATTTTTAATATATGCTCAAATACCTTAAGTAAAAGGATCCATTATAAGACTTTCAATTTTATAGGTCTTAATACAATAAATAGTTACTTGAAATATAAAAATTTTCTCTTTAAATCAATGCGCGCAAAAATAACAATAATTATTGAACTTTAAACACACAGTGCAAATAAAATAAACAACTTAGAACTTTTTTTTTGCCATTAGTGATGTTGAGTGATGTGAGTGTTTAGAGGTTCCAGAAATGAAAAAAAAAAAAATTAGGTAAATTTTTAATAAAAAAAAAAATAAAATCATGCAAGCTCACACAAAAAGTTGATTCACTCACACATTTTTTTTCACTCACAATTACTCACATCTCTAGTTCATAAGGTAATGCTGCTAAAATTTGTTTCGATGAGCCATGAAAGATAACCGAATACGGTATCCTTCATAGGAAGACTATCTACCTGTAGTTATTCCCCTGAGGACTTTTCTCCCTAATCCCGGGATTCAGAAAACCAATCCTGATTGGAAGCCCTAGTATTAGTCGAATAGAAAAAAAGTAAAATTTTGTTTAACATTTTTTATTTTTGCCAGATACCAAATATAACAGTTATATGTGTATTTTTGCTTTAAAAAAATCGTTAAACGAATGTTGTCCAAACTAAGTATTTTATATATGAAAGGATGTCTAGAGATGTCCCGTGTTTAAATTTGAAATAACTTTTATTTTTTGATTTTTACAATAACAGTAAAAAATAACCGTTATTAAAAACTTTTTGTTCAAACAATCTAAAATAACTTTTATTTTTTATTTATTGGATTAAATAACTGTTATAACAGTTATTTTTAAAAAAAAATCAATCAAAGTTTATATCTTTAAATCAATGATTGAAGTATTAGCTATCAATAGGATTCTTCTGCATGCGTTTATTGTTGTTTTATTTAAATTATTCAATTTTTGTAGGGCTCAAAGAGTTTTTAATAACAGTTATAAAAAATAAAAGTTTTTTATTTCTGTTATTTTGAACAGATATTTATATAAATTAATTCAAACTGTTATTTTTAATTTTTATTAAAAAAAATATTTTTGAACAGTTTAATTTGATTTTTTTTAATAACTCACATAACTGTTATGGTCTCTGATTTTTGCGTATTTTCTTTTATTCGGTTCTGATTGTTTATTTAAAAAAATCCTTCCCAAAGTTTTATTTTTAATATTTTGTTTTAAATTTGACTTAAAAATTATTTTGTTGGGCCGCAAATAGTTAAATTGATTAACTTATCTTTCAATGCTTGTAAAAATATTGGCCCGTACCAAAGAAAAATAAAAAGCCTATTTTAACAAAAGTTTTATTTGAAATTTCAAATTTTCCATACATTTGTTGAAAGTCGGTTATGAAAACAAAAATAATTTGTTTGGAAATAAAATTAAAAGTCAATTTTAAATTTATATTATTTTTCTGTGGATTCAGTGAATATGTTTATTAAATTTAAAACAAATACTTAGCAGAACATGTTTTGCTGGGATGAGAAATTTATTTATGTAATTAATTTCAATGTACATATTTTTGTTTCGCTACCCATACTATTGCATGTACTCTCATTACCGATTGTGAGTACACCAGTGCGTATGAATAATAATATTTATAAGAATATAAAGCATATAAGTGCGTATACTTTATATGAATTAATTTTTGAAAATATACGTATGATGCATACAAAAGTAATAAAATATATGTATTTGCTAAATTAAACAATGCCTCAATTGAATAACGACGTAAATACAAACATATTTAACAAAAATTATATTCAATAAAAAATTACACAAAAACAGTTTTTTTTTTGTAAAATTTAGTTATTTTTTAAGTAAAAATAAATTTAAGTCACTAAAATAGTGTTTTAAGCATTGTGGAGGGTATTATTGCCAGAAGAAATTAAATTTTAAAAAATGTTCACATCTTAAAAAGTGTATCTTAAGTCCTTATTTAAATCATTCCAATTTAAATTTTGTTTAATAATGTGTATATTAATTAACAAATTCAAATGAATACACCTACATTTACAAATTAAATAATTTTAAAATTAAATTCAAATGTTTAAATTCCACTATTTCGTAACTTAAATGCAATATATATACAGTGACGAGCAAAAGTGTAACAGGGTTCACATTGCTTAGATAATCTGCTCTATATTTTAAACTACACAAAATAAAGTATTGAAGTTTTTTGATAATTTTATTAGTTAATTGATCAGAATTTATAAACATTATCGAAATATGCTCTAAAATTTTTTATAAAAAAAATATAGTAAAAATTCCATAAAAAGGCAAGTGTAACATCATTGCACTCATGATTTTTCTACATAAATCTTTAGGACAACTTTTATATTTCGCGCATATAGACCCGGATTTTGCAATTTTTTTATAAAACTTAATAAATAACATAAAAAATAATTCATTTGTTGAAAAGAAATTTTGGGTAAACATTATTTTTAACTCAAAAGTCCGTCCTTTTTACGTTTTTTTGGGGAACCACGCATATTTATCAAGCTAAGAATTTGCAGAAATTATTTTTTTTGAATGGTGTTTATATCAGGCGATAATAGAGACCATTTATAAAAAATTTCGTAAATGGATTGTTGCTTTTGCAATTAGTAAAAAAAAAGTTATTGTGTACTGGGGTTGGGTTTCTGGAGGAATTTCAAATATTTTTGCCGAAATTCGACATTTTTCGGCTGAATAAAGGCCACTTTTGCCTCAAGAAGTGTTTTCTTAATTCAGCCGTAAATAAATCAACAAGTTATATCACCAGTTGATCATAAATTTTGTTAAGAATGGGTTTATGCCGTTTAAAACCACTATCACATTTCGTGGTTTTGGACATTATCCTCGGGGTAGTGCCATAGTGTCAAATTATCGAATCAGAACGCAATCTTTGGAGTTAATTTTTTCAGAAAGAACAAAAATAAATAATGTTTAATAAATAAAATTCTTTTGCTGCTCTTATCATTGGACGAAATTCACTAATTCAATTTAGGTACCCCAAACAATAATTTTAAATAGGGATTTAATAATAACTACATTCTTTATAACAATATTGTCAATCTACTGATGATTTTAATTGACGATATATTTAAGACCGAATATAGAAAAACATCATCGGCCAGAATTGGCTCGTATTCATCCGAAAAATGTTGAATATCTGCAAAAATATTTGAAATTCCGCCAAAAACCCAAATTGAGTACCCAACAAAAAAAATTGTATTACATAATTGCAAAATAAAAAAGTAAGAAAGCTATATTCGGCTGTGCCGAATCTTTAAATACCCTCCACCAATGTGATGATTTAAAAAACAAAAAAGTTTGTTTTATTTATACCTCAGGAAATAAAAAAGTACCAAAAAGTGTACTTTCGGTACCTTTAATAAAAGGTACTTTTTATTAAAGGTACTTTTTATAGAAGGTACTTTTTATAAAAGGTACTTTTTATAAAAGGTACTTTTTATAAAAGGTACTTTTTATAAAAGGTACTTTTTATATAAGGTACTTTTTATAAAAGGTACTTTTTATAAAAGGTACTTTTTATAAAAGGTACTTTTTATAAAATGTATTTTTTATAAAAGGTACTTTTTATAAAAGGTACTTTTTATAAAAGGTACTTTTTATAAAAGGCACTTTTTATAAAAGGTACTTTTTATAAAAGGTACTTTTTATAAAAGGTACTTTTTATAAAAGGTACTTTTTATAAAAGGTACTTTTATAAAAGGTACTTTTTATAAAAGGTACTTTTTATAAAAGGTACTTTTCATAAAAGGTACTTTTTATAAAAGGTACTTTTTATAAAAGGTACTTTTTATAAAAGGTTCTTTTTATAAAAGGTACTTTTTATAAAAGGTACTTTTATAAAAGGTACTTTTTATAAAAGGTACTTTTTATAAAAGGTACTTTTTATAAAAGGTATTTTTTATAAAAGTTTTTTTTTTATAAAAGGTACTTTTTATAAAAGGTACTTTTTATAAAAAGGTACTTTGAATAAAAGGTACTTTTTATAAAAGATACTTTTTATTAAAGGTACTTTTTATAAAAGGTACTTTTTATAAAAGGTAATTTTTATGAAAGGTACTTTTTATAAAAGGTACTTTTTATAAAAGGTACTTTTTATAAAAGGTACTTTTTATAAAAGGTACTTTTTATAAAAGGTAATTTTTATAAAAGGAACTTTTTATAAAAGGTACTTTTTATAAAAGGTATTTTTTATAAAAGTTTTTTTTTTATAAAAGGTACTTTTTATAAAAGGTACTTTTTATAAAAAGGTACTTTGAATAAAAGGTACTTTTTATAAAAGATATTTTTTATTAAAGGTACTTTTTATAAAAGGTACTTTTAATAAAAGGTACTTTTTATGAAAGGTACTTTTTATAAAAGGTACTTTTTATAAAAGGTACTTTTTATAAAATGTACTTTTTTTAAAAGGTTCTTTTTATAAAAGGTACTTTTTATTATAAAAAGTACCTTAAATAAAAAGTACCTTCTGTACCGTTTGAAAACGGTACAGAATTTTCGGAAAGTACTTGTTCCAAAATGTTTTATTTCACTAAAGGATCCTACATTCTAAATTTCAAGTTTGAATAAAATTTCAGTAAATAAAAAAAAGTATCAAAAGTACTTTTTTACCCATTTTACCTCAGTAGAATCAACATTGGCAAAACCCGAGCCTTAGTGAATCTTTTTTCCGGAAGGTGAACCGACATTGCAAATTTCCATTTTCTAGTACCATTATTTAAGGAAATATAAAATGTAACAAAAGTACATATTTTTACCCTTTTTACCCTATTAGAAAAATCATTAGATCCCTTAGGGGATCTATATTCCGGGAGGTGAACATACAGTCCAAATTTCAAGTCTATGTGACAATTTTTTAAGGAAATATAAAAGGTGCCAAAAGTACAGATTTTTTCCCTTTTTACACTCTTAGAATCAACATTGGCAATAATCCAGCCGTACTGGATCTATATTCTAGGATGTGAACATACTGTCCAAATTTCAAGTTTCTATGACCATTATTTCAGGAGATATAAAAAGCACCAAAAGTACAGTTTTTTACCCTTTTGACCCCCTTAGAATTAACACTGGCAAAAATCCAGCCTTGATGGATCTATATTCCGGGAGGTGAACATACAGTCCAAATTTCCAGTCTCTATGATCATTATATCAGAAGATTTAAAAAGTACCAAAAGTACAGTTTTTTACCATTTTTACCCCCTTACCATTGGCTAAACTCCAGCCATAGTGGATCTATATTTCGGGAGGGTAACATACAGTCCAAATTTCAAGTCTCTATGACCATTATATCGGGAGATATAAAAAGTACCAAAAGTACAGTTTTTTACCCTTTTTACCCCCTTAGAATCAACATTGGTAAAAATCCAGCCTTAGTGGATCTTTATTTCGGAAGGTCAAACTACAGTCCAAATTTCAAGTCTCTAACTTCAGCGGTTTGGGCTGGGCGATGATGAAAGAGTATGTCAGTCAGTCATATTACTCTTTTATATATATATAAATTTTCCGGACTTGGGCGATTTTTGCCATAAAATTTATTTCTGTCTTTTATTATTAACAAAATTTATTTTTTTAAATGAAAATATTTTTTTTTTTTAAGAAATCTGAACAAAATTGAATTTTGGCGATATTTTACATCCGATTTGGCGACAAAGCCAAAAAAACAGTCTGGCAACCCCGTTAATATGACGAAGCAAAAAATGGACACACACACACACATGCTATATAAAAATAACTATTGATCTTTTTATTATTACTTAACGAACTTTTTTTTAATTAAATTTAGATTTTGTTTTACATATTTTAGAGCTTTTTTGTAAAGATTTTTTTCCTTTTTCTCAGTTTTTTTTTTTTTCATTTCCGTTTTCTTTCTTATGTATCACACAAAATATGATTTAATTTAGGGTTATGTTGAAAAAAACTATGTGTTTTTTAGTAATTCGCTCATAACTTTTAAAATACTTAACCGATTTAAAAAAAAAAATAAAACTCCAAGCGTTTAAATCGGTTTCGGAGTATTGCCAAAAACGTGATTTCAACAAACAGACAGACAGACAGACGGACGGACAGACAGACAGACAGACGGACATCGCTAGATCGACTTAAAATCGATCAAGGATCATGAATATATATACTTTATGGGGTCCTAAACCAATATTTCAATGTGTTACATACGGAATGACAAACTTATATATACCCTCTATCACCAGAGTGGAGGGTATAACAAACCACTTATGAATTTGATTATAAATGGGCTCTACTATCGCCGGATATAAACGCCATTCCAAAAAAATAATGTCTGTATATTCTAAGCTTGAGTAATACGTGTGGCTCTCCTAAAATCGTTAAAAGGACGGACTTTTGAGTTAAAAATAATGTTTACCCAAAATTTCTTTTCAACAAATGAATTATTTTTTATGTTATTTATTAAGTTTTATAAAAAAATTGCAAAATCCGGGTCTATATGCGCGAAATATAAAAGTTGTCCTAAAGATTTATGTAGAAAAATCATGAGTGCAATAATGTAACACTTGCCTTTTTATGAAATTTTTACTATATTTTTTTTTTTTTAATTTTACAGCATATTTCGATAATGTTTATAAATTCTGATCAATTAACTAATAAAATTATCAAAAAACTTCAATACTTTATCTTGTGCAGTTTAAAATATAGAGCAGATTATCTAAGCAATGTGAACCCCTTTACACTTTTGCTCGTCACTGTATATATATATATTCCCGTCGTTCCTATAAGGAGCATAGGGCCTCAACAAATGTTCTCCATTCGGATCTATCCATCGCAATAGTTTTTACTTCATTCCACGTTCTTTGCATTTTTCTGGTTTCGTTTTGGATTTGCCTCCGCCATGTGTGAGCTGGTCGACCCTGTCTGCGGCTCCCCTGCGGGTTCCATTCAATAGCATTTCTAGCGATATTTGATGGTTCTTTGCGGATGGTGTGTCCAATCCAATTCCACTTTCTTTTTCGAATTTCTGTAGATATTGGTGTTTGGTGTGTTTCGTCCCACAGGTTTTGATTAGAAATGGTCTGTGGCCAAAAAATTCTTAGAATTCTGCGAAGACACCTATTTACGAACACTTGAAGTGATTGGGTGTCCTTAACACTTGCATTCCAGGACTCACAGCCATACAGCAGTGTAGATTTAACGTTGGAATTGAAAATGTTTATTTTAACACGGCGGGAAATCGCAGACGATTTCCATACTCTGCTGAGCTGTCCAAATGATTGCACTCAGAAAAAAACTAACTAAAAAATGGGAAAATTAACTAAATCCAAGGAAAATTGATAATGATTTAGCTCCATTGCCATGTATTCCTACTTTTTAGTCCATATTTTTCTTAAAAATTAGGACCAATTTGAACTATAAAGTGGGAAAAAATTTCCCATCTTTTAGTTAAAAAAACATTTTTGATGGGGACATTTTTCCTAAAAATTAGTTAATTTCATATTTTTATTGGTTTATTTGTAGAATAGTATGTGAATACACACCGAATTCTCATTATGTACATTTTTTATCTATATAAATAAAAATCAATTGTCGTTCGTTGGTAACAGCATCAGTTGAGAACGGCTGGACCGATTTGGACAATTTTTTATTGGAAATGTTCGTTATAGCCCAACTTAGGTTTTTACGTAAAGAAAAATTGACCACGCCCACTTTTACGCCCACTTTTTTCGATTTATCTAAAATCGGAAAACGGCTGTATCGATTTGGGTAATTTTTTATTTAAATGTTCGTAATAATCCAATTTAAGTTTGTACTGAAAGGAAAATCGACCACGCCCACTTTTGCGCCCACTTTTACGCCCACTTTTTCAATTTATCTAAAATCTGAGAATGGCTGGACCAATTTGACAATTTTTTTTTAAAATGCATTTTCATCATATTCCAACTTTGATTTTTACGAAAAAAAAAAATTTGCTACTACCACTTTGGCTAATTTTTGTTGAAAATGTTCGGCATAATTCAAATAAGGTTTTTATGGGTAGTAGAATTTCCCACGACCACTTTTTGCTATGTATCGAAAGAACTAAGACGGCTAGACCGATTTGGATATATTCCACAAAAAATTTTAAAGAAAAGAAAAATTGTGCACACCCCTTACTTTTTCCGATATATATCATTGAATGGGTGGATCAATTTATCTAATTTTGTTTTTAATGTTCGTCATAGTCCAGCAAAAATTTTTCAGAAAGAATAATTTTCCACTTCTATGCCCACTTTTGAATGGATGGACCGAGTTGGTTAAATTCAAATAAGGTTTTACGGTAAGATAAGTTGTCCACCCTCTCCTTTTTTCGATATATATAAAATTTACTCCATAGAAAAATAAAATAGAATAATAAAATATAAATAAAAATCATATGTAGTTCGTTGGTAAACGCATCACTTGAGAACTGGCCGATTCGGATAATATTTTTCTTTAATTTCGTCTTATTTTTTTTAATGTTTTTCTTTGTTTTTTTTTTTTGAAAAAACAAATTAATCACGCCTCCTTTTTTCAATATATCAGAAATCGGAGAACCGCTGGACTTAATTTTTTTTTTTAATTTTCGTCATAGTCCAATTTAGGTTAAAACGAAAATAAAATTTGTTCACGCCACTTTTATTTCGATATATCTAAAATAGAAGAACGGCATGGCCGATTTGGCTATTAGTAGTATTTGTTGACGTTCGTGATAGTACAACTAAGGTTTTTACGGAAAGATAAATTGTCCACTCCCACATCGAAGAAGACTGGCCTGATTTGTTAAATTTTTTCTTCAATGATCATTATAGTCCAAGTAAGGATTTTGAAATAATTATTGGCCTCCCCCACTTAAAAGCTCACATTTTTCAACATCTTTAAAATTTGCAACACTTGAGAACGCCTCGGCCGATGTGGCTAATTGCTTTAAATGTTTGCAATGTTCCATATAATTGTTTGGAAAGAAAAATTGTCCTCAGTCACTTTTTTCGATATATCTACAATTCGTTTTTACTCTAATTCGATCTATTAAAAAAAATATTTTTTAATATATTCCGCTTAAACTTGATAAAAATGATTTAAAATACTTTGGGATTTTTACCATATGTACAATTTTAACTTACCACACAAATTTGACGCCCACTTTTGTCTAAATATGTCGACTACTAATGACCTGACTGTTTTTTTTTTATATTGATTATAGTTTTAATTTAAGAAAATTTAAATGAGAAATGTGTCCCTAAAAAATGAAAAATTCGGGAAAACTATAAAGGTTTGTTTGAACTCCAGACAATAGCTCACGATAAGAACGAGGAATATGCGTACCCGGCTAAAAATGAATTGTATATGAGCATATATGAACACATCTGACCATACATCATTAATTCGAAAACATATATGATCATATATGAACATATATTAAAATTGGCGCTTATTCAATATATGACCATATATGGTATAACTTATGATAATATGCGATCATATATTGGCCCATCCTTAACATAAATTATCATATATAGGTTAGGTTAGGTTGTAAGTGGCTGCTGACGTTTTACGTCAACACACGTAGACTCTGAGGTCCATTGTGATACCACGGGACCGTAATAGGTTTCCCTACTAGTCCCTGTCGTTAAACCATTTTGAGCTTCTTATAAAACTCCTTAGATGTTGAATTTTGACATCCAACAAATCAGAAAGATCGTACAGCTCCCTAGATCCCAGTGAAGCAAGTCTCTGACCAGAAAGTGCCGGGCAATGGCAAATAAAGTGTTCGATAGTTTCCAACTCCTCTTCATCCATGCAACTTCGGCAAAAGTCATTCGACGGCACATTTAACCGCTCTGCGTGCTTCCCTATAAGACAGTGTCCGGTAATTATAGAAACCACCGTCGAAATCTCTCCTCTTGGAAGCGACATCAGCTCACTTGTGCGCCCCTGATTAAGAGAAGGCCAAATCAGTCGTGTTGTCTCACACGTCCATCCATTTGCCCATCTTTGATTAGTCTCCGTCGCAGAACAAAGCCGTAGGTTTTGCTTGCAAGTTTCTAGAGGCATACCAACACATTCCAATTCTGTTGGAACCTGTAAGGTAGTTCCTAGTCTTGCAAGCTCATCGGCTTTGCAATTCCCTGGAATGTCTCTGTGCCCTGGGACCCATATGAGTCGTATGTTAAACTGCTTGGCCATCTCATTTAAAGACGTGCGGCAGTTAAGGGCAGATCTTGTTTTCAGAAACATTGAATCCAGGGACTTGACCGCGGCTTGACTGTCAGTATAGATGTTGACTGCGGTTGTAGACAAGACATTGCAGCTCAACCAGTCAGCCACTTCTTTTATTGCCAGCATCTCTGCCTGGTAAACACTGCAATGATCTGGCAATCTACGAGCCAGGCTCAACCCAAGCTCTTCCGAATAGACTCCAAAGCCCACTTGTTCGTGCAGCCTCGATCCATCTGTGTAAAAATTTATGGTAGCTCCACTACCCGGAGTATCCCCCATCCAAGACTCCCTGGATGGTATCATAGTGGTAAAGTGGCGCTCAAAGAGGCTCAAAGAGGGAGCACAGTCCACATTTTGTGGTATTTTTATCTTTTTCAAGATCGCGCTATGGCCACAATCACTGCTCCTCCATTGCAGCGTGCTATTAAGTCGAATTGCCGACGCAGCCGCATACTGCCTACCCAATATGTCCAAGGGTATCAGGTGAAGGAGGATTTCTAATGCAGCCGTAGGTGTAGTACGAAGAGCACCAGTGATGCACATTGACGCCATTCTCTGTACCTTCGTGATAAAGACAAAGTTCGCTTTTGTTTCCAAAGCAGGCCACCAGACAATGATTCCATACAGCAAAATTGGACGCACCACTGTTGTATAGATCCAATGAACGACTTGAGGGCTAAAACCCCATCGTTTTCCAATGGCCCTTTTACAGGAATACAAAGCAATCGTTGCTTTTCTCACCCGTTCCTCAATATTACGCCTGAAATTCAGCTTCCTATCTAGAAATACTCCAAGATACTTGGCTCCATCTGAGAAGGTGATTTCAGTACCGTCCAGAGAAATAGGATCAAAAGCAGGAATCTTATTTTTCCTTGTAAACAGAACAAGCTCTGTTTTACTAGGATTAACTCCTAGACCACAGTCTCTTGCCCATTTAGACAGATCTTTCAGAGAACCCTGAAGAATGTCCCGCAATGTTGGCAGATGCTTCCCCTTTACCGCTATCGCGACATCGTCAGCATATGCGATAACATGACAACCACGTGCTTCTAGAGATAGTAGCATTGAATTCAGTGCCAGGTTCCAAAGAAGCGGCGAAAGAACACCTCCTTGTGGTGTGCCCCTATTGACAAATCGAGATATGACGGACGCTCCCAATTCAGACGTTATACGTCTATTGGCAAGTAGGTTTTCCACCATTAAAACGATTTCACGCATTACTCCCAGACCCGACAATGCCAATATTATCGATTCTGGAATGACATTATTAAAAGCCCCCTCAATATCAAGAAAGGCCACCATAGTGTACTCCTTTACCGAAAGCGATCTCTCGATGGTACCAACGAGCTCATGAAGAGCTGTTTCCGTTGATCGTCCCTTGCTGTATGCATGTTGCTTTGTCGAAAGCAACCTCGGGTCAATCACTCTACGCAAATATGAGTCTATCATTCGTTCCATTGTCTTTAACAAAAAAGAAGACAGACTAATTGGTCTGAAATCCTTCGGAGCTGTGTGGGAACTTTTCCCAGCCTTCGGGATAAATACGACTCTGGTATCCCTCCATTTTAAAGGAATATACGACCAGTTGATGCATGCTGTGTATAGATTATACAGCAACGGGGCTATATAGTCCAACACTTGCTGCAACTCAGCCGGGATTATACCATCAGGTCCCGGGGATTTATAGGGCCTAAAGCTTTTTATCGCCCAGATTAATGTTGGCATATTTATTATTTCCGAAGCAATTTCAGATGCTTGGGCGTCAGAACGTTCCAAAGCTTGAAACGGCGTCATGGAATTGCCCGGAAAATGCGTGTTTAAAAGGAGATCCAGCGACTCTCCACTGGAGGAAGACCACACCCCATTAGGATCTTTCAGGTATCCTAGGGTGCAAGGAGAAGAAGCCAGAACCTTGCGCAGCCTGGATGCCTCAGAAACGTCTTCTATGTTTCCACAGAAGTTTTTCCAAGAATCACATTTTGCATTTCTGATCATCTTTTTATAACTCTTAAGTTGCAGCCTGTATGCAGACCAGTCCTCGTCCGCTCTTGAAAATTTAGCCTTATTAAAGAGCTTTCTGCAGGAATCTCTGCTCGTCTGCAACTCATTTGACCACCAAGGTGGCTTTTTTTTCCCTCTAGGCTTTGCAGAAGGGCAAGACGCATCCAGGCACCTATTACAAACATTTGTTATATGGTCAACCAGACAGTCAATTTCCGCTAAACTATGCGGTTCAGATAGGGGTACTTCATCCAAAAGCAAAGAAAAAGTCTCCCTATATTTCACCCAGTTTGTTCTTCTCAGATTTCTAGAGACTGTCTCAACCGGGGCACGCTCCCTGAGTAAAAACTCAATGTAGCGATGATCTGAGAAAGAATGCTCTTCCAAAACTCTCCAGTCATCAATTCTATCAGACAATGTATCTGATACAAGTGTTACGTCAAGAACCTCTTGCCGCGTACTTGTAACGAAAGTTGGTTCACTACCCTTGTTACAAATATACAGGTTAGTGCTTAACAAAAACTCCAAAAGTGATTCGCCTCTATCATTTGTGTCTGTACTACCCCATATCGAATGATGTGCATTAGCATCACAGCACACTAGTAACTGGTGTCCCCTAGATTCAGACTCCCGAATCAGACCGCCAACCTTCTCCGGGGGTATTGGCCCCGGATTAGGAAAATACGCAGAGGCGAGCCAAATAGATTTCCCATGAAGCTCTAAGCTAGCCGCTGTAACATCCATATCACTAAAAGTTGATAAAAAGAATATATTTAAGCCATTTTTCGCCAAGATGCAGGCTCTTGGTGAGCCCTCACCTTTGGCAACCATCAACTTAAACCCAGGGGTCTTCAATCCGCAAACCCTGCCACCCCGCACCCAGGGCTCTTGGATAAAAACCAAGTCAACTGCTCCTGTCGTCAGGCGCAGCAATAGTGCAGCTGAGGCTGCCTTACAGTGATGGAGGTTTATTTGTAGGAACCGCAACATCTTGCTTTTTTTCCACCATCCTTTCCACCACCGTGTTATTGGCTTCATCCTCCGTGTTATCATAGAGGTCGCATTCGTCCCCAGATTCGGTTTCGAATAAGCCAGATATGTGTCCCATCTGTTCTGAATCGGAGGCAACAGAACTCTCCGAATTCCTCACTGCATGGGCCTCGTCCTGAATGTCACCCATAGTGGCATCAGCTTTATCCTCCGTGCCATCACAGAGGTCGCATTCGTTACCAGATTCGGTTTCGAAAATGCCAGATGCATCTCCCATCAGCCTAGAATCGGTCAGCTGAATATCAACCTTTTCCAGATTCTCCTCCCCAGCCGACTCTGCCACTGGCTTGTCTGCTTCCAAAATAGGCTTCTGGTCGCCCTTGTAGACATTGACTCTTATATGAAAAAAGCCAAATCTAATAATGCCGTCAGTCCTGGCTAAAAGCGGAAGCGATTCCTCATTAACCAAGACCACTGCTTGACGACGAGCGCCCTCCATCTCACCCAATCTGGCAATTTGCCAATTCTGAGTTGGAAGGTCAGGATTGCAGACTTTTATCATCTTTAGAATCACCGCAGTGTCACTTGTAGCCATTGGGATCCATGCATGAGCTCTGGGTTGCGAGGGGATATCATGTTTTTCCACAACGTCCAGTCTGGCTCCAGGCCATAACTCTCCCACTTGGCTAATGGCAACCTTAAACACGGCTGCGGATCTTTCGTTTCCAAAAGCAACGAGTTTTACTCGCCCCTGATACCAACCTGCGTTGACAGTAGTAGGGAGAAAATCAGGCATACTCTCAAGAAGCCTATAGTAGATTTCATTTAGTTTAGTTTCAACTAAACTCCACTTGTCCCTTGGAATACTACAATCCCCATTTTGCCTGTTTATCACAGCCCTAACGAAGTTACCTTTCACCACTTCACTAAAAGACTGAGTCCAGACGTTGCCGGTCACCTTAGATCTTTTAGGTAAAGGTTTCTCGTCGGGCGAGCGCAACCTTTTACCAGACTTCGATGACGAGGCCGAAACAGCGCTCTGTTCGTCAGATGCGCGCATTGCCGAAAGTTTGTCCTGTTCTTCAATGACTCCTTTCGCCCATGATAGCGACGCCCTCTCACGTTCGGAGAGCTTCGTTCCATCGAGTTGGCTTAGTCTGTTAATTATTTTCAAACAAAGCCTTCTCTGGTTGTGCCTGACCTTTGATGGCTTAAGTTTCTTTTTCTTTTTACCACCAATATTAGGCTGAGCACCCCTACCAGAATCAAGGCCGGACTTCAAGGTCGCAACCCTAAGACCAGTGCTAGGACCAGCACCAGTCGGTGAGGCAGAGCCTCGAACTAAATCGGTATCATTTGTGTCCATATTTTCATTTTCCTTGATGTGGTAATGAAAATATCACAAAAATACCTATTACGAACAAACCTATTACGAACAATTTTAGTAATTCAATTTATAGCACGGAGTTAAAATAAAACACGTCCACACTCGTCAACAGTTGAACGAATAAAAAAATTATCATATATGATCGTACATGAGCTTGTATACATTATTTTTAGCCGGGTAATTTATTTTTGTGTTGTTCGTAATGATACTAAAGAAGTTTTGAATTTGTACAGTACGCAAAGTCGAAGACATGGTTATTTTTTTTTTATTTCCTTAAATATAATTTGAAGATGATTATCTAGCTAATCGGGTCTTTAAAACCACGCCTACAATTTTTTCTAAGCCAAGAAATTCATTACCCTTTTTTGAAGGGCTATATATTTGAAGCGATACGAAATATAACACTGATCTTATATTTGGGCCAGCAACGCGGACCGGGCCAGCTAGTATAAATATAAAAAAACGTTCGTTTCTTATGGTCAAGTAATAAATTTCATTAGTTTTTTAAGTTAAATTACAACAAAGACTTTGTCTTTAACGTTTGTTCCCAGACTATGGAAACAACACGCCAAAGCCAAGGCCTTTGTTGTGATTAAAATATTATTTTTTCCCTAACACATACATGTGCAGAAAAAAATGTAAACCTTAATTTTATTACTTGTTATACAAGACCAAACTCTCTTTTTCATATACTACAAATAATAAACAAAATGTGAACTACAAGCAAGCATGAAAAAAAAAAAATAAATCAACTAAACAATTTAGTGCGGTTAACACAATATCCAGTTAAATAAAAGTTAACGTAACCTCCGGTTAGTCCCATACAAATTTGACATCTATAACCTCCGGTTAACACTAAACCCAATTTATCTTCCGGTTAGTTCGTTTGTGTAATCGGCCCTTAATGTTATTAAAAATTTACTAAACTTGTGGAAAAAACTTCCTCAAATTAAAGAAGATAAATATGATGAACTAATTAGTAGGAAATTACGTCCTAAAACATACACTCTTATTAATTTTTGTTGAAATTTACCCACTTTATTGTAGGTAACTGTTCTCCTACAATAAAGTGGGTAAAAATACTCTATGTGTTTAAATTTCAACATTTGAACACAAAGTGTGTACAACTTATACACATTTTGTGTTTACACCTACAATGTTGTTGATTGACAAATTCTCTATTAATAAACATAAAATGTGTAAATTTAAATTATTTGTGCTTAAAATAGCACTATAATGAGTTTAAATATGCATTTTTAATGTGCAAAACTGCATATTAAATGTTTTTTTACTATTAAAATTCCTCTTTAAAGAAATAAAACTAAAAATTCATTTTTATTATTTTCATATTTTTTATTTTAACTATAATTAAATTCTAATAGTAAAATACATGCATAAATTGCAATTAAAGTGGATTTTTTTAAATAAATTGTTTAAGATTATAAACTAAAAAATAAAAAAAAAACAAAAGTAAAGTAAAGTACTAATTGTAAGATGAGAAAATACTATGTATAAAAATCAAAACTTTGTTAATTAATAAATTTTCTGAGATATTTCGTTAGATATCTTATCTCTCCTCTTTCGCCCATAACTACTTCTTGCTCCACTTAATATATTATTTGCGGAATTTACTTTTTCTGAAAATAGATTAAGAAAAGTAAAACATAAATATTCTATCGAAGAAATTGCAATTTCAAAAAAATAAAATAATAGAAAAATTCTCTGGATCTGAAACATTTTTCTATAGAAAAGTTCTAAGATTTTGAGAGAAATAGAAAAATTCTCTGAATCTGAGACATTTTTCTATAGAAAAATTCTTAAAAACCTTGACTGTTTTCAATAGAAAAATTGTCAGAATCTAACACATTTTTTCAATAGAAAACACGTTTTTTCTATAAAAAAATTCTCAGAATCTGGGACATTTTTTCCATAGAAAAATCTCAGAATCTGGGACATTTTTTTTATAGAAAAATTCTCAGAATCTGAAACATTTTTTCTATAGAAAAATTCTCAATATCTGAGTAATTTTTTCTATAGAAAATTATAATTTTTTCTATAAAAAATACTGAGAAATATTTTACAGAAAAACTTTCAGAACCTGAGACATTTTTTCTTAAGAAGAATTCTTAGAATCTGAGATACACTCTAAACAAATGAGTCCAGTTTCCTACTATAAATTGGGTAAATTTCAACAAATTCAAACATTATGCTACTATTAATTGGGTAAATTTCTAATAATTTTAAGTAGAATTTCGCAATTTGTGTAAATTTACCCAATTTATAGTAGGAAACTGAAATCATTTTAATTAGAGTGTATCTTTTGTAAGAACAAATATTATATCTAAGATTTTTTTTTTAAAATGTTCAAAATCTAAGACGTTGTTCTATTGAAAAATTCTTAGAATCTCTGAAATTTTTTTTAAAGAAAAATTCTGAGAATCTGATTGTGAGACATTTTTGCTTAGACATTGTAAATAATAAATTATCAGATACAGGGAATTTTCAGAAAAATATATATTTTTTCTAAAAATAACTCAATAGATTGTTGCTGTACTTACCTTAATAATATTTAATTGCCAAAAAAATTTCTTAAACAAACTTATAAGATTTATTTTAGTTTTGGTTGTATTTGATGAATTTTCGTTGTATTTCTGCCTTAAATTTATGAGTTTCTTAATGGATATATTACATTTTAACGTATCTTTAAAATTTCCCCTCACTTATATTTTGTATATTTTTCTGTTTTTATTATTATTTTTCGCGTTTTGCTTTTATTTTGTTGCAAGGCTCACAAATTTTCTGTAATTAATTTTAATTTTATTGTTTTGACAATTTCAATTTATTTTTTATTTACACATTTAATGCTCAATATCGGAAATTAAACACAAAATGTTTACCATACACATTTAATGTGTAATTTTAAAAATATTGTGTTTATTTTTCTAGAAATATATTTATCAACTCACAAAATACTGTATAAAGTGTGTAATTTTAAATTTTTTGTGTGCAAATTAGATTTTTAAACACTTCATGCTTAATTTTACTCGTTGTGTGTTATTTTACACAGAAATTTACCCACTTTATAGTAGTAATTTTACAACGAGTTTTTAGAGTGTAATTTTTTGAACTAAATTTTGTTTTTAGAAATATGTCTTAAAAATCAAGATTATTTTTCAATTATTTAGGGAAAATTTATTTAACGGTAAGAATTTCTTCAATGTATTAGGGAATTCCATTTAAGGAAAATTATGGCCAATTTAACAGTCCATGAACTAAAATTTTTTCCTAAAAGTTGGGAAAATTTCCAAAATTTTAGTTAAATTTAACTAAATTGTGGCAAAATTTATAAACTATTTTGAAGAAAATTTTTCCAAAGTTTAAGTTAATAGTATTTTTTGAGTGTGGGTAGCTTTTTTATTCGGCTAGAGATGTCTGCACTGGAGCCGCCGGTATTGGTTAAGTAGGCGCCAAGATAGCAGAATGAATCTACCTCCTCCAGAACTTCATTATTTATCAGAAAGGGATTTGTGTTTTCAGAACGAATTCTCATAACCTTTGTTTTATTGATGTTAATTTTTAGTCCGGCTTTCGCTGATATTTCTGATAACTTTTGTAACTTAATAGACATGTCGGTGTAACTGTGGGATAGAAGGCATATGGCATCTGCATACTCGAGGTCCTCCAAACGTTCTTGGAGTCCCCATAAAATTCCGCGATTTTCCACCATGGCGTGACTCATGACAATATCTAGCATGATATTGAAGAGTAATGGTGACATAACGCACCCTTGGCGGACTCCTGTACCAATCTCGATTTTTCGGGAGAGTGTACCATCATGTAAAATGCGGCAGCTTGACCCCGCGTATAGACTCTTTATTAGCTGAATCAATTTCCCTGGTACTCCTTTACATTCAAGTGCCTTCCATATAACGTTATGAGCAAGAGTGTCGAATGCCTTCTCAAAGTCAATAAACACTAGATACAGGGGAGACCTAAATTTAACAGATTGTTCCACGATTATCCTTAGTGCATTTATGTGGTCAATACATGACATATTCGGACGAAAGCCAGCTTGTTGTTTTCTTAGTGTTGGCATTAAATTAACTGAAATTCTCTTAGTTATAATGTGAGCTAACACTTTGTTGACCATGCTAAGTAATATGATCCCTCGCCAGTTGTTCCTATTCGTTAAATCCCCTTTTTTTGGTATTTTAATTATAATACCTTCCTTAAGCTCTTCCGGTATTATTTCTGATTGCCAGATTTCTTCAATAATTGGTAAAATAAGTTCAGCACTAGTTAAAGGATTTGCCTTAAGGAGCTCTGGGGAGATGTTGTCACTTCCAGGGCTTTTGTTGCTTTTTAACGATTTAATGGCATCTGCGATCTCGGAGATTAGGGGAGTAGTGGTACTGATATCTAATTGTGTATCGTGGGATGGGCAGTTACATATTGTTAGATCATTTTGTGGCCGTGATGAAAGCATATCAGAGTAATGTTCAGCCCAGAGTTAAAGCTGTTCAACAAGTATACCTGAGTTGTCCTTAAGTATACCTGAGTTGTCCTTAATAGGCTTTTTTGAGACTGAAGTAGATGTGTGTGTCAGTTTTTTGACAAGTCTATATAAGTTGCTGCTACGGTTGGTTTCAGCAGCAGCTTGAGCTTCTGTAGCAATACTATCTGTCCAAATGCGTTTGTCCCTACGAGCACTGCGCTTTACTTCACGATCTAAGGCAGTATGCTGCATTCGTAGGGTTGCTTTGGCGTTGCACGTTTTTGCGTTATTAAGTTCGGCTTTGAGTTTTTTTCTTTCTTTGACTATTTCCCATGTTTCATCAGATATTCAATCCTTACGTTTCTGCTCTTTAAAACCAATATGTTCCGATGCAGGATCTGTGATTATGTTTTTTACATTTTTCCAATCTTTACGTTGATTAGACACTGACGTCAGTGATTCGTTTAGCGCTTGTATATAATTCGATGCGACCGAGGGAATTTTCAGTCTTTTAACATCGTATTTTCTTGCCACAGATAAAGTTTTCTGTCTAATTGCTGCTATCTTAATGCGCACAGTCGCTACAAGTAAATGATGATCACTAGCTATGTCTAATAATGAGCGAAGCCATTTTCTGGATATGGCGATGTGGTCTATTTGGTTCTCCGTTGTGTGATCCGACGATACCCACGTTACCTTGTGTATCGGTTTGTGGGGAAAAAGGGTACCACCAATAACTAAATTGTTAGCTGCACACATATTTACGAATAGCTCTCCGTTTTCAGTTTTACGGCCTAACCCATGTTTACCCATGGTGCTTTCTAAACCAGTGTTGATAGAGCCAGTTTGTGCATTAAAATCACCCACCATGACGAGAATATCACCACGGTTGGAGGATGTAATTGCTCGATCAAGGAGACTGTAGAACTCTTCTTTAACGGCAAAATCTGAGACTTCAGTGGGGGCATAGCATTGGATGCATGTGAGGTTTAGAGCACGTGTACGAAATCTGGCAGTGATAATCCTGTCAGAGTAGGGCTTCCAGCAGATTAGAGCTTTAAGTACCTCTTTAGAGAGCAAAAATCCCACGCCTGATATTCTACTTTCGGTTGCAGATTTTCCAGAGTAAAGAATATGCGTCGTCATTTGCTCACCCGAATCTGGCCACCTTAATTCGCTTAGACCCAAAAATAATAAATTGTAGCTCAAAAACTCCTTGCACAGCTGAGCCAGGCGCGATGGTTCCGATAACGTTCTTTCATTCCATGTTCCAAATCTTGTCCGTGTTTTCATGCTAAAGGTCGTCATCATTGGATCAGATCGTTTTATTGTATGTTCATTTGCTTCGGTTTCTGTAATCTTTTCATTTTAAGATGAGGTAGCTGATTGGGCTTCCGCATCCGATCCTGGTGCTGGGGCTGCCAGCTGCCTCCAGGCAGGCTATGGGTGGAGTTTATTTCAAAGAGAACTTTTTTCTTCATCCTCCTACTTCCTGAGACGCTGACTTTTGTCAAGCCATTCAGGGTTTTCCATAGTAAACTAAATTTCCTAAGACGTCGACTTTATAGTTGACCATTAAGGTTATTTAGCCGCCTTCTCACTCTAGCTAGCTATGAACGGATGTCCAAAAGCCATTGCCCGGGGAATACCTGGCCGAGGCCGGAGGTAGTGAGCTGCTTTACAGTACAACAAAGGAATCATTCCTGGCCATTCCCAAGTGAATGGCAGTCAAGAACTTTCAACCTTTTCTCATAACTGTACATCCCCCTTAAATGCAATATGATCTAATAATTATTTTCTAGGTAATTAAGGCAAATATGTCAAGGATAAAATTCAGTTTAATCTTAATTGTACAGTTATATTAGAAAATTTTAGAATTATTTGTAGTTATAATAATTGGATCTTTCAATTTTTAATTAAGTAAATAAATAATTGAGCTCAAGGCCAGTGTTTTGTTTAATAAATCTTCCTTATTAACTTCCAATATTTCTATCCTAATCGAGGAACATCACCAGGAGTGCAATATTTAATGACGAAGAAGGAGGATCAATAGATTTAAGTTTTTTGCGTTAAAAATCCAATTTTACTCCCTGATGATGTTTTTGGATGAGGATCGAAATATTGGAAGTTAATAAAGAAGATTTATTAAACAAAACACTGGCCTTGAGCTCGATTATTTATTTACTTATTTTAGAATTATAAAAAAAATTAATATATCAAACAACAAAATATTTGCTTTAGGTATGATTTTCTTTCGAAAAACATTAGTTTAGTTGATCTAATCATCTTTCTAGAATCCAAGATTTTTTTAAAAGAACAAGGCCACAGAATTTCAAAAAGTTTCTGTTGGATTTTTTTTTCAGATCTTTATGTGGAGAAAGATACTTCAAGTGTGCACACTTTTGAAAACTATGCCATTCGATCCATACTTGCACTTACATGTAGATTCCACACCAAATACGAACGAGATCGTTGAAAAACTCGCTAAGTTAGAGGAGATCGAACTTTAATGATTTAGTCAACAAACAGGCTCCTATTACGGATTCATGTTATTTTCAGCTACTGCATTTAAACAATTGAAAAGCTTGTTTTGTAAAACTTTTCTATGCGAAAAATACAAAATTCAAATTTTCAAATTCTGGATATATTGCACTGTACGACACGATTTTGCACCCATGATCGGGACCAAAAAATTCTGAAAATAGAGGTAAAAAAAAGATACCCGTGTCTCCCAGTTTTTCTAGATCAATTCGTTTTCGCGTTTTATTAGCAAATTAATATTTTGTATATATATGAGTTTTAATTACTTGGGGAAGTAAGGAATACGCGCACAACAGTCAATCGTGATGGCTTAAATTGAGCTGAAATACTTTTAAATTGTATCAGATAAAATGTGCAAAACATGTGGAAAATCGGTCCACGGGTTTACAAGTTACGAAGAAATTTCTCAAATTTGGACGTTTTTTTCACATGTGTTTATACCCACTTTTAAATTATAGAGGGTTAAAAATATGCTATCTTTTGAAAGACAATTTGGAAGCTCCTAAAGTTTTGCATATATATTTGTTATTTCCCTGGTCAGGTTGGTATTGAATTTCAAGAAAATCGATCCAGTGTTTCAGAAGTTATGATCAAAACCGTGAATTTCGAATAGGTTTCATCTTGAATTCACTCTTTGAAAAAAACTTTAAATGCACTTTAAAAAATATTGGTATGTCACAAAAATATTTTAAAAAGTAATTTTATCGCTAGAAAAAATAATTACACTCAAAAAAAATTGTACACGCAAAAAAAAGTACACTCAAAAAAATTTTTGGCCATCCAAATTGTCTATGATGGCAACAAAAATAAGATGTGTGCATTGCAAAAAGATGTTTAAAACGTTCCCAGAGTTGCCACAGTTTTCTTTAGAATTGGCACTAACAAACAACCAGAAAAGTTAAAAACCACCCTAGCCCCTTTTAAGTGATAGTAATTTTTCTAACGTAAAAACAAAATTGTTAAAAATTTTGACTCGACCTTTTTTAATTGGATTAAAAAACTCTTTTTTATAATTTTTGTAAAAAAAAAATTTTTGAGTGCAATATTTTTTTGAGTGTAAATTTTTTTGGAGTGTAAAATTTTTTTAATTGTAAATTTTTTTTTTCGATTGTAAACATTTTTTTAGCGATAAAATGGCTTTGTAAAATATATTTGTCGCAAACCAATATTTTAAAAGAGCATTTAGGGTGTGAGAGAATTCAAGGTGAAATTAATCCGAAATTAATCCGAAATTCACTGTTTTGATCATAACTTCTGAAACCCTGGATCGATTTCCTCGAAATTCAATACCAACCTGGACAGCTAAACAACAAATATATATACCAAACTTTAGGAGCATCAAAATTGTCTTTCAAAAGTTAGTGTATTTTGAACCCTATATCACTAAATAGAAGGTATAAAAATATGTAAAAAAAACATCCAAATTTGAGAAATTTCTTTATAACTTTTAAACCCGTGTACCGAACTTCCTCGTGTTTTGCACATTTTAGGTAGAAACAGAACAAGCACGGCACGGGGGACGGTTGCCGTTGCCGGAGAATATAGGCCCAAAACAATGACGGGGGACGGCGACGGCAAAAAATGTCATTTGTTTGTTCAGTGGTGCTAACTTTTAAAAAAATAAGCGTAATTTTACGGAAAAAAATCGCTAACCACATAGTCAATGTGGTTAAGTTGGCACTACTGTACGTTCGTTACACCATTGTGAATGAAAAGATAAAAATTTGTTGTGAAAATGCGGCAAACCCTGGAGTGTGAGAGGAAGGGAGAATGAGAGAACCCGGAGAACAAATAAAATAAGTTTTAATTTTTTGCCGTGCCGGTCACGGTTTTTAACTGTCAAATCGTATGGAAAAAGTCGTGCCGGGCTTGTTCTGTTCATACCTTTACTACACTCAGAATATTATGTAAGTTACTACATGTTAATTGTTTGTATATTTTATAGTAGTTAGTTGTTTTTAACTACAAAGTCAGATGTTTTTGTATGAAATATATCAAGCAACTATTTCTGTTAGTTATTTTAAGTCGTTTTTTTGAATAACTAACAAAAAAGTACTGTAAGGTAGTAGCAGTTATTTAAAGTCGTTAATTTTATTTTTTTTATCTCTGAAAAATTTTCAAAGTTTTTTCCCAAAAATAAAAATACATTTTCGTTTTTTTTTATTTTTCACAACTTTTAAAAAAAAAAACTTGGAAAAAATTTGTTCTTCAATATTACTGCGGAACACTAAAAAATTAACAAGAGTAACGACCATCATTTCTATATATTTCGGACATGCTGATTCGAATGGCGTACTCCGTTTTTAGAAATATGGTACAGTTTTCTAGCAAAATGTCGTTAAAGATTTGCTGATTTAGAGACAGTTTTTTAACAAACAAATTTGCAAAGTTAATGATTTATAAATTTTATGGCATGAAAAACAAAGATATGACTTGTAGCAATAGTTCTTATGCAAATTTGGTTTAAAGCTTTTCATCTTAAGTCATTAAATTCGCGAATTTCTTAATTTTTTAAGGTTTTCGCGAAATTAACAACCAAATTGGTCTTTGATAAAAAACTTGCTTTTAGCGAATCAAAAAGGCATCCCTAACAATACGAATAGTGGGGAAAAAACAGCTTTATTATATGGACCATCATGATGAAAATCGCGAAAAACCGTTTTTTTGTATATTGCAGCATCACTTTACGAGAGGATTTAAGGATCCATCTTTTAGTATATAATGTGATAACCTTAAACAACTAACTCACCAAAAATTTGGCCAAAAAAGTTTTCATTTGCAAAAGTTATCTTAGCAAAAACTAATATTTCAGTGTTTTCCATGCAATAATTATAGTTTTTGTTAAGATAACTTTTGCAAATGTAAACTTTTTTGGACAAATTTTGGGTCAGTTCATTATTTAAGGTTCCCATATTATATACTATAATATGAAGCCTTAAATGATCTCGTAAAATGATGCTGCCATATACAAGAAAACAGTTTTTCGCGATTTTCATCATGATGGCCCATATAACATATATGTTTTTTGTCCACCATTCGTAGTGTCATGGGTACCTTTATGATCCACAAAATGCAAGTTTTTTATCAGAGACCAAATTAGGGGTTAATTTCGCGAAAACATAATAAAATTAAGAAATCCGCGATTTTAAGAGCTTAAGATAAAAAGCATTAAACAAAATTTACATTAGAAATATTGCTACAAGTTATATCTTTGTTTTCCATGCCATTTAAAAATCATTAGCTTTGGAATTTTTTTTGTTAAAAAAGCAGCTGAAAATCAGCCAATCTTTAATGACATTTTGCAAGAAAACTGTACCATAGATCGAAAAACGAAGTACTCCATTCGATTCAGCATGTCCGAAATATATAGAAATGATGGTCGCACCTTTTGTTTTCTAAAATAGTGGTTAGTTTTGTCACGCAGTGTATTTTTTTTGAAAAATTTTTGGAAAAAAAATTATACGTATGTATATTGTTTATTTTTACTATATGTTAGTTGTTTTAACTACAAATGTAAGTAATTTTTACTACATAAGTCAGTTGTTTTTTTGTCAGTTAAAATAACTAACATTGTTAGTTGATTTAACTGAAAAAGTAGTTGACCCCAAAACAACTTACGAAGTAGTTATTTTAACTGACATTTTCAGTTGATTTTACTAACATAATTTTTTGAGTGTATTTACAAGTATTTCAGCAAAATTTTTGCTATCACGATTAACTGTCGTAGGTGTAATCCCCACTTCTCCAAGTGATTGAAACTCGAATATATACAAAATAATAATTTCCTTATCAAACGCGAAATCGAATTGATCTAGAAAAACTGGGAAACACGGGTATCTTTATTTTAGCTCTACTTTCAGAATTTTTTGGTCCCGATCATGGGTGCAACCAAAAGTTGAATTTTGTCGTACAGTGTTGTATGTAAAAAGCTTTAAGTTTGGTTGCATATATCTCCGCTAGAGTGCGTTGTATACGGCTTACGGACACAGCGCCCAAGGTCTTATCGCCCAAAACCGTAAATGTCATATCGCCCAAACTGCGACATATAGCCCAAAATTATAGGTCTAAAAATGTTATTTCTCCCATAACAAAATTGTCAAAAAATCCAAAATATTTTATTTTTTGGGCGAAATGTCGAAATTGCGACTTCTACGATTTGTTTTTTTTTTTACAATAAAGAATTACATCCCAGCAGAAATTTTGCTGAACTGGCAGCAGTTTTGGAAAGGAAACTCGAGTGAAGGAGCGCATCAAAACCTGCTGAATTCATGCATGATTCTGTAAGGCGATGTCACACTTTAGAGCGCTAGTTGGATTCACCGAAAAAGCGCTTTTAAGATGCTCTGAATTCACATCTCTTTAGAGCGATGAAAAAATCGCTATAAAGATTCAGTGAATTCATCTATCTTTTAAGAGCTGATTTAAGCAGAATAAAGATGAAGTACATTTGACCATTTCTGAAATACAAATTACCAAATCTGAAATACAATTGACTATTTCTTAATACAATTGGAAAATCTTAAATACAATTGACAAATTCTGAAAATCAGTTGGCTCCCTGCTATGATTGGACATTTTTTGTAATATAATTTGTATTTTCTGAAACAAAAGTGGAAATGGTGTACTATTTTTTTTTCTCTTTTAAAATGTGTTAAAGGTGTTATGATTGAAGCACTCTTTGCAGCGCTGATTAATGCGCAATAATGATGCAGTGAAATCATGTGTCTTTGTCCAAAACTCATCGTTTTTTTATTTAAAAAGTGTTAAATATATTTAAAAGGAAAGCATGTTTGAAATTTTATCAAAATATAATTTTATATTTTAAGTTTTATATAAAAAATCTTAACAAAAAATTTAACTTTTTCCCCCTTACTTTTACTGCATCCTCAAGAGAGCTCTTTGGATGCGCTTCTGTATGCTATAAAAAGATGCTGTGTCGCCTAAATCTCGATTTATTTTTGCTGGGATACTTCATGCATTAAACCCATCCTCTCTGCAAACCAAAGCTATTTTTGTTATCAAGCCTTTTTGAGGCATAACAAATTTGATAAAGGCCTGCTACCCTGGGAAACTTTACTTTGCGGAGAGGGTGGGTTTAATGCATGGATTTTGTAATCCCTAAGCGCGGTCGAAGGCCGGTTACGCATAAAAACTTTAAAATATTGTGTTAAAGAAAACAATATTGGTGAGTTTTATGATTATTTTTTGGGTGCTATGACATTTTATAAATTCAACATTTTTATATTTGGGTAATATGACATTTTTGATAATTTATATTAATTTAAAGAAAATTGTTAATATAGGGTCATTATTAGTGAAATCCGATATTGATGAAATTTGGTTTAGGTCTTACACTACGTAAAAAACTAACAAATGAAAATTTTCAGCCCTCTAAGTCAACAGGGGCCGAAAATACGGAGGGTCAACATTTCCCCCAAAATCTCCCAGTCGCGACACCTTACACCATAAAAACTTAATATCGTTGGTTCTATTATAGCTAGAAAGCCCATTTTTGGTTTGTTTTGAAGCTCATAATATGCTCTACAAGACCTACCATATCCAAAAAATTTTCGAATAAAACAAGTGTTACCTCCCTTATTTTAATGTCGTGATAAAGGGAGGAGAAAATGGGGAGGATGATATCCCCCAATTTTTTTTTAACTTGATAATCTTATAGAGAAAGTCCTAAAGAAAATATTCTAAAATTTTTAAGTCGGACAACAATGGGATCGCTCAAAATCAACATTTTTCACAACTTCCCCCAAAAATATCCAAATCGCAACACTCTTGAACCTTAAAAATTTAATATCATAAGTGCTATTGTAGATACAGACCCCATTTTTGTTTATTTTAAAGCTTATAGTACGCTCTAAAAGACCAACCATAACCAAAAAAATTTCCAAAAAAAGGAAGAGTGCCGCCCTTATTTAAACGTCGTGGCAAAGGGTGAAGGAAATGGGGGGAAAGTATCCCCCGATTTTTTTTCTACTTTGTATTCTCAAAGTGCAAGTCCTAATGAACATATCGTAAAATTTTTATGTTGGGACAACAATCAGATCGACCAAAATTAAAATTTTCTCAATTTCCCCCAAAATCTCCAAATCGCGACACTCTTGCACATTACAAATTTAATATCGTGGACTATATTGTAGCTACAGAGTCCATTTTTGGCTTGTTTTAAAGCTCTTAATATGCCCTACAATATAACTATCACAAAAAAATAAATAAAAAAAATGAGGGGTACCTCTTGTATTAAAAGATCGTAGCAAGGAGTGGGGGAAATCGGGGGATATTATCCCCCAATTTTTTTTTTACCTTGGTTTTTTTTAAAGAGTAAGTTCTACAGAGCATATCCTGGAATTTTTATCCTGGGACAACAATGGGGGCGTAAGAATATCGCGAATTGTTGATTTTGGGGGAAAATTTTGAAAAATTTAGATTTTGGTCGATCCCATTGTTGTCCCAACATAAAAATTGTAGACTATGTTCATTAGGGCTTGCACTTTGAGAATACCCAGTAAAAAAAATCGGGGGATACTTTCCCCCCATTTCCTCCACCCTTTGCAACGACCTTCAAATAAGGGGGAAACCAATTTCTTTTTTTGGAAAATTTTTTGGTTATGGTAGGTCTTGTAGAGCATATTATAAGCTTTAAAACAAAAAAAATGTGTTGCGATTTGGAGATTTTGGGGGAAATTGTGAAACGTTCTGATTTTGAGCGATCCCATTGTTGTCCCAACATAAAAATTTTAGAATATATTCTTTAGGACTTTCTCAATAAGATTATCAAGTAAAAAAAATCGGTGGATACCATCCTCCCCATTTTCTCCTCCCTTATTTTAAGGTTGTGATATAGGGAGGAGAAAATATATCACGACCTTAAAATAAGGGAGGTAACCCTTATTTTTTTCGAAATTTTTTTTTTTTATTATGAGCTTCAAAACAAACCAAGAATGGTCTT
This sequence comes from Pegoplata infirma, assembly GCA_963921195.1. Taxonomy (NCBI): domain Eukaryota; kingdom Metazoa; phylum Arthropoda; class Insecta; order Diptera; family Anthomyiidae; genus Pegoplata; species Pegoplata infirma. Next base: position 168,877,532 of record OY992540.1, on the reverse strand, counting down.
TCTACACTTTTTACGGTGCAAAGTGTCGCGACTAGGAGATCTTGGGGGAAATTTTGACCCTCCGAATTTTCGCCTACTGTTTACTTAGAGGGCTGAAAATAAGTGTGCGTCAGTTTATCACTTAGTGTTAAAACTAAACCAAATTTTATCAAAATCGGAGGGGGTCACGAAAATTTTTAGCTATTTTTGATTGATTTCACTAACAAGGGAAGTATCTCAACCCTTATGAACCGATTTGCCTGAAACTTAAAATATATATCAAAGAGACAATTTTAAGATTGGGGTGTCTCGGCTTATCGGCCATATCGGGGATTTAGGGGTTCAAAACATGGGTTAAAAAATGGCGAAAAAATCGTTTTTTGGATTTTTCAGCCATTTCTTTTTAAGAAACTATATGATGTTTTCATATGAGAAGAAAGGTTTTTTTAATGCCTATCCAATGGTTACATAACCTTGTAAAAATTCGGCTTCTTTAAATATTTTTTTCAGGAAAATGTGTAAATTTTGGGGAGTACTTATGTGAAGACATAGACCTACGATATTCATATGGATAAGAAATAATCTTTATTAAATTTAAGTCGACCCGTATTTTTGCCCTAGATGATATTCCTCTTAGTTCGGAAGTTATCAAAATTTTCCCGAAGGTCCACATGGTTTCATAAGGGGACAACGAAATTTTTAAACACCGATATGGCCGATAAGCCGAGACACCCCTACCTTAAAATCGTCTCTTTAATATATATATTAAGTTTCAGGCAAATCGGTTCATAAGGGTTGAGATACTTCCCTTGTAAGAATGACCCTCCCAGCAAAATTTTCGGTTGCAAAGAACCGATTGTGGAACAACTTATTCTTCCCTAGAACCTGTTCTAATTCTTGTGCAACACCGATTCTTTTTACAAAGGGATTGTCCCAAAAGCAACAGGTGTTTGTAAGCAAAATTAGAACATATTTTTGTTCCTCGGAATCGGTTCTAGAAGTGAAATTTGGAATAGAAACGATAATTAAAAAAATATTTAGAATTGCATTAATTTATTAAACAAAGATAAAAAACTCAGATTTAACATGGAATATTTACATTTTTAACACAGATTTATCCTTTTTCGCCTCCAAAGTTTGCATTTAGGTCCTTACAATAATGAAATACCAGAACATGGATTTTCTGCAAACAAAAATAAAAAACATAATATTATTAGTATTTGACCCGACCCAGACAATGAAAATTTAATTTACTCACCTTTGTTTCAACAATTTTCACGATTATATCCTGCAATTTTAATATAGAATTCGTGTTTTTTCTTGGTTGACAAAAAAAAAAATTGATATTTATTTTTTAATTTTTTTGACACATAATTTTTTTTAAATTCCTGAGAACCAAAATGTTATGAAAATTTGATTGCAGAGAACAAGCTTCACAATAATTTTCACATAACTTGTTCTGAATAATTGAAGTGTAATAGTGTATGGTTACCGAAGGACCTGTTCTAGAACAAGTGTTGTCAGAATCGGTTCTGAAAAATTTTCCTGGGCTATTACCAAAAATAATGGCCATATCGTCCAAAAAATTTTGCAACAACAACTAACACACATTTTTTTGTGGGTGGAATGACTTTTTAAAATTGGGCGATATGAACCTGGGCGCTATGTCCGTACGCCGTATAACTTTACTTACGGATTTATAAAACGGCGTACGGACATAACGCCCAAGTGCATATCGCCCAATTTAAAAAAGTCATTCCACCCAAAAAAAATGTGTGTTAGTTGTTGTTGCAAAATTTTTTGGACGATATGGCCATTATTTTTGGGTATTTTAACAATTTTCTTTAAATTAATATAAATGATCAAAAATGTCATATTACCCAAATATCAAAATGTTGAATTTATAAAATGTCATAGCGCCCAAAAAAATAATCATAAAACTCACCAATATTGTTTTTTTTTAACACAATGTTTTAAAGGTTTTATGCGTAGCCGGCCTTCGGCCGAGCTTAGGGATTACAAAATCCATGCATTAAACCCACCCTCTCCGCAAAGTAAAGCCTCAAAAAGGCCTGATATCCAAAATAGCTTTGGTTTGCTGAGAGGGTGGGTTTAATGCATGGAGTATGTAATCCCTAAGACTGGCCGAAGGCCGGCTACGCAGAAAACCTTTGTTACAAAAAAAAACAAATCATAGAAGTCGTAATTTCGACATTTCGCCCAAAAAAAATATTTTGGATTTTTTGACAATTTTGTTTTGGGAGAAATAACATTTTTAGACCTTTCATTTTGGGCTATATGTCGCAGCTTGGGCGATATGTCATTTACGGTTTTGGGCGATAAGACCTTGGGCGCTATGTCCGTACGCCTTATAAAACATTTGCTTGGGTTAACATTTTGGAAGGAATTTTAGTTAATAAAATACATAAAAGTACAAAAAATTCGTGGTTTGATTTTCAATTTGAATATAAAAATGATTTTTTATATTCAAATTAATTAATTATTTGCTCGATTAAAAAAGAAACCCGATTAATTGAATACCCTAGTATCCTCATAGTTTATTTATATCATTGCCAAAATCTCGCACTCCTTATGTGTCCAGAAATAATTTCAAAATTTATCATCTTCAATTTAGAGAAAGAAACAAGTCCCCAAAAATAATAACTCAGTGATACAAAATCAAACTTTCTTAATCGAGATGGGATGAAACCAAAGCAAATGAAAGTTGACATTTAACATAACAAAACCAGTCTTTTTTATGTCCAGCGCTAGATTTCTTCACGAATTTGAAATTTGTGATTTTAAAGCATTTAAAGTTTTTGTGTACTAAATATGTCCAAATTTAGGGGTACCTGGTGGTGCCCTTTTTTTTTTTTTTTTTTTTTTATTGATTTATTCAGTCTATAGATTAAATCCTTACAGACTATATAATGTTAATATATACTTAATATTTAAAATATGATTGCAATAAAGTTAACAAGAACATTGACACAATATTATTATGTGTTTAGATACAGTATTATATTTCTTTTCACAACTGGTACAGTTGATGAATAATCTATCAAATTATAAAGGTCATTAAAATCTTTACAAATTCTTCTTAACGGATCATTATTTGCATAATTACTGCGAAAAAAAGGTAATGATAAAGGCTGGAAGTACCTTGTAGGCCTTTGGGGAACATTAAAAGTAATATTGTTTACAAGAAACTCCGACGAAACATTATTATTTATCACATTTAACAGAAACGATACATTGAGCATTATTCTTCGGCTTTTTAGAGTTGGTAATTTAATAAGACCAAGTCTACTTGGATATGATGGAAGATTTATAGATGGGTTCCATCGTAAACCTCGTAGGCAGAACAAAAGAAATTGTTTTTGGACTGATTCAATATGATTGCTGTGGACATTATACTGAGGGTCCCAAACGACAGATCCATATTCTAAAATTGGTCTTACAAGGGATGTGTATAGTTGTTTTGTAATTTCAGGATCAGTAAATTGGACATGTGAGGTCCAGCGTCCAAACATAAGCTCGAAATTGCGTAAGCTATACCTGGTATGAATTTCGAGCAATCGGTCTTTCTAAATAGCTAAATTATTAAAAATAAACCACTATTCACCATTGCGTATGATTGTTATTTAAAGGCAATTACAAAATTAATCATACGCCGCTTATAAAATGTTCAAGTAATTAGGTTAGGTTAGGTTGTAAGTGGCTGCTGACGTTTTACGTCAACACACGTAGACTCTGAGGTCCATTGTGATACCACGGGACCGTAATAGGTTTCCCTACTAGTCCATGTCGTTAAACCAGTTTGACCTCCTTATGAAACTCCTTAGATGTTGAATTTTGACATCCGACAAATCAGAAAGATCGTACAGCCCTAGATCCCAGTGAAGCAGAAAGTGGTCAGAAAGTGCCGGGCAATGGCAAATAAAGTGTTCGATAGTTTCCAACTCCTCTTCATCCATGTAGCTTCAGCAAAAGTCATTCGACGACACGTTTAACCGCTCTGCGTGCTTCCCTATAAGACAGTGTCCGGTAATTATAGAAACCACCGTCGAAATCTCTCCTCTTGGAAGCGATATCAGCTCACTTGTGCGCCCCTGATTAAGAGAAGGCCAAATCAGTCGTGTTGTCTCACACGTCCACCCATTTGCCCATCTTTGATTAGTCTCCGTCGCAGAACAAAACCGTAGGTTTTTCTTGCAAGTTTCTAGAGGCATACCAACACATTCCAATTCTGTTGGAACCTGTAAGGTAGTTCCTAGTCTTGCAAGCTCATCGGCTCTGCAATTCCCAGGAATGTCTCTGTGCCCTGGGACCCATATGAGTCGTATGTTAAACTGCTTAGCCATCTCATTTAAAGACGTGCGGCAGTTAAGGGCAGATCTTGTTTTCAGAAACATTGAATCCAGGGACTTGACCGCGGCTTGACTGTCAGTATAGATGTTGACTGCGGTTGTAGACAAGACATTGCAGCTCAACCAGTCAGCCACTTCCTTTATTGCTAGCATCTCTGCCTGGTAAACACTGCAATGATCAGGCAATCTACGAGCCAGGCTCAACCCAAGCTCTTCAGAATAGACTCCAAAGCCCACTTGTTCGTGCAGCCTCGATCCATCTGTGTAAAAATTTATGGTAGCTCCACTACCCGGAGTATCCCCCATCCAAGACTCCCTGGATGGTATCATAGTGGTAAAGTGGCGATCAAAGAGGCTCAAAGAGGGAGCACAGTCCACATTTTGTGGTATTGTTATCTTCTTCAAGATCGCGCTATGGCCACAATCGCTGCTCTTCCATTGCAGCGTGCTATTAAGTCGAATTGCCGACGCAGCCGCATACTGCCTACCCAATTTGTCCAATGGTATCAGGTGAAGGAGGATTTCTAACGCAGCCGTAGGTGTAGTACGAAGAGCACCAGTGATGCACATCGACGCCATTCTCTGTACCTTCGGGATTAAGACACAGTTCACTTTTGTTTCTAAACCAGGCCACCAGACAATGATTGGACGCACCACTGCTGTATAGATCCAATGAACGACTTGAGGGCTAAAACCCCATCGTTTTCCAATGGCCATTTTACAGGAATATAAAGCAATCGTTGCTTTTCTCACCCGTTCCTCAATATTACGCCTGAAATTCAAAATAATAATAATAATAATAATAATAATAATAATAATAATAATAATAATAATTTGTTTGTTGGGAAAGCCGGTCGTGTTTTCAAAATAAAATAAAAATAAACAAAAAATTAAAAACCTAATTTATTTAGAGAAAATTATGAATGAACAAAATAAATCATCATTTCCTGAAGAGGGAGCCTCTACTAGAGCTGGTCCTGCATTAGAGGTCAATGAAAGTGGCCAGTGGCCGGGTAGACATCAGCGATCCGGTCGACTATTTCAACAATCCCAATTACACCTGATGACACAAAGAAGACAGACAAGATCCTCGTCTTCGCCTGCTGGTGGTGTTACCCTTGAAGCTTCCCAAGAGTCCACCCAAGCAGGACTGCCGAGAAGGCGTATGAAATGGTCTCAAGAAATGAACCGTGATATATTACGCATCTTCTTTCAGGTTACTAACCTGGAAACTGAATTAATAGGATACAGGCAGAAATTATTTACAGAATTTAATCAAATATATCCACAATTATCGGTGACAGAACAACGTTTAGCCGATCAACTTCGAACAATTAGAGTAAAGAATTTAATTTCCGAAAGTGAGAGAAACTCAATCAAAGATCAAGTTAGGGCATCTATGAACAATGCAATGTCTAGTGCAACCACTGAGTCAACAATACAATTGCCACAATTAGTCCAACCATTCATTAATGAGTTAAATACTTCCAGTGTACCATTGACAAGGGAGTCTAATTTACAGGAAAACTATATAGATGTTTTAAGAGTAGAATTTAGTAGAGCAAAATACGAATTTGAAGGAACTAATCCATTACATAGACCATCTATTCCACGAATTCAAATATCGAAAAAAAAGTAAATTCATAATTCAACAAGTTAATGATAATGTTTTGCAACATCAGATTATTAATAATTGGGAAGATTTGCATCTTTGCTTATATAGTGGGGCTGTAACAGTTGTGAGATTTCTTGGGATTAAATTTAATTTAGAAGCGTCAAACAATAGTAGAATAACACGAATACCACCATGGGAAAGACGTCTTATCAATCGAATAGAAAGTCTTCGAAAAGACATAGCCAGAGTTGAAGCTTTTAGATCTGGAGCAACAACGAGAAAGATTAAGAGGTACGTTAAAAAAATCTTTCTTAAACAACGTTTACACTCGCAACATGAAATACCAAATGATACAGTTATACAATGTCTAGACACGTTAAAGCAAAAGTTGTCTGTTTTCGTTACAAGACTTAAAAGATATAGGACGAGTAGATCCCGAAGAATAGATAATCAGCATTTTATAAGGTCAGAAAAAACATTTTATAGGAATCTTAGAAACGGTAGCGAAAACATTGTAAATGCTTCACCATCTCTTGAACAAATATCAACATTTTGGGATGGCCAACTGTCTACGACTGAAAATTACAATAAAAATGCATTTTGGATAAAAGAAGAGGAAGAAAAATATCTTCCGGGGCTAGAAAGTTATTCAGTTACAGAATATGAAGTTGCAATGGCTCTTAAAAACTTACAAAACTGGAAGGCCCCGGGACCTGATAAATTGCAAAACTTTTGGTTAAAGAACTTTAGAAGTCTCCACCCGAAAATAGCCGAACTAATCACATTTATATACATGATCCCTAGCCATACACCAAGGTTTCTTACACAGGGCATAACATACCTTTTACCGAAAGACATGACAAATACCAGTCTTTTGTTCTAAACAGAAACTATGTCTGCCTGTTCCGCAATCACTGAAAAGTGATTTAACCGATTTCACTGAAATTTTTACCACAGATACTACTAACCGAGGCGAAAACTATGAGCCACAATAGAGGGCGATCGAAAAAGGGGCGTAAAATGCCACGCCTCTTATTGTTAAACTGAAAGCTATTTCTGCCTTTTCCGCAATTACGCTTAAACAGCTAACTTGATTTTTATGAAATTTTCACCACAGATAGTATTAACCGAAGCGAAAAGTATGATCCACAATAAAGGGCGATCAAAGAAAGGGGGCGTAAAACTCCACGCCCCTTTGTATTACACTGAAAGTTATTTCTGCCTGTTTCGCAATCACGCATAAACGGCGGAACCAATTTTAATGAAGTTTTTACCAAAGATAGTACTAACCGAGCCGGAAAGTAGAAATTATAATAGAAATAATGTCACGCCCCTTTTTACTATACTGAAAGTTTTTTCTGCATGTTTCGTAGTCATGCTTAAACAACCATGCCGATTTAAAAAAATAAATAAAATAGCACCCCCCCCCCCCCTTTTTATTTATTTTAACGCTATTTCTGTCTGTTCCGTAATCTAGCATAAACTGCTAAACCGATAGAATGAAATTTTTACCACATATAGTAAGTACTTACCGAGGCGTGAACTATAGATTAAAATAGAGCGCGTTTGGACAATGGGGCGTAAATTGACATGCGCCTTTGTACTATACTGAAAGTATTTCCGTCTGTTCCTTAATAACGCTTAAACGACTAAACCGATTTTAACAACATTTTTTCCATAGATAGTACTTACAGAGGCGGGCACTTTAGTATGTGTCAACTGCCACGCCTTTTGCAATGTACACAGATAAAAATGAGTTGTTAGATCAAGCACGAAATACACCAGGTTGAGCATTATTTTAATTAAAAGTCATCTAATGAGGTCAGTCATTGACTGTTCCTTGATTAAACCAATGCTTGATTTGAGTAATTTGTTAATTGTTATTTTTCTGTAATTTTTGATTAAACCAATGCTTGATTTGAGTGAGCGGTTAATCAATAATTTTGTGTTATTTTTGAGTAATCCAATGCTTGATCTGAGTGAATGGTTAATCATTATTTTACAGTTGTAGTGTTTTTTGTCAGTCTTTTGTTTAAATTGTTTTTTTTGTGCTTTATATTATTTTGTTTATTTTCGTCTTGTGTGCGTGAAAGTACTTTTCTATTTGACGACTAACTAAAACAAAAAACGCAACAGCGTTCATCGCATTGTTACTCAAAGCCTACTATGATGAGTTTTTTTGTTTTTATGAATTTTTTTGTGAATTTTTCAGGTTTGAGCAAATAGTTAATTGATTCAAGTAAAATTTAATTAAATGTCAAATTTTAAGCTGGGCAAATATTTAATTGTTTTTTTCCATTGAATATTTTTTTCTGTGTACTGAAATCACGTTTAAACGGTTATTATAATTTTCACGACAGTTAGTTAGCACTTATTGAGGCGGAAACTATAGACACTACCAGACAGAGGCGTGAATTGACACGTCCATTTGCAATACATTGAAATTTATTTCGGCCCGATCCGTACACACGCGTTGACGGTGAAACCAATTTTAATTAAATTTTCACCACAGATGGTATTTAAAGTGGCGATCGGGAAAAGGGGCTTAAAATGCCGCACCCCTTTATATTAAATTAAAAAAAAAAATCGGTTTAACGATATGCCATATTAGCCCGCGATTAGACAAATGGGAGTAAAATGCCACGTCAATTTGTTATATACAGAACGTTATTTCTGGCTTATTTGCTATCATGCAAAAACGGCTTAACCAACTCCTTTAAACACTACTGTTAGAACTAACTGAACGCGAAATATTTGCTATATCAGAACCTGAAAACAGTTGAGCCTAATTCAATGAAATTTCCAACACAAATAGTGCGATTGATAAAAACAGCGATTGATAAAAAGGCACGCCTCTTTGTACTTTACTGAGAGTTATGTCTGCTGAGAAAATTTAGTTGCAATTTTCTTCACGTGCTAACAAAAGGGAAACTATAGGTCACATGAGACCAAAATTGAACTAAGTAAATGCGTTAAATGCCACACCCCCTTCAACTACAGTGAAGTTGTGCCTTTATTGATGTTTTCACTACATAAAGTTCTAACCGCGGAGGGTTAGTTAGTTCTAGCCATTAATGAAATACATTAATATTAGGTTTGTTCCCATGATGGAGGAACACTTACACACCATGTTCCCGACGCTAAGCAAAAACGAAAAAAAAATCGACCAAACCTCATGAATAGGTTTATATTCACCAGTGAAAAGTCACGAAGAGGTAAATAAATTGACTAATAAAAAACTCATTCATTTCATAATATTTTTTTTTTAACCCGGGCAACGCCGGGTGCAAAACAGCTAGTCTTTCTTATATGTTAAGATCAATTCACACACATAAAAAGTCCTATCCTTCTTCTATCCAAAACTGTTAAAAATTTGAATATCGGTTTGAAAATTTTCTGAAATACCCAAGGTTTAGTGAGAAAACTCCCAAAAAAACGTTTTTTGATAAAAAAAAAAACTCTAAAATTTGAGGATGTCTGGCAAGTTAAATGGGCATTTTTGTTATCTAATCGACAAAACCAACAACCTATACTATGTCACATCAGAAGTATTTTTTCACTGTAGCACAGTGTTATCGTTGTTGATTTTTTCTTTATTTTGCATTATTTGTTTTTTATTGAAACATTAGAGGTATTCAGAGTCTTGCTGCCAGCCCTGGCAATGTAGCAAAAGAGTACTTCTTTCAAAAAATACATGTATTTTGAAAAGTAATTTTGAAAAGTGCTCTTTTACCACCAGTGCCAGGGCTGGCAAGCAAGATTCTGAATACCACTATTATTTTTGAATTTTTGGTTTTAAACAACAGTAGTTTGATATGATTTCTCCATATTGTAAATCTGAAGCATTCCACACCAAATGTACCGCTTCAGAAGAACATGTGTCCCGTGTTTTTCTGAATGGGTTGTATAAATAGCCGTATATATAACTAAGAAAATTGCGTTTTTGGTTTTTCAATTTTTCAAAAACTGGGCTTAGGAGGCGTGGTCAAATATTGGAAAAATTGTCAAATTTGTGTCGAGTTACCTTGTTTAAATATTTATCAAATTTAAACGGAATGCACCACAATCTCAAAAATTTACATTCTTGTATAGTTTTGTATGGGCTATGGATTAAAATTTTTTTCCATTTTTAAAAAAGTAAATTTTGTCAAAAATCCGGCCACTTTTGTTTTTTTTTTGTTTAAATTTTTTTTTTAAGTTTAGGTGTTTTTTATATCCACACAAAAAAATTCAGACATGTGTTTTTCGTTTTTTTTTTCGAGAAAATCGCAATTTGAATATTAAATTTCATAACAATTTTTCATAAATATTACTCATACGCTACGTTAAAAAAAAACTAATTACTAAATTGTTATGAAATTCAAAACTCAAATGCGATTTTCTCGAAAAAAAAAACGAAAAACACATGACTGAATTTGTTTGTGTGGATACACAAACATCTACGTCGAAATTTATAAAAAATTAAAGCATTTAATAAAAGTTTTATTAAACGAATTCCCATACAAAATGTGTTCTATAAACCTCTTATTAGCCTCTTTTAACTTTTATAAATTTGAAGGCTTATCTTTTAAAGGAAAAAATAAAAAAAAGTGGCCGGATTTTTTTATAAATTGACTTTTTTAAAAAATGGCAAACTTCAGAACGGCTTCTAAAAATTAAAAAAAAAAATAATCGATAGCCCATACAAAACTGTACAATAATGTAAATTTTTGAGATTGTGGTGCATTCCGTTTCAATTTGATAAATATTTAAACAAGGCAACTCGACACAAATTTGACCATTTTTCCAATATTTTCCACGCCTCCTAAGACCAGTTTTTGAAAAAATTAAAAACTAGGACTATCCATACAACCTACTTATTCAGAAATTTACGGTACACATGATTTTTCCGCTGGACATTTGGTGTGGCATGCCTCATATGTATGTCTCTCCAAAAAATTTAAACTATTGCAATTGTAAAACAATTCCCTAAACCACAATATGCCACAAATGTTTGTAGAAGGTTATGATGTTTGGCACCATTAAATTATCATCACTTGATTCAGTTGGCTGGTTTCTGTTTTTTTTTTCTGTTATTTGTAAAAACCACTACAAATATTTACATTAGCACCCAAATTATTACTACACTCTTAAAAATATATCTGTTAAAATACTAACATTGTAAATAAAGTATCCAATAGCGCAAATTAAAAGTATGATGTATTTTCAAAATTGGCAAAATAAAATCACACCTGACATACTGCTGACTCTTCCTTTATGAAATCGCTGACATCTTTATACAATTTTTCAAACTGCCCACAATGACATGTCAGCAGAAAAAGTGTTTTTATGTTAACAAATATTTTTTAGTCTATAATTTTTATTTTTTAATTTTCTTTAAAATAACTTATTTTTTTTTTTTAATTTCAAATTGCAGTAAAAAGGCCAAAAACAAAATAAAATAATTAAAAATATACACCCAAAAAAAAAACGTGGGTATTTAATACTAAAAATTTTACTAATGAACTAATTTTTTAGTCCAAAATGATCTAGTGCAGGCGTTGGTAATCAATACTAAAATTTTTTACTAATATTATTCAAACCCAGTAAAAATTACTAATTTTAGTACTTTGAAGATACTAAAAAACTACCGTACTACTGGTAATTAGTAACTTATTAGTAGATTTTGGTACCAAATCACTTACTAATATTTTTACTGCAGAATTATTTTGAGTGTACATCTTTTAAATACTGAGTTAATATATTACGTTTTAATAAATATTTGGTTGATATCATGTTTGGTTGCTTTACAATTGATGTTTATTGATTTAAATTTGACGATTTCATTTTCTGTGTAGTTAAAACCTAAAAAACCTCAGGACGGGACACATTTGGCCGCTGACCGATTAGGGTTTATGGTGTACTATAAATCTATCGTTTCAAAACTAAGTTACTATGATCAAATGGAACAAGATAGAGCATAATATTGGTCAATTTGCACAATAATGTAGTTTACAAAAAATAAAAACTCAAAAAAAATGGCGAAAAACATGATTTCCTTGAAATCCGCTCAATTGAAATCTCTCTCCACAAAAAACTACCAAACGGATTTTCGCAAAAATTTAAATCTTTCGTCTTTATGATGTTTTCAATAACATTGAGTAATAAAATCGATATATTTTGCAATTTTAATAAAAAAAAATCTTAAATAAAAATATGTTAATTATGGCGTAAAATTCCAATAGTTAATACATAAGTTACTAGTATCAAATGCAATAAAAAAAAATTTTTATTAAACAATAAAATGAAATTTATATTTTTAAAATTTTTTGGAAAATTTGGCAATTTTGACCACCGATGCGCTAATAGAGTTTTTGATCGATTAATAAGTTGTCTTCCATAAAATGCTTATATTACCCCATTACCACATTTCCGCACTAAGGCATTTCGATCCTTACACTTTGTGGGATTTCGACCAAGTCTTATGTCCATGGCGCTCAGAATTAAAACCGTCCATTGTTAAAGAGGTAGAAGTCTGAAGTTGTTCACGAATATGTCTTTTATTCATAGACTGGTTAAGTACTTGAATGGACAAAACCGGACGAGGAGGAAAAGTTCCCCATTAAGGAACTAAATCAACCTCTGGAAACACTACTTTTTTATCGTTTGTTTTTTTTTTTTGTATTTATGTTTTTATAACTTCATTTGACAACATCGTTCGTAAGGGGAGGATGTCTTCCAAAATTACCCAACGTCTTTCATCAAATCCCCCAAAAACGCCCATGGATATTTTTAATTTTTTTTTCACATTTTGGAGGGTATAAAAGATTCGTCACAGCCAAATTTAACTCTCTTACATGTTTGTGTCGATATTGACCGTAAAAGGCAAATTTTCCTACCCCGACAATTTTGTAATTCGAAAAAATTAAAATTTTGCTCCACCCTAGTGTACCTACATACAATTTAACATGCATAGTTATGTGTGATGTTCTACATCAAATGTCCTACATAAATATTAAAATAAATAAAAAAAATAAATTCAAATTGGCCGAATCTAAAAATACCCCAAGCAGAAAAATTCAATTGAAAATTTATTTTTCTGCGTACATGTTAAAATAAGGGTTCCTATGGAATATTTTATAAATTATCTATATATATAATTTCCCTAATTGTGTGTTCCTCTTTTTTTGTCTATCCAGAGCTTTTTGAAGCCCACTGATGAGCTACAAAGCTGAAAATTGGCATGCATATAGTAAAAGGCCTGGGGCAGATCCTAACGTAGCCGGATTTTCGATTTTTTGCCTGTGGGCGGAGAAATAAGCGGAAAAGTGGGCGTGGCAAAATTAAATTTTTTGACGTTTTTGCCTAATTTAAAGCCCCCTAATGACTTAGGAAGCTGAAAATGTCCCAGAATATAGTCATAACGATGGCGCATATCCCCAAATAGTCGGATTTAAAATTTTCGCAATGTGGGCGAAGAATTGAGGGGAAAAGTGGCGTGGCAAAATTGGAATTTTTTTAACATTTTTACTCCTTTTGAATCCTCCAAATGACTTAGGAAGCGGAAAATTGCATAGCATATAGTTCTAACAACGAAGCATATCCTGAAGTAATCGGATTTAAATTTTTTAGACTGTGGAAATAGAATTAAGAGAAAAAGGGGGCGTGGCAAAATTGTGTTTTTTAATATTTTAACTAATTTGAAGACCCCCAATGACCTATGAAAATGAAAATTCACATTTTTGCTTATTTTAAAGCCCTCTAATGACTTAGGGAGCTGAAATTTCCTAGCATATAGTCCTATCGATGAAGCATATCCTAAAGTAGTCGAATTTTAAATTTTTGGACTGTGAGCCGAGAATTGAAAGGAAAATGAGGAGTGACAAAATTGGGATTTTTAACATTTTAACATCTATTTTCCGTATATATATATTTTTTTTGTGTGTTTCTCTTATTTTTGTGCACATTTTGAATCTCATTGATGGACTTAAAAGCTTAAATGTATAAAGTAAAACACCAGAGGCAGATTCTTACGAAGCCGGAATTTTTGCCTGTGGGCGGTGAATTACGACAAAAAAGGGGACATGGCAAAATTATTTTTTTTTAACATTTTAGAGTATTTTTAAGCTCCGCCCCAATGAATTGGGAAGCTGAAAATCCCTAACATGTAGTCCTAACTATGAAGCATATTCTAAAGTAGTCCGATTGACCTTGAAAGACGAAAATTGCACTCAAAAAATTATGTCATTAACTGTTTGTAGTTTATTTAAAAAGTTTTCCGTTTAGTCGTCTTTAAAAGAAAAAACATTTGTTTGATGTTCAGTTTTTATTAATGACTACTTCAGTCCTTTGTTTCAAAAATAACACACTAAAAAATAAAGACTTTCATTAACATTTAATTTTTAAAGTCATTTATTTTATTTATTGTGTAAGTATTTTTTTTTTTGAATTGTTGGTATTTTTTAATGAAATATCATTAGTTTTTACCTACACAAGTCAGTTATTTTTTTGTAGAAAAAAAAATCAAAAAATTATTTATAGAAATATAAAAACATGTTTGTATCAAGTGACTTTGGCACGATGGGTAGAGTGTCTGGCCAGAATGTAGTTGATTGCGGGATCGATTCCCCAAAAATTTTATTAAAAATTAAAAAAAAAATATTTCAATAAAAAATTGTAAAAAATTACCTACGAAATCATTAATTTTTAGTGTTTTCGTTGGTTATTTTTTTGAAATTTGTTGGTAAAAATAACAGAACTATCATTAATTTTTAATGTTTTCGTAGGTTATTTTTTTCGAATTTGTTGGTAAAAAAGAGTGAAAAAAACGTAATTTTTTAATGTTTAATGTTATTTATTTTAGAAAATTTTGTCAACAGTAAAAAATAAATGTTGATGTTTGTTAAAACAAATGAATAATTACTGGGATGGTTTTCAATTGCTTATTCACTGGTTTTAAGTGTGTTTTTCATTTGTTTTTGCCTACAAAATATTTTGAGTGTGGGATGCATATGGTACGGACTATGGCAAAGATCAATACTGACCTGGATATCCAGTGAAAGTGCGGAGATACAAAAAAATCTGTTGTGAATTTTGTTCAGTTTATATAATCTGTAACGTAGCCGGATTTTCGGCCTTTAAGACAGAGGGAGTGGCGAAAGACGGCGAAATTTAATTTTTAAACATTTAAACTATTTCTGAAACCCCTAATGACTAAGGAAGCTGAAAATTGTAAAGCATAAAGTATTGACAATGGATCATATCCAGATTTAATATTTAAACTGTGTACGGAGAATTATAAGGAAACATTTAAGTGAAAAAATTGTGTTTCTTAACATTTTATCTAATTTTAAAACCCTTCATGACTACGAAAGATTAAATTGCCATGTATATAGGAGTGACCATGGAACAGATCTTACGATGGATTTTTGATATCCGGTTTAAGGGCGGAGAGACGAAATGGGCGTGCTAAATTTAGTTCTAAATTTTATCAATAAAACCCTTTATACTCATTAAATTTTTTTCCAGCTTGGGAAATATATTGATGTAACTCATTCTAGCAATATTAAATTTTTGAAGCACAAACATAATTTTTATAAAGTTTGGTAAAAAAAATAGAATTATTGAGAAAAGTGAATTGGTGTTCCGCCTGGCAGGGACAGGCTATTCGACTAGTTTGGTAATAAAAGTTTGCTGGGATGTCACATTACACATCACAGTTTTTCTTTGGGACCTTTTCAAAATTTGTCAAAAAAAAAATTTAACTAAAGCTGCTTTAGAAACACTGAAAAAAACATTTTTGATATCAGAGGGTGCTTTTAACCCGAAAAAGTATCTTTTTCCAAAAAAAGGAAATGAAATTGAATCTCGAACCATATAAAAATGGTATAACTCACAACTTTTTAACGGATGAATGAATTTTGCTAAACTATAAAGCCAAACTGCTCTATAATTTTTAGACTCATTATATATAGAAGGCCAAGTCAAAACAAATCCTTATTCAAAGGCGTTTGCATTTCAGTTTAGTAAGAAGATTTCACGCCAAATTATTCGGATTTGTTTTCCAATTTTCTTGTATAGCTTTGGGTATGTCTAATAATTTCATTTAAATTCAAATAATATATTAAAATGATATTGTCGGTAGTGAGACATTTAATATGAAATGCCTTAAATGTTTTTAGCAAGCAATGTTTATTTGTATACATTGTATGTGGTTTTGGTTACGAGGGTCTAGACAACATTACAAAATTTATATAAAATACAACATACACGTGTTATTTAAACTGGATCAAAATATAACAATTGGTTATGGTTTTGTACATAAACATCCCACCCAGCAAACGTACTTTCATTTTGGACCCTAAAATATTCTCCAAAAGCATATTTTGGCACGAGATGGCAACACTGTCTGCAAAATGATGGCAAATTGAAAAAATGCTAAAAATATAATTTTTTCGCCGTAACCATGAACTTCTCTCTGAAGAAATCTATATATATAATTTCCCTATTTGTGTGTTCCTCTTTTTTTGTCTATCCAGAGCTTTTTGAAGCCCACTGATGAGCTACAAAGCTGAAAATTGCCATGCATATAGTAAAATACCTGGGGCAGATCCTAACGTAGCCGGATTTTTGATTTTTTGCCTGTGGACGGAGAAATAAGCGGAAAAGTGGGCGTGGCAAAATTCAATTTTTTCACATTTTTGCTTAATTTAAAGCTCCCTAATGACTTAGGAAGCTGAAAACTTCCTAGAATATAGTCCTAACAATAGCGCATATCTCCAAGTAGTCGGATTTAAAATGTTCGCAATGTGGGCGGAGAATTGAAGAGACAAGTGGCGTGGCAAAATTGGTAT
The DNA here is from genome assembly GCA_963921195.1 of Pegoplata infirma. Lineage (NCBI taxonomy): Eukaryota > Metazoa > Arthropoda > Insecta > Diptera > Anthomyiidae > Pegoplata > Pegoplata infirma. Next base: position 168,860,736 of record OY992540.1, on the reverse strand, counting down.
TTTTTAACATTTTTACTTCTTTTGAAGCCCCCAAATGACTTAGGAAGCGGAAAATTGCATAGCATTTTTTTCTAATAATGAATAGACATATCCTGAAGTAATCGCATCTAAATTTTTTAGACTGTAGAAGGAGAATTAAGAGAAAAATGGGGCGTGGCAAAACTGTGTTTTTAAATATTTTAACTAATTTGAAGATCCCCCCCAATGACCTATGACCTATTACATTTTTGTTTATTTTAAAGTCCTCTAATGACTTAGGAAGCTGAAAATTTCCTAGCATATAGTCCTATCGATTAAGCATTTCCTGAAGTAGTCGAATTTAAAATTTTTCTACTGTGGGCGGAAAATTGAAACGAAAACAGAGAGTCTCAAAGTTAAGATTTTTAACATTTTAACTTCTTTTGAAGCCCTCAAAGGAAGCGGAAAATGCATAGCGAATAGTCCTTACGATGTAGAATATCCTGAAGTAATCAGATTTAAGATTTCTCGACTGTGGACGGAGAATTAAAAGATAAAAGTGGAAACATTGGGTGTTTTAATATTTAAAGACCCCCAAAGTAGGTTTCATGGGGAAGATCAATACGAATCTGGATTTTTGATATCCAGTGTATGGGTGGAAAATAAGAAAGGCAAAGGGGCGTGGCAAATTTATTTCCATCTATTTTCTGTATATATATATTTTTTTTTGTCTTTCTCTTATTTTTTTGTATCCAGCCCTTTTGAATCTCATTGATGGAGTTAGGCTGGATTACTCAATGCTCCGTTATAAAATAACTCTTCGTTAAATTTAACTTTTTCATACGAATTTTGACATAAGGCTCCGTTAAATCGGCAGTTAGAAGCTAACTTTTCGTTGAGTAATCCGCCCTTAAAAGCTTAAAATTGGCATGTCTATAGTAAAACACCAGGGAGAGATTCTTACGAAGCAGGATTTTTAGACTGTGGGCGCCGAATTACGAGAAAAAGTGGCCTTGGCAGAATTATTTTTTTTTAACATTTTAGAGTATTTTTAAGCTCCGCCCCGCCCCAATGAATTACGAAGCTCAAAATTCCTAACATGTAGTCCTAACTATGAAGTATATTTCAAAGTAGTCCGATTTAACATTTTTGGAATGTAGACGGAGAGTAGAGACGAAAAAGGGGAAAGGCAATATTGTGTTTTATTATTTTTTTTTTAATTTAACTAACTTTAAAGCCCTAATTACCTACGAAACCGAAAATTGGCAAGCATATTGTCCTGACACTGGAGCATATTCTAAAGTAGTCAGACTTACAATTTTTGGACTGTGGACGTAGAATTAAAAGGGAAAAGGGTCGTGGATACGAAGGAAAAATTTAACTGAAAAAATTGTGTTTTTTAACATTTTATCTAATTTTAAAACTCTTCATGACTAAGAAAGATAAAAATTGCCATGTATATAGGAGTGACCATGGGACAGATCCACACGATGGATTTTTGATATCCGGTTTAAGGACGGAGATCATTGAACACATTCTGTGTCACTGCCCGACTTTGGCACGAACTCGACTAGTAGTAGTAGTAGTAGTAGTAATTCTTTCGACTCGACTATCAATTATAGAAAGTTCTCAGTTCGAGACTTTGGAGGAAATTACGAGGATAGGCCTGAAAAGTTTAAAACAATTCGCAATGAAGGTCAATGTATTTAGTTTACATCGATAAGCGGAAAAGTTTTGTGGTATCGCTATGGACCAATTTGTCTATGCGGAGTGCCCATCTGGCACCGATACCCTAACCTAAGGACGGAGAGACGAAATGGGCGTGCTAAATTTAGTTCTAAAATTGTATCAATAAAACCTTTTATACTCATTTAATGTTTTTCCAGTTTCGGAAATATATTGATGTAACTCAATCTAACAATATTAAGTTTTTGAAGCACAAACATAATTTTTTATAAAGTTTAGTAAAAAATTAGAATTATTGAGAAAAGTGATTTGGTTTTCCGCCTGGCAGGGACAGGCTATTCGACTAGTTATTAATATGAAGATCAAAACAATAGCTTTTTTTTAATTCATTTATTAATGCCATCTATCATAAATTGATATTAATCATTACACGTGACCTAAAATTATTTGATTTGACTAAAAAATAAATATATATATATAAAAAACAATAGTTGAACACAAAAAGGGTATTTGTGTATAACATATTCTAACAATGCGGTGGTTGTGTGGGCTGGAGAGTCTGCCAAATCAGTATTGTTAATAGTATGAATATGACAAAAAATATCCTTGGTTCGATTCTCGTTGGGGTACACTTACATATTAATAAAAAATAATTCACATATAAAAAGATTGATTACCATTAGCGAAACTAGCCGACATTTGAATCCTACTGATTATGACAGTTAACTGAAACTGTTTAAAACCGGTTAGGAATACAAGAAATGTCTATAATTTTTAGAAATAAAATTTACTTCTACATTTTTCAATTTCAACCCATATAAAAAATGGTGGAAGATTTTGTATAAAATTCGGTTGTATTGTATTAATACTATCAAGTTTTTCTTTTTTTGCAAATTTCGGAATCTAGGGTTGGAATTATTCCCTTGTTAGTTCAGCAGGAAGAGAGTGGAACTAGACGTCGTTTCAAGGACTTTTGGCAACTTTAGTATTTACAGCAACTCTAAACGACACCTACCCTGAGACTCACCCTTGAACTGGCCCCGACTGCTTAATTATGCTGGGGTCTACGCTATTCGCAACCGGTCGACGCGTCTGATGGCATTCAGCTTTACTTCCGGAGGCAGTTAGTACCATGTAGAATGTGATTTTACATAATACACTCTAGTAAAACGCCTCTTGACAGAAATCATTGCATTATAAAATACAAATCATGTAAAAAAATTAAAAATTTAAATTTCCAGAAATATTTAAAATTACATTGCACATGATTTGTTTCGATATTTAGTAGAGTTTTATCATAAACCAATCACTTTAAAAATTATCCATTGATTTTAAACTGATTTAAAAATATATTGTTATAATATTATGGAAATATACTCGACTTTAAAATTATTTCCCAAGTGTATGAATAAAAACACTTCGTGCTATTTTTCACGTTGTGTACTTATGTTCTATACGTAGGTATATGTATGTATACAATATGCAGTTATTAAAGGTAAACAATAACTTTACATAGTTAAAGTAGAAAATCTTTATGACAGAAAAGTCCCAAAACAACAAATAAAAAAAAGTGACAAAAATATCAACGTAACACAAAACAATCACTTTCTCTTTATATTCGACGATATTAAATTGAGTTGTGTAAATAAAAATAGCACATTTTGTTTATATGTTCTTGAAAATCGTCCATCTGAAAAGTATCTCTGCTGGGAGTTTATTCTATATTAGGAGAGCTCGATGTATAAAAAAATTGTCTCTGTAACGTATTGTGCTATAGAGAGAGCAGTCCTTTCGGGTGTTATTATTTGAAATACGGGACTGAGTTGTAACATTAGGTTATATTAGAAAATTCTCTATGCACTGCGACCAATTTGATCTTTTGTGCAGCCTAGAAGGTGCCCTATATGTTGAGGCTTTTAATAAAGCCAAGTATCCTAATTGACATGTATTCCCATATATCTACTGGAGATAACGAATGTCACCCTAGATATTGAGTTCGTTTTACATGAAGTCTCAGGCATTTACAAATAATGTGATCTGTCCTTTCGCCGTCAATTTCACTGATTCTACAGGTTCTGATAATTTTTTCTTCATAAGTTAATAGCGAATATACCAATATCCGGCTAGGTAACCAGTTAGAATTTTTAGAAGCATTTTTGATAAGAGTAAGTAATCGCTTTGATATTCCAGGGAATGGAGTGCTAAATATGTTTTTCTGTCGCAGCAGCGCGCTGTTAAGAACAGTGGCTCCAGTGGTTGACAAATTTAGATTCCCTACACGATCATAAACATTACCAATGGACAAGCCACAGAAGGGTTCCGGACATATGAAAGGGTGTTTTGCACCACGATTGGCTAGACAGTCTGCCCCTTAGTTGCCTTAGGGCTCTTCGTGAGCCGGGATCCAACTGAGTATGTGGTCTTTATTAGGGCTTAGTTCGTTTAGGGAACGAATACACTACTGGTTGAATGTCAGATAGTATATAAATGTTTGTACTTATTGTACACTTACCTTCGGATACTCAAATATATAAGGCTAATGCGCGTTGGAAATTTGGACCGAAAATTCCCTTAACAGTATCCCCGTTGGTTTTTCATTGAGCCATTAGTAAACCACACTAGAGAACCCGGTTCTGGATTTCAAGAATTAGAAGACGAAATTCTCCTCTCCAGAATATCTATTTTAAAATGTCTTACAAACACTTGTTTGGGTAGAATTCTTTCAGAGATCTTCGCGTATAGGTCCCCTATACATTGTCCCGCTATCTTTATGTGGCCGTGTAAGTCCCCGCCTATTATGTTCCTCAATTCCATAACCCTAGTGACACTTCTGCCAGCACCTCCTTTACAGATATATGTAAAGGTGTAATGCCTATCATAGCACCTATGTCATAAGTTGGACAGAATCTAACCGCGCCTGTTGTGCCAATGCAGGCCAGAGGATATACTTTCTCCAGTATTGATCTGGCAGCACTTTGTTCAACATTTGGCTACCAAAAGTGGTTATTGGTCTTACGATCGTAAGAAAAGACCAATATATCATGTGAGGCTTAAGTCCCCATATCCTTCCAATAGCTTTTGGGAAAATATATTGCCTTAGTAGCTTTTTGGTTGTATTCTTCAATTGAGGAGTCCTCGTTAGAGATTTTCAAGAGTAATAACTTAATATTTTACTTCATCCGTAAAACCTATCGTGATGGCAGTTATTTCAGGCACAGATAAGTTAACAATCCTTCTTCTAGTAAAGGGTATCAGAATTGTTTTAGATGGTATAGTAAACCCACTTTCTGGACACCATTTTGAGGTTATCTTAAGTACCTACTGCAACCGATCACAGATGGTCGGTGCATGCCACCCACTGACTGATATCACGAGATCATCTGTATAACCGTAGATTCTAAAACCACAATTATTTAGCTCATCTAGTAACTCATTTATGGCCAACATCCATAACAGTGGCCATAGAACACTCGTTTGAGGGCTGCTTCAAATTGGGTTACCCAGAAAAAACTTGGTAATGGGTACGCCTTCCCGTCTCGCTTACCTGGTAATGGCTGTGAATACTACTAATTACCATTAGCATTACTTTACACTATAAAAGGCAAAGTGTGGTTTCCTTCAATGACATCACCGTGTTAAAGTAATCAACATTGAAATTGGAAGGCTACTACCCAGGCAGAAACTGCCAACCGTTCCAAAGAAAAAGTCTCGGCAAAGCACTTTATTTTTTGTGTAGAAGGTGTATGGGTGATTCCAGGTCAAACCGCACAGAAAACTGTCATTTTCGGATTTGTCACCTCCGATTTTAATGAAATTCGCAAAAAATATTTCACATGCGTTGTTTTCATAAAATGATTACCTTACAGGCTCCAAAAATTTTTAGTTTCGAAATATGGTGTCTTGAAAATTGGCAAAAACGTAAAATTTTCAATAAGGTGCACATACAAAGTCACCCATAACTTTAAAACTATAAAACCCACAATTACCAAATAGGTACCATTTGAAAGCTGAAAGGATTATCTTAAAAGTGACATGCAAAATTTTTTTTGTAATGAAAGGTCAAAGGTCATATTTCAAGGTCTAATGTTCAAAGACATATATCTCAAAATCCGATATTTTTAAAATTCTCAAAAAAATATATGATAACAACCATGTCTTTCCCTACAGTTGTATCAAAATTTCAGGGTGGACACTCATATGGTTCCAAAGTTACAGAGGAAAGGGTGCTCGAAGGCAAGGTTTTTTCTACGAGTTTTTTTTTTATTCAAGGGGTGATTTAGCCCTAACGGCCGGCACTGCGACCCTTATGGGTCTTTTGTGCCAATTTTTTTACGAGTTCATATGAAAAATATTGCACAAACAAAACAAAATATATAGTCGTAAACAATGGTGCGGGCCTAGAACAAGGCTTAATACTTTTTATGTATTTTAAGTTATATTGTAGGGGTTTTCTTGTTCTTTTACAAGGAAAGTCCTCGAAAGTGAACATACCTGATTTCTTTGAAATTTATACACAAGCTAGAAAAAATAAATCTAAAATCAACCAGTCTGAGCTTGTCGGCCTAAATTCAGGTTAAACGGGGTTCAAAATTACCCATTTTCAGTTATTTTAAAGTTTAGGTACTTTATATTGATGCCACATATAACAGATCGGTTTCATTCGAAACTTATATTCTTCAATATTAGGGAAATAGAAATGGTGGGGGAACCTTATGTTCAAAGCGGAATAAAGCTCATAAACAAGAATATAATCAAGCATGAAAATGCTTTAGAAATGAAAACACTAATGTTTCGAACTTCTTTGAAATTTTGCCTTATTTTATTTTGGACACACTAATAAAGATATTTTTTTTTTAAATTCGGATGAAACCCGACCTGTAAGAAAAACTGCCAATAAAAAATTCATGTGATTGCCTAATTTTAATAGAAAATAGTACCAACAATGAATTTGTTTTACAAAAACTATATAGTTTAACAAAAACTATACATTTTTAACAAAAACAATTATGCAACAAATAAAATGTCTCAAACAGACGCCAAAAGTTTTTTTTAAAATGAAACGGATCTGATATATGTGGCATCAATGTACCTAAAAGTTAAAATTACTAAAAATCGGTAATTTTTGACTCCCGTTTAACCCTTTAAAACTAAATTAAGACCAATAAGCTCAGACAGGTCGATGTTAGATATTTGTTGTCTTTCATGGGCATAAATTTCAAAGAAATTAAGTATGTTCACTTTGAAGAATTTCCTTGTAAGAAAACAAGAAAACCCTACGATAAAATTCAGTTTTGATAGTGAAATCAAATTCAGGAGGTCGAAATATTAGTAAATAATTGGTTCAGTTTTTAGGTCCGTCCCATTGTTTGTTTACTGCTACGCTGCTTCATGTGTGTATGCTTTTGCATATGAACTCGTAGAGAAAATCTTCACTTCGAGCACGTTTTCCTCTGTAACTTTGGAACCATATGAGTGTCCACCCTGAAATTTTGATACTAATGTAGGGAAAGACTTGATTGTTATCATATATTTTTTTTGAGAATTTTAAAAACATCGGATTTTGAGATATAGGTCTGTGAACATTAGAACTTGAAATATGACTTTTGACCTTTCATTACAAGAAAAAATTGTGCATGTCACTTTTAAGGTAATCCTTTCAGCTTTCAAATGGTACCTATTCAATTGTGTACCTATTTATTTAATTGGTAATTGTGGGTTTTATAGTTTTAAAGTTATAGGTGACTTTGTATGTGCACCTTATTGAAAATTTTACGTTTTTGCCAATTTTTAAGCCGCCATATTTCGAAAACCGAAAGGTTTTGGAGCCAGAAAGGTAATGATTTTAGGAACACTATCCATTTGCAATATATTTGTGAAGGTGACAAATCCGAATGCTGTGTGGTTTGAGCTGGATTTGCCCGTATGAATTCGAAAAAGTGCTTTGCAAGCGCTTTGCCAATGTTTTTCTATTTAAATCCGTTCAAAATGTGATTTTTTATTAAAATTTTTTAATTTTCATAATAACTGGAATATTTTTTATTTCCCTGCAGGATAAGCTGGTCCTTGACAGTTCTCGTGATATGTCACTTATTGTTAGACACAATGACCTACATATTACAAACTTGACACCTTTTATGTAAGCATTTTTAATAAAAAGCATTTTTAATAAATTTTTTATTCCAAAACGCAAAGAAACCGAAAACAAAATTTTTCCGGGACTTAGAAAATATTTCAAAGTTTGTCCAAATTTTTTTTATCCTAATAAATCAATCAATTTTTAATCCTAATTTAATAAATTTCTTTATTAAAATATAATCTTATGGACTTACACAATTTAGATACGTCCCATTTTTTTGTTCTAAAAGTGCTATAACAGTACCATATTTTTTGTTTTTGAAGCGCTTTCAAAGCGCTTTAAAATAGCAACGGCATACCGTTTACCGTGGTTATCATTTTAGACGCTGGGAGAGTACTAAACTGTGATGCTTTCCCAGCACACAAGCGACCATAAAAGGTACTTTGCCAGCGCTCTCCCGTTCGTATTTTTCTGCCTGGGTAGTTACTCATAGTTTTTTCTAACAACTCAACATAATTACTTGGTAAGCGAAGTTTTTGCTGGGTAATTATCATAGATGTGTCTCCAAAAGCATCTCCAGGAACCAGTTAATGATAACTAAAGGAACATCCTTACTTAGCATAGCCTTCTTAATACTTAATACGAAAGATGTGCTGTTAAAGGATCTTTGTATATTGTTGTATTGTTTTGTGTGTGTTTGTTGCTTTATGTTTTCATAATTATGGAAAGTGGAGCTGAGTGGTAAGGTATGAAAACCATATTCACCTGCCTCAATGGAAGTAAGACATATCCAAATGAAAGGCATAACCTAAATATACGTACACTAAAAACAAAAAAACTTTGTCAAAATACTTAAAAAATCTCGTAATCCCATTTAAACATTATTTCCCAGTTTTCCTTGTTATTTAACAAAAAAATTTTGATCATGTAACTTCAGTGCAAAATGAAACTAGGTTTTCTCGTAAAATAGGAGGCAGCAAAAAAATATTTTACAAGTTTTTTTTGGTAATTTTACAAGTTTTTGTTTTTCAGTGTTTCAGCTGATGGATACTTTGATAACACCCTTTCGGTAGCAGACATGAACAGATACTATCCGGTCCAGGTGATCCGAAGGAAGAAAATTTATCTATCGCCCATTAAACGCATTCTTTTTGAAAGATGTTGGTGGTTAGACGAATGTCTCTGCCAATTAAAAAAGATTTTATTAAAACAGACATAGACATATCTTCGGCCTTACATCCAGGAAAATGAGTTTTCAATATAAGCTCACAGGTTTTAATGGAGTAGTGTAGGAACCATCCGGTTTTTTCAAAGTGCAAAGAAAATTGATTTGGTAAAATGAAAGAACTTCTTATCTGAGATCATAAATTTTCACACTTTTGGACTTTCGGATTTCCCTATTGTATTCAGTAAGTGAAGTATGGCTCAGCCTGCTTGTTTCGAGTACTTTCCGAGTACCGCCAGCACCCACAAGGTCAATTAAGGGTTTGTTTTATGGACTAAAATTATAAGTTCGTCTAAACAATAAAAAAATTAACAAAAGTTGTATTTATGTGCCCACAACTTCATTTGAAGCCCTCATCTTTTGTATTGTAGGTAGATAGGTAAGTAATGGTGTTGCGACAAGAGGAGCAACGAAAAACGACAAAATAATAAAAACGATACATTTAACTATCGATGAGCAAAGAAGAGCAATTATTTTCGAATATCCCAATGGGTGGATGGATACAAAAGCTTCTGTAAAACTATAAATTTTTGTGAATATTGTAGATTTCATCACATTTCAACATTATGCTCTTCAGATTTGGATTGATGGTGCGTCAACAAAAGTGTCACGTTTCAGTGCAAAATGAAACAAACAAAAACAAGTGAAAAATGTTAAGTGGAAAGAAACATATCTCTTTGATACGCAGGCATTTTTGTATTGTGTGCTTTGTTGTGCTGTTGTGCTGTTGTTTTTTTTTTTTTTTTTTTTTTTTATTGATTCAATGTAAATAAAATGCAATTTTTTTTTTCGTTATTAAACATTCAACGTAGGTAATGAAACAAGGAGCTAGATGTGTATGTGGGTAGTTCTCAATTTATAAAAAAAACTCCCACAGATACACCTTATACCATATAATGTTTTGAAATTCAGTTATATCTACACATACAAACACGTATTCAAATGTTATCTACAGAGACTGTAAGGATGATGAATTCAATGAAATGAAGTTAACAAAGCATGGTGTCAATACAGGAAACTGAAATTGTTATCAATCCACACATTTAAATAAGACTTACGCACACACACACACATTCATATTAATATGTATAAATCCATACAATAAAATACATTTGTTCGAACTTAATAACGTACGAGAAACTCCGCGCTAACAGTTCAATTATATAATTTGGAATTCTAAGCGGAATATTTGCCCTTAGGAAAACATTTTTTTTCTTCGAGCCTACTAATGCAATGCATTGTGTTGATATTAGAAAATTAGGTAAGGGTTTTAAAAAAGAGAGAGAAATGTTTGTGGACATTTAATTTATATTTTTTTTCCAAATCGTGGCTAACTTTAAAGACAACTAAGGGGAGTTTTATCCGCACACAGTAAAAAGTTTTGGGTTAAATTTAAAACCTATCGGAACACATTTTAAACCACCTTGGAATTAAATTGAAAGTTAAATCCGAAATGGTTTAAATGTTAAACCACATAGGAATTAAAAATTTGTTTTTCTTTATGTCATTTCTTTTAGTTTTATTTTAATGCCAAAAAATAATTAAATTTCTCTCTTAAAAAACTAATAAAAAATAAACGTCAAACGTCATCAACAATTGTATTTCATCAAGTTTAAAATAAACACTTAAAAAGGAATTAAAAACAGCTGTTGTATTGAGTGAGAAAAAAAAATTATTCATTCAATGAAAGTGTGGCAAAATGTTTGCAATGTACGCAAAAATAAAAAATTTATGGAAAATTTTATGTTATCAAAATTTGTGATCCAGAAAGTGAAGTTTTGACTCCTACCGGAAAATTAATATCAAGTAAGTGTTGACTACAAACGTTTTACAATCGTTTTTAATTAATTTTTGTTAAACCTTACTTTTAGGCCAGCTGAATCTTGAAGCAGAAGGCAGAGACTGAAATTTTTGATCGGACTGTGCATTCATTGACTTTGGAAACCTTCCATAAATAATTAATTACACAATACTGCTCCAGCAGCTGCTTTTGTTTTTGTTGAACAAACAAACGTACCGATATTGATTTGGAAGACCTCCAGTAATAATTTCGTAATATAGAAGCATTATCACTTTTCTGTGTAGTTTTACTGAGTTTGGTTGAAAAATGCATCAACATTCCTCTTGATTTTAACTTTATTCAGGTATTTGATCTGTATTTTAAGTCTTCTTATTTATTCAATACACAAAAATATTAAAAAAACATAACTTTTTGTTTTATTTTTTTTTGGGTAAATTTTATAAAAGGGGTAATATTTTTAGTCCTGCCTAGATTAAAATTAACACCCGTTTAGGTATAAAATTATCTACATTAATAAAACTATTTTGGATTTATTTTAACACCAAAAAATAGGTTAAAAAGCCACTCTCTCACTCTTTTTTTATCTCTTTAAAAGTATACTTTTAATGGAATAAATTTAATTCTTTTTGTCTTTGATATATATACACACCAGCTAGGAATTAAAATTAACCCAAAACTTTTTACTGTGCATACACCTAGTTCATATGAGAAACGATTTTTTTTTGTAATGAGTAATGCGATAGAAAAGTCGACAACGAACGGTTAAAAACTCTCAGGGAAGAGCTCACCTATCTCAGCTGAAAACTTACTGTGGTAATATCGATAGAAAAGTGACTTGTGGGTTGACATTCCGACGATGCTCTAATGAGTCGAAAGGTATAGATAACCTCAATAATACTCTTGCCCAAAACATTAAATCATGATAATATTTCTCTGAAGATTTGGGTGTACTTGCCAAAGCAAAGCAAAAAGCAAAAAAATAATGTTATATTCGTTGTTATATTCATGTTATATTCATTTAAAATATCGGTCGTGGACTCCATTAAGTTTATATATAATCGGTTCACTTCTAAGACAGTCTAGAAAGAAAAAAGCAGTGTAAATCAAAAGAGCTGCAAATTTGGTAAATGAGTGAATTTCTAAAGTGCAACAAATGTTTTATTACATTTTGGTGAGTATAAATGACACTGTGTGTCAGCGAAAAAAAACCTGGGATGCGATACTTTTTTTCTAGTAGGTATTGTCGAGTACAATAAGACCCTGTACTTGAAATTTGCGAAACACCTCCAAAATCTTGAGTTACGGGTAAAAAACCGGTTTATCGAACTTTTTACACTTATAAGCCAGTAACTTTGTTGAAAACCAACCGATTTTAAATTTATCGACGGTTTTAGAAAGAAGAAAGTGAGACCTTCCGAAGATCTGAAAATAATATTTAAGTAATATTGAGACAACTATGTGTATTTCACCAGCAAACTCAATTTTTTTAAAAAATTTCTATATTTTTCAACTTTGGAGATGTTTTTACACATTTTTTTGTTAAGGAACCGTATTATTTAAGAATTTGTTAAAAAAGTATATTTATTTGTGAGAAAAACTTAACTTTGGTTTTTAAAATCGGTAAAAAAATTGACCGAGTTATTAAACTTTTAATAAAAACAAAATTTTGGAATAAATGCCTGCACAATGTTTTTATACCCTCTAACCGTAGTACGGGTTATATTCACTTTGTCATTCGGTGCGAAACGCATCAAAATATTGGTCTAGAGCAATGGTTCCCAACCTTTTTGGGCCATGCCCCTTTTTTAAGTTAAAAAAACCAAAATGTCCCCCCTGCACTCAAGAAAAATGTGTAAATTTTTTAAATTTGTTTTAAAATTAAAAATTTACTTGCAGTTAAGCAAACTTTTTGTTAAAATCGTTTTTTAAATAAAGTTTTTAGCAAAAGTTTTCAATAACCAACTAAATAATATAACTAAAAAAAGGATTTTTTTAGTTTTTTAACAAAAAATAAACTTAAAAATTTGACCGTTGCCCCCCTGAAGCATTCAAATTGCCCCCTAGTGGGGCGAGAATCAAAGGCTGGGAACCATTGGTCTAGAGTCTCACAGCGAATATATTTTTTTGATCAGTGATCGATTGAAGAATACATGATAATTTAGTGGAATGTAAATCTTGTATAAATGACAATGGAACTCTAAAGCAAAAAAGTTTTGCGAAAGCTCTTGTTCTAAACTGTTGTTGAGAAGGCGAACTCAGCGGCGCGGATGTATGGCCTGCCTGGGACACCTTTCCCTTGCGATAAATGAAAATAAAAAACTACAAGAACGTTTCGCGGGTTTGAGGGAGGGGGGGGGGTGTGGGTGAGGCTGTCTGGGGACACCTTCCCCTAGCGATTAATGTTTACAAATTTATATATTATAATATTTACACTCAAATAATAAAATTTTATATTTTTTTTTATTTTTCGTTTAACCTAAAAGGAAAGCGGACCAAAAAATGGTATTGTTTAATCCCCTTGGTTCAACAGCGGGTCAATGAACTACATATGACGCAAAAATGTTTTATTTGTTGAACAAATAGACAAAAAAACTTTAAAATAAAATAGTGTATTTCTGGGGTTGCATTAGTTCTCCAAGGGGAAACTTTTTTCCCCTGGTCCGGTTTAGCCCATTTACAAACTTTACTGTCCTATAAACATAACACATATTCGTGTCAAAACTTCAGGAGTCTAGCTCTTTTATTTTAGACAGTTTCGTGTCTTCCACAGATGGACAAACGGACAGTCAGACAGACGGACAAAGCTAGAATGTCGTAGAATCGATCATTGATCAAAAAAATTTACTTTATGGGACCCTAGATCGATATTTCGATGTGTTTCACACAAAATGACAAAGTGAGTATACCCCGCGTATTATGGTTGGATGGAAGAAAAACATTGTGCATGCATTTATTACAAAATTTTGGTTTTATTAAAAGTTTAATAACTCAGTAAATTTTTAACCGATTTTAAAAACCAAGGTTTTAATTTACTCCTAAATAAATATACTTTATTAATAAATGCATAAATGGTACGGTTCCTAAATAAAAAAATATGACAAAACATCTTCAAACTTAAAAAATAATGATTTTTTTTTGAAAAATTGAGTTTGCTGGAAAAATACGCACAGTTGTTTTAATATTACTTAAATTTCATGTTTACAACTTCGAACGATATTAGTTTATTCTTTCTAAAACTGTCGAGAAATTCAAAATCGGTTAATATTCAACAAAGTTACTGGCTAGTAAGTGTAAAAAGTTCGAAAAACCGGTTTTTTACCCGTAACTTAATATTTTGGAGGTGTTTCGCAAATTTCAAGGACAGAATCTTGTTGTTCTCAACAACACCTACTAGAAAAAAAGTATCGCATCCCAGGTTTTTCTGTTTCATTCATTTTTGTAACACTGTGTGATTCGGCACAGAAGAATTAAAAACGTTCACTTTTTTGTACATTTGTTAAATAAATGGAACATTTCTAAGTCAGAATTTAAGAATTTTTTTTTGGTGAAAAAGCAGTTTTAGTGAAAAAAATAAGAAAAAAGTTAAAACAAGTAGTAAAGTTGAATTCGACTTGGACGAATCTAAGACTACCCTCCACAATGCCCTTTTTAAGTGATAGTAATTTTCTAACGTGAAAAAAAAATAAAAATTTTTTACTTTTTTTTAAAGTAACTTTTGAAAAAAACAAAAAAAATTATTAAATTTTTTTTTGAGCTCAAAATTTTTTTTTAGTGTAAAATTTTTTTCAAGTGTTTTTTTTTAGTGTAAAAATATATTTGAGTAACAAAAATACTTTGTAAAATATTTTTGTGTCTTACCAATGTTTGAATTTAAGGTGAAACTAATCTGAAATTCGCGGTTTTGCTAATAACTTTTGAACCATTGCACCGCTTTGGCCGAAATTCAACACGAACTAGTTCCGGGGAACGAAAAATTTTTACGCTAAGCTTCAGCATCCTCAGAATTGTCTTTCGAAAGTAAGCGTGTATTTTACCTCATAAATTCACGAAAAACCCTTGCCGAAATTCAGGCTTTTGCTCATAACTTTTGAACCACTTGACCGATTATGCTGGATTGGAATACCAACCTGACCAGGTAAATGCCCAACATATGCACCAAAATTCAGTTGCTTGAGTAAAGTCTTTCAAAAGTTAGCGTGTTTTCAACAGACAGACAGACGGACGGACGGCTGGGCATCGCTAGATCATCTTAAAATCGATCGAGGATCATGAATATATATACTTCATGGGGTCCTAGACCAATATTTCGAGTTGTTACAAACGGAATGACAAACTTATATGTTAGGGCGGAGTAATTTTTTTCGACAAAATCGTCTAGCATATTCGGATTCTGCATAAAATTCTAAGAAAAAATGCGGAACAAACCATATCTCAAAAATCAGTTTTGACCCCCCCCCCACAATTTTCAAAAATAGTTTTGCACGATATACGACTTTTTAGCTGGGCTTATTATTTGGAATATATTGTTTTACAAATAAATTTTGCTTTTATTTTGTATTAGAGGTATTTTGGGTACGGGGAATCCATATTTGATATTTATTTTGCTCTAAACCACCGCTAGAGGGCGCTAAAAAACAAAAATCTGGACTTGGGCCTTCAGATTTTTTTTTTATTTTCAAGCCAGATACT
This sequence comes from Pegoplata infirma, assembly GCA_963921195.1. NCBI lineage: Eukaryota > Metazoa > Arthropoda > Insecta > Diptera > Anthomyiidae > Pegoplata > Pegoplata infirma. The sequence goes on along the minus strand of OY992540.1, from coordinate 168,845,301 downwards.
CTAAGGAGCCATTTAGACATTTTTCATTTACAGCTTAATTAAATTCCAAAAACTCGCGATTTTATTCGCGATTTTAGTTTTTTAAAAATCCACAAAAAATTTAAAAGTGGTAAGCTACACCATTATTTTTTTGCCACAATTTTTTAAAACTTTTTCGTTTAAAGTACAGGATTTTAGCTTTCAATTTCAATTTTGATTACACAGAAAAAAATAAAAAAAATATTTAATTAAAAAATTCGTAGATTTAATTAAAAAATTAATTAAATCCGGACCAATCACTAAAATGAGCAAATAAATTAAAAATATTTGTATGTCGTTAACTAAAAATAAAAGGATATTTATTTAATTAAAAACTTAATACTATAAATTCAAAAATATAATAAAAATTAAAAAAAAAATAATTAAAATTTTAATTGTATAAATTAAAAAAAATAATTAAAAATATTATATTAAAAAAAATAATTTGTAAAAACATTCTTTTTGAATAAAATAGTTTAAAAAAAAAAAATATTTCTTCAAACTATACCAAATTTATTTATGCCGTAAAGACATAGTTAGTGAGATGATGATGAAGTTGATTATAAACCTTTCATATACATACACATAAAACTATAAACAAAATGAGAATTCAAAAACCTACGTGAAAAATAAAAAAACTTTCAACAAACTTTTTATACTTATGTATTTTTTTTTGTATGTAATACTATGCAAGAGAAAAACACACACTCGCACACACACGGAAAACAAAACAAAAAAAAAATAAGTAAAGCTAGAAATTTAATTAAACATTTAATTATATAAATTAAATACTTAATTAATATTAAATTTGAAGATAATTAAAATATTAATTAAAATAAAGTGAAAAATTTAATTAAACAATTAATTATATTAATTAAAAGTTTAATTAATATTAAATTAAAAAACAATTAAAATTTTAATTAAAATAAAATATACGATATTATTTTCTGTGTATCAAAATCCGATGTTTACTTAAAGAGTTATAGATCTTCAAAGTACATCGATAAACGATTTGAAAATCCTAAAAAAATATTTCTTTTTATATGGGTATAATTTAAAAAAATATTAAAAATAGAAGACTTTTGTGTCCCATTAAAATGATGACTGATTTTTTTTTTTTTGTAAAAATGTCATACTTTCATAATATGTTAAATAAAAAAAATCAAAAGAGGTGAAAGTGGACGAAAATGCACTAAAAAAATGCATTTGCATTTAAAATGCATTTTTTTTAATAACACGATTTTTTTTACCTTTCAAGTTTAATGTAGAGGACTTAAGCTTTTAACTTCAATTTTGATTTTAAAAATCGGATATTTACTTAAAAAGTTATCGCTCATCAAACTACACAACTTTTTCATATTTTGTGATTTAAAAAAAATTAAAATCGCAAATAAAATCGCGAGATTTTGGAATTTAATAAAACTGTAAATGGGAATGTCTAAATGGCTCCATAGTGTATTTATGTACACAATCTAAAGATCCCAGGTCAAAAAATACCATTTTTCTCGTGATGATTAATGAAAAAGGCGTATATCGTACAAAACTATTTTTGAAAATTGGGGGGGTCAAAACTGATTTTTGAGACATGGTTTGTTCGGCATTTTTTCTTAGAATTTGATACAGAATCCAAATATTCTAGACGATTTGGTCGTAAATTTTGCTCCGAACAATTCACTCCGCTCTATTATATATACCCTCTATCACTAGAGTGGAGGGTATAAAAACAAAAAATGTTTTGATAAAAAACAAAATTTTGATGAAAAAAAAAAGTTTTTTGAAAAAAAAATTTTGGTGAAAAAAAAAAATTAAAAAAAGTTTTTGAGGTGACAGGACATAATCCTCATGGACATTACCCCCATAACGGAAATGGGGATTATGACCGAATTCATCACGGTCATAATCCCCGTAATAGTTGTGGGGACTATGACCGTTTCCAAAACGGTCAAAATCCCAATGGGGATTATATCCATTCCCTGTTGGGATTACGACCGAAATTTTTTCGGTCATACCCCCCCCCCCCCCCTTCACATTATAAGGAGTAAGTCCAAATCAATTTTGGTCATAATCCCCGTTTTCTTCAGAGAGGGTGGGCTTAGCAAAGCCGCTAAATTAATTTTTGGAGTTTGTAATCCCTAAGCGCGGCCGAAGACAGAAAAACTTTTAAGACAAAAAATACAATTTTTGGGATTACGACCAACTAGTATAGTGGACATAATCCCTGTAATGGGGATTACGGCCATTTGTTACGTGGTCATTATCCACATATATCTGGGAATTATGTCCATTTTTTATTGGGATTATGTACAAATTATTTTCGGTCATAGTCCCCACTACTATTATGGGCATTATGATCGAAATGAATTTGGTCATAATCCCCATAACGGAAATGGGGATTCAGTCCGTGGGGATTATGTCCTGTCACCAGTTTTTGATAAAGAAAAAAAAAATTATAAAAAAAAATTTAAAAAAAAAATTTAAATAAAAAAAAAAAATTTAAATAAAAAAAAAATTAACAAGAAATGCTGGACCTTTTCTATAGAAAAAATACTTTGGAATCATAGTAAAAACCTCAAAATTTTTCAATAAGAAAAATGTCACAAAACTTGTGAGTTTTTATTTAGAAATATGTTCTAGAAAAAATGAAAAAATTACTTAGCATCTGAGACAAAAGACAATTTAAAAGGCATATTGATGACATTTTTTGATGCCATGATGAAATGAGTCATCACTTGTTTCCTAATTTTAACTCACTTCTTACCATAAATTTAAAAGTTGGAATTTGTTGACAAAAATTTCAGGAACGACTCCATTTCGTTCCCTTATGTATAATAAATACACATTTTAACATTTAAAGTTGATGACATTTTTTTTTTTTTTTTTTGAACCACTCCCCCTCCCCATGTGAAGGGCGGGTGTGTGAAATTTTTAAAAAAATATCTTCTTTCTTCACTAATAGACCAAACCATAATAAAAACTTCCAACAAATTTAATTAATTACACTGTGCTACAAAAAACACAAAATCGAATATACTTTTGAAATGAGGTGGTTAAGGTTGTAGGTCTCGCCGAAAAGATCACAAAAATGCCCATCAAACTTGCCAGACACCCTCAAATTTTAAAGTTATTGTCAAAAAACGTTTTTTTGGGGCTTTTCTCACTAAGCCACGTGTAACTTAAAAAGTTTTCCACCGATTTTCAATTTTTTAACTGTATAGGGCTTTTTATGCGTGTGAATTGTTTTATACATTTAAGAAAGATATGTATTGATTTTTTCAACAATATCTAATTTTTTTGTTATTTTTTGAAAATTTTTTGAGTTTATCGATTTTTTTCTGCTATAGTTCGTTTAACAGTGTTTATATTTATAAACTTGTTCTTAAAGAAAATTTTATTGTGAATACGATGAGTTTTATGCCGAAAAAAATCGAATAACAATTGACAGAGTTGTGATAAATTTTCTAAAAAATAATATTAAGATTTTGCATAAAATTGCATTTCGGACAACCCAGGCAAAAAAATAAAAAAATAACAAAAAAATAACGAACATACTGAGACGTTGCGTATCATTATTTGAAAGGTTTTTGGCCCACTGAATTCAAATTTGTTCTTGAAATTGCGCTATCTTATTTAGTTATTGATATATCCATTTATGTTAAATATCTCAAAAACCTAAAGAAATAGAGCAATTTAAAGGCCAGATTCGGATTCAGCGCGCCAAAAACCTTTAAAAATATTGTACAGGACCTCTTATGATAAATTTATTTTTTTGCCTGGGTTGTCTGAACGGCGATTTCCTGAAAAATCTTAATTTTCTTTTTTAGAAAAACTATCACAACTCTGTCAATTTTTATCTGATTTTTACAGGATAAAGCTCATCGAATTCAGAACTAAATTTTCTTTAAAAATAGGTTTATAAATATAAAGGTTGTTAAACGAACTATAGCAGAAAAAAATCGATAAACTCGAAAAATTTTCAAAAAATAACAAAAAAATAAATATTATAGAAAAAATCAATAGATATCTTTCTTATATGTGTAGACCAATTCACACACATGGAAAGCCCTACCCTTCTTCTATCCAAAAGAGTTAAAAAATTTAAAATCGGTTGAAAATTTTCTGAATTACACAAGTTTTAGTGAGCAAAGTCCCAAAAAAACGTTTTATGACAATAACTCAAAAATTTGAGGGTGTCTGGCAAGTTAAATGGGGATTTTTGTGATCTACTCGGCAAAAGCAACAACCTATACCATGTCACATTAGAAGTATTTTTTCACTGTAGCACAGTGTTATTAATATTTTTCATGTTTTGTATTTTTTTAAGAAATTATAAGCGTGTGTTCAAACACACGCTGGTAAGAAATGGGTTAATGACATGTTTTATCATATTGAAAAAAAAAAGGTTCATCAGTATGATGAAATTTGTCATCAAAATTGATGACAGCAAAGATAAAACCGTTTTAACAATGGATCATTTTTCTTTGTGTGTACCAAATTAAACCTCTAAACCACATTTTATGGGGTGATCTATGTCTTTTCGTTAAATAAATACCTAAAAGTCTACAAAAAAAAAAGTACGTTTAAAGGGTTTAAATGTTCTACGAATATTTTGTTGGAATGAGACTAAAAAATAAGTTAATGAGTTATAAAATGGCAATGCTAAGCATGATAAAAATATTTTTCTCGTGAATTTTGGGACACCCCCTTATTCTTTATTATAGTTTATTGTTAATACAAATTCCTGTTTCTCATAATAAAAACATATCCAGTCGTTCGTTATTCACTGTCAGAATACTTTAAGTATGTGTGTCTGTGTGTGTGTGCTTAGTACGGTATAATCTCATAATAAAAAGCACGTAGATTTAACAAAAGTTGTCAACTTTTAACTGTAGTTGACACGTATTCATAAACATGCTTATACACTCGTTTATTTTACTCTTACGACTGAGTTTTATTATTTTTATTTTTGCTATTTATTATTCAAAAGTAAAATTGGCAAAATTTCAAACTGTTTTTATTGATCCTATTATTTCAATTTATTCTTCTTCTTTTTTTTTTTTTTTGTTATTCAATATTTCAAAAGGTGTGACAATTCTTCAAATATAGAGCGAGCGCGTTAAATTAACGAATACACCATTTAGGTTCATCGTTATTTTAATGCAAGTTTTTTTTGAGATCACGTATTCCAAATCGACACAGAATATATTAAAATGCATGCAATGCCACTCATTATGCATACGGAAGTTTATAAGGTGGCACTATATGTCAGGATTTGGACTTTCATTAGTTGTGCTGATGGTATTAATTGTATGAATGAACTTTATTAAAAAAGTATGGGAACGAACCTTTTATGGCTACAGTAAAAAAAAAAAAAAAACTTGTCAAATTTTTAGAAAAAGTCTCGTAGTTTCCTTGGTTTCTAACAAATAATTTTTGATCGAAATTTGCGTTTTTTTTTTTTTTGTAATTTTACAGTTTTTATTGTAACTTTACAGTTTTTATTGTAATTTTATAAATTTCCAATATTTTTTACAAAAAAAATCTAGTAAATTTACAAGAATTTCTTGTACGGTTTATTTCGCCCAAAAAGTTGTAAATTAACAATTTTATTGGTAAAAATCTTGTAAAAATACAAAAAAAGTTCGTAATTTTTACTAGGAATTCTCGTTAAATAGGATGTAGCAAAAAATCTTGTAAAATCACGAAACCTCCTTGTAAGTTTTATCGCGTCAAAAAAATTGGAAACCCGGCTAAAAATAAATGTGTATTTTCATATATGCTTATATAAAGATCTTTATATGATCATATATGACTTATATGGAAACATACACTCAAAATAATTACTCTGTTAAATACTCTGCAAAATGACTGTAATCTCAATTCGACAGATATTTGACAAAGTTATCTGCCGAAATACAGGTTTTAAGAAAATACTTTGTATTTTCTTGTGACCGAAAAACCAAATTTTATCTGTAATTTTACTTTTAACTTGTAATCTCTATTTTACAGATAATAATTAGGAGTTTTTTTTGTTAAAATACAGATTTAAAAGAAAAATACTTCGTTTTTTCTCGTAACCAAAATACTAAATTTCATCTGTAATTTTACTCATTGCTCTGTAATACAGTTTTTAAATAAAAATCTCTTCAAAAAACTTCCAAATATTTAAACCCTTCTTTAAAAAGCGTCTTAAGTTACAATAAAAGCTGGAAAATTTTACGAAGATGTGTAAAATTGGAGGTATTCGTAAAAAACTCGTAATTTTCAAAAAAAATAAAATTTACATTTTGGAAGCATTAAAGCGGGCAAATTTACACGATGGTGTTTCCCAATTGTCAACACTACTTGCACATTAAAAAACAGTTGTGTTAAAGCCATGTCAAGCACATAAAAGAAATATATATGTAAGAAAGTCAAGGCATTCTTAAACGATCCCTTTAATTTTATAAAAGTGTTTATTAGAATGATCCCGTTCAAATGTGGCACTTAAAATAAGAAGTTTATAAAAAATAAACCGTGAGCACATCTAGCGAGTTTATAAATAATTTCTACAAAGTTAAACATTCGCGAGCGAAACATTTAAGCGGGCGCATTTAAATGATGGCAATTGCTTTTTTTGTGTCAAGTTAGTACTTATCCATGCTTCTTGCACATTACAGTCGAAGAAAATTAATAAGAATTCTTATAGTTGCCACTTAAAAAGTGAACTTAACAAGAAATTAAAATATAACGTTTCGCGTTCGCACCATTAAAGTGGGAAACGCATTTAATCAGGCTCATTTAAATTATGAAAGTACTAATAGGAAACATAATTAAAAATAGCCCCTGCTCAAATCATCATTTATTAATTTATAAAAACCTCGGTGAACATCTACCGCTTAAATGCGTCACTTAATATGTGAGCTTTAATAATTTAAAATATTTGTAACCCGCAAAGAATAATTTTATTGGCTTGTCAGCCTGTTAATGTTTTTAAAGCAGGGAAGTTCTGGAGTTCATTTTGTTCCCAATTATTTCATGTGTTCCACACTCAAAAAAAAAAGTTTGTAAATTTACAAGTAAAAGGTCTTGTAATTCTATTTTACTAATATTTTTGTCTTTTTACAAAAATTGTTGTATATTTAATAAAACGAAAACTACAGTTTGCTTTGTAATTTTACTATTATATGTTGGTAAATTTATTTTACAAATTTTTTAGGTAAATTTACAAAAAAGTGAATTATTTTACAAATTAAAAAAATATTACAAGGTGTTTAGTTTTTTTACACAAGAAAACTGTAATTGTACAACATAATTTTACTTGATGTTATTTAGTCTTTTTACCAAAAAAATGTTTTATTACAAACATTTTTTTTTAGATCGTTTACAAGGTTTTCAGTTTGAAATGTATGTATTGAAAAGAACAAAATTCCAATATAATTTTACAAACTTATTTTATTACTAGAATTAATGTAGTTTTACAACAAAAAAAAAAATGAATTATTCAACAATAGGACACGCAAAAATTTTCTAAGTTCAGATTTTTTTTTTTTTGCGTTTTGGAGTAAAAAATTTAGTTAAAAATAATTTTTTATAAATAATTTTTACACCATTTTTTTTTGGTAATTTGCGTTAAGTAAAATACCACAATTTTTATGTGTTTCTACTATATAATTGTTCTAGTTTTTTTTTGTATTTTTACCATTTTTTTTGGTGATTTTACCATATTTTTTTGGTAATTTTTTTTTTAAATTTGGTACCTAAAATGTCAATAGAAAGCTGCCAATTATGAAAAATCAAATTTTTCTTATTTTAACTGGTACTTAAACATCCAATCTACAATATCCAAAACTTTTTTTTCCGATTTTTTAAAAATACTTGTGAAAATAATTAAAAATTCAAAAAAAAAAAAAATTTATTTTTTGACTAATTTTTCCTGAAAATATAAGAAATTTCTTGTGTAGCCTCCTTCGCAATTCTCATATGTTCTACTTAAGAAAAACGAAATGTAGAAAAAAAAAATAAAAAAGTGCAGTGTTATACATTAAAAAGTTTGTTAAAAGTGCTCAAGTGAAAAAAAATCTTTTCAGGTTGTTGAAGTGCTACTCCAGCTGTCGAAGAAGGAAAAATAAGATGCACCAATGGAAAAAACCTTTAAATTTACAAAACCAATATGTAAATAAACCAATTTTTTTTGTAAATTTACAAAACAAATATGAAAATTTAAAAAACAAAATTGTATACTTACGAAAAAAGTTGTAATTTTACAAAAATGAAATAGAAAATACAAAAATAATATTGTAAATTTACAAATTTTATGGTTAAACTACTGTTTTTACGGCAAAAAAATAAGGAAAAATGGTACATATACAATAAAAATTGTAAATTTACCACTTTTTATTGTAAATATACAAGTTTTTTGCATAAAAAACAGTAGTTTAACCAAATAATTTGTTAATCTACAATTTATTTTTTTCATTTTCTATTTTTCCTTGTAAAATAACAACCTTTTTCTGTAAGTTTACAAATTTGTTTTGTAAATTTACCAAATTTTTTGCAAATTTACAAAAAAAATGTTCACCTTGAAGATGATATTTTACAAAAAAAATTGTAAATTTACATTTTCTTTTGTTAAATCAATTTACAAATTATCCCCGTAACTTTACGGGGATTCTTGCTAGTACATATTTTACAAAACCTGCCCCGTAAAATCACGGGGATTTTATGTCATTTTACAAACTTTTTTTTTTGAGTGCAGTTTAAAATCAAATAAATTTAACAAAAACTTTGTAAATTTTCAGAAGTTTTTGAAAAACATCTGGTCACGTACCAACATTTTACAGATAATTCTGTAAATTTCCAATTTTTTTGTGACGAAATAATTTTACAAAGTTTTTACAAATATATGTAAAATTACAGAGTACTTCTCTGTAAAATTGTGATCCCATTTAACTAATATTTTACTAGAAACTATGTAATTTTACAGTTTTTTTTTGTCCAAACCATTTTACAGAGTTTTCTTCGTAAAATAACAAAAAATCTTGCTGGTTGGAAATCTATGGTATTTTCTGCTGGCTCAGCAGAGTATCTCTGTAATTTAACAGAGTTATTATTTTGAGTGTATATGTGATCATATATGCAAGAAACGATCCCATATATGTGGTCGTATTTAAAATATGTGCCATATATGATATCATATATAGAACCATATATGCTATCATAAAATGTTAAATTTGAACCAGAATTACAAAATAAAAAAAGTTTTTTAGGTTAAAATTATATTATTACTTTACCAACGATTGACATACCTTAATATATATCAATAATTTTACAAATATTGCAAAATATTCTGCATAAAAAAATTTTAGAAAAGGTAAGTTTTCATTAATATGTATTTAGAATTTTAAAATCATATCCCGGCTAAAAATAATGTATACAAGCTCATGTACGATCATATATGATAATTTATGTTAAGGGTGGGCCAATATATGATCGCATATTATTATATGTTTTACCATATATGGTCATATATTGAATAAGCGCCAATTTTAATATATGTTCATATCTGATCATATATGTTTTCGAATTAATGATGTATGGTCAGATGTGTTCATATATGCTCATATACAATTCATTTTTAGCCGGGATGTATTAATTTTTTCCAGTTCATCGTCATACCAAGTAAAAGCGTGGACTTTTTTTATCCAAAACAAGATCCTGTTTAAATTAAGTAAATGTGTGTCGCAAATACAATATTATTGAGTACTTTGATATTGAATAAAATTAAACTACGCAGCTTCGTTAATCTCGTACAACTATGTGGAGAGGGCATATGCACCACCAATATGTTTTCACTACGATTGCAATACTGCAAACTATTTTGAAATCCCTTAATGTTGCCATAGCAAATTGGAAATGAAAAGACCGTATAGGCAGTTTTGAGGCCGAGTTACGTTAAGCTTGCTCAACTTGGAGAAGAGGACATTTGCACCACCAGAACTGTTATTACTACACTATAAATTATTTTGAAGTCCCTTACTGTCGCAATAGAAAATTGGAAATGGAAAGAAGGTATAAGAAGTTTGGAGGCCGAGTTACTAGTTGAAGAAAATTTAACCATGCGGAGCTACGTTACACGCAGAGAAAAAATATGGTTGCGACATGATCGCAGCAACTATACTATGATCTCTAAACCCAGTTATGATTGCAGCAATCAAGTTATTGTTTTTAAAACTGTATTTAATCATTTATATTGTTGTTTAAGACATTTAATGGTCGCTTCAATCATGATAAAATAATTGCAATATCCAAAAGTACAATATGGTTGTTGTAACAATGTTATAGTTAATTATATTCTCGACACACCAAAAATTTGAACATAACATGATTATAACAATCATTAGATAATCACAACTTAATGAAAATTGATTTTTGCAAACATTGTCAGGTTTATTCATCAGTTTAGTGTTTTGCCAGCAAGCAGTTAGTTGCAAAGACGCCACTTACAATTTGTACTTTAACAATTTTAAGGCAATTTGAGTTAAAAAATTGGATCAACGCAGAAGGAAATGAAATACAAAAAGCTACTTTATATAATTTATTTATTGTGCAGTTTAAAAATAACTTTCCATTTTAAATAAAAACTTCAAATCGAAAATATCAAAGTGTTTTTTGTGCATTTTTTTGTTTACTGAATGTGTTATAATTGCTGAAAATAATTTTAATTTTGTAACAAATACGTTATGATTGCAGCAAATATGTTATGATTTTGTCAATAACTTAATGATTTATACAATCATTTAATGTTAGCTGACAAAAATGTTATAGTTGATGAAATTTTTTAGAAAAATGACATAAGTTTATTGCACATCATTGATGTAAAACGCAGGTTGCCACTAAATTGAACCAAAATTAATAAAAATGGTTTCATATTTATAAAAACAACATTTAAAAACAAAAAATAAATTATTGGTGTGAACTTTATCAAAAAAAAAAAAAAAAGTAATGAAGAATTTCTATAAACGTGTGGTATTAAAGCATAATATATTTTCTCAATTAAAAAAAAAAAAATTATATGTACAATAAACTGGAATCATATTATGATAATTATATAACATTTAAGTCATTATTGCCGCAATCATATAATGATTAACATTCCTTGTTGCCTTCAATCATATTAACATTATTGCTACAATCATATTTCCAATCATAATATGACGCTCTTAAATCATGATCACCGCAACCATGTTTTTTTCTGCGTGTAAGCTCGCTCAACTTGGAGGAGAGCGCATATACACCACCCTAACGCTATCAATACGGTTCCAACACTACAAACTATTTTGAAAACGCTTACTTTCGCCATAGCAAATCGAAATGAAAAGAAGGTTTGATCAGTTTTAATGTTGAGTAACGATTTGGGAAGGACAACGTTTTTACATGCAATTACAAGAAATCTGTCAATAAGCGAAATCGACAACCTGGCACATTGTCGCCATGATGTAAATGTACATGAAAAAAATGTTGGAAAAGGTAAGCTTTCATTAATATGTATTTGAATTTTAAAATCATGTTTTAATTTTTTCCAGTTCATCGTCTTAACAAGTTTAAGCGTGGACATTTTATTCCAAAACAAGATCATATTCAAAATGAGTTAATGTAAATACGTCGCAAATACAATATTATTTAGTAATTTGATGTTGAAGAAAATTAAACTACGCAGCTTCGTTAATCTCGTGCAACTTGGTGGAGAGGTCATATGCACCACCATAATGTTGTCACTACGATTGCAATACTGCAAACTATTTTAAAAACCATTGTTTTCTGTAAAGACAGTCGAGCTCAGGCTCTAATTATAATTATGTATTATAATTTTTTGATTTGTTATATATGGTTTTGAATTGAGAAAAGTGTGAAAGAAAAATTTTAATTTTTCTAAAAATTTAGACATCCTGGTTTGTTTCTTACTAGTTTCATATTATCCAGTTATAATAATCTTCAGAAAAACTTTTAATGTCAAATTTATTTAGTTAATAGTCAATAAAACTCTATATGTGAAAATTATTTACAGATCGCAGCCGACAAGAATTGAACTCATCATCATCTGTAATACTTTGCTATTAACTGCTTGTTACGTACAATCACTCTAGACCGATACGCCAAGTAGGCTGTTAAGCAAGTATCAACTAAATCTGATTTTTTCAATTCGAGTGTAGTTGTTGCTGTTGTTTTTTCTCACAGAAGACTTGTTATTGTAATGTGTAAACAAATTTTTATTTTTAGTAATCATTATTCTTCTTCCTCTCCTTCATCAATTCTGATCTAAGTACTTATTTTTGCAAACATTGCCAGACATGGTCTATATTTTAGACACAAATGTTAGGTGTTGCCATTTTTCCAAAGATACTGATTGCCACTTAGAAACCATTAATGTCGCCATAGCAAATTGGAAATGGAAAGATCGTATAAGCAGTTTTAAGGCCGAGTTAAGTTAAGCTCACTCAACTTGGAGAAGAGGACATATGCACCACCAGAAATGTTATCAATACGATTCCAACACTATAAATTATTTTGAAATTCCATACTGTCGCAATAGCAAATTGGAAATGGAAAGAACGTATAAGTTTGGAGGCCGAGTTACTATTTAAAGAAAATTCAACCATGAGGAGCTACGTTAAGCTCGCTCAAGATGGAGGAGAGGGCATATGCACCACCATAACGTTATCACTACGGTTCCAACACTACAAAATATTTTAAAATCGCTTACTGTCGCCATAGAAAATTGAAATGAAAAAAAAACGTATCATCAGTTTTAAGGTTGAGTAACGATTTCGAAAAGGCAACGTTTTTACTTACAATCACACGAAAGCTGTCAATTAGCGAAAGTGACAACCTGGCACATTGTCGCCATGATGTAAGTAAAAATAGTTTCTTATCACTATCCTTCAAACATCGTTACACACATAACCCAAAAAGATAAAATACGCACTACTAATATATTGCTTTTAATCGAAGTCTTAAGTAATTATGTACCTACAAAAAATTTTGAGTAAAAAACATGCATTTAGTAGTAGCAAGTTCTTTTTTTCTGGAATAAAAAAAGGAATATGGAGTAATTTTAATATTTATCAGATGGAGTTCTGAAAGACAATATACCTTTCCGTAAAAAGCATTCATGGTCTTAAGCAACCCATGGTCCTTACAAAATACACTCCATTTACATGTATGTATATGTCTAGCAGTATCAAGCCAATCTTTAAAGAATATTCGTTTTATCATTAGCCCATTAGCACCAAATGCTGTTGGTGGTAATAATTCAATACAATAAAAATTCTAGAAATATCTTGAATGCATACTAAAATTATTTTCTATCAATTTTTTTAGATTTTGACTTTTTTAACAAAAACGCTAAGTCCGAAGATAATCGAAATTAACACTAAAACAAGAAAACACAAAGGAAATCATCGTTCCTGTAACAAGCCCTTTGTTCGCATCTTTCGTAATTGATATCAATTGAAAAACTTGATATAATAGATCTTTTATGTTCAATTTATTTTTTTTAATATCAAAATGTATTCTCGTATCTATAAGTTTAATTATATATTTTTATATGGTCAACAAAAATGCAAACGATAGTAACTAAAAAATCAAAATCATCAAACTAAAGGTGTTCATTTAAATATATCAAAAACACCAGTAATGAATAAAACAATATTTTTTATTTTTAATTATACTTGCGTACATCGTTTGCAATTCTGGTGAATATATACATAATAACCTATTACATATAGTTTAAGATGAAAAAATAAATAAAAAATATAAAAAAGAATGTAAAACAAATTAAAAACATCATATATTATTCAATATATGATTCAATATATGATCCAATATATGATTCAATATATGATCTAATATATGATCACATATATTGCATCATATATGATCGTGTCTTATATAAGCGCCAATTTTGGAATATGTTCATATATGAGACCATATTTGATACTATATATGATACTGTATATGGTCTCATATATGATATCATATATGATGATATACAACATTTTTAGCCGGGAATTTAAAATTTTTTATATATGGTTTGGAATTGAGAAAAGTGTGAAAGAAAAATTTTAATTTTTCTAAAAATTTAAGACATCCTGGTTTGTTTCTTACTAGTTTCATATTATCCAGTTATAATAATCTTCAGAAAAACTTTTAATGTCAGATTTATTTAGTTAATAGTCAATAAAACTCTATATGTGAAAGTTATTTACAGATCGCAGCCGACAAGGATTGAACTCATCATCATCTGTATTACTTTGCTATTAACTGCTTGTAACGCAATCACTCTAGACCGATACGCCAAGTAGGCTGTTAAGCAAGTATCAAATAAATATGATTTTTTCAATTCGAGTGTGGTTGTTGTTGTTGTTTTTTTTTTCTCACAGAAGACTTGTTATTGTAATTGTGTAAACAAACTTTTATTTTTAGCTTCTAAAATAACAAAGAATTCTTATCAAATAGGCAGCAAAAAAAAGTTGGAATCTTTTCTTGTAATTTTACATTTTTTTTTGAGTGTAACATTATTAAACATTTTAGAAAGCAAAAAAATGTGGAAGTCTTAACATTTAACTTACAAAAAATACATCACTACCCGTATAAAAATTGATTGGATCTGATCTGCTTGTATCTGATAATATATATATCGTCGCTGCGTCTAAAAATGGAGTCATGTGTTTTGGGGCAAGTGTTCAGGAGAGCAAAAAACTGTTTATTTTCGTCCCTTCGCGATTTATTTTTAAAGTTTGTTCTATAAAAAATTCTTGTACCGATATGCTATTCACATACTACAAAAAAAGTATGAAACATTTAACGGTTTTCCAGTGGTGCAGAAAATTTCAAAAAACATACACATAACTCCTTTTTTAAGTAATTTTTGGAACAAAATTTAAATAAAATGGAAATATTTCTTACACATAACTCCTTTTGTTTATGAAATCATTCTTATTGTTAATTTCTTTTCGAGAGGAACAAAGACTAAATAAAGTTTGTTGGTGGTTGGTGGTTTAAAGTGACATAAGTTAGACAATGTCTTTGAAATTTTGATATTATTAAGCAACTTATTAAACCGCGAACAACAGATTTTTCGCAAAACTGGTGATATTTATTGTTTTTTCTTGTAACTATTCAAGAGCTTCAACATAAATTGACATCTATGAAAGATTCTGTACTTTAGATTCTAAAATTTTCCGCCGTCAAATGATTAATTTGCTTTCACAAGGCTTGATTACCTGCCATTTAGGATTTAGATAACGGCATGAAAATATGGACATTTCCATCTAACTTTTCATTTCTTTGAAATTTTGGTTTTTTGGCAAAAACTTTTTTTATTTGCATTAAAATGGCTATCTACTGATAGAAATGCATAAAGGACTTCTAATGCAATTAGCTTGCAAACACATAAGGCCAAAAATCATAAATTGCGGTAGTTAGCGACAACCAAACTTCCGAAATGTGGAAAAGTCGATTGAAATTTTATAAAAATTATGTACTCTTTGGCCAATTGTACTTGCGCCGTCCAACGTATTCTCCGAAGATTTAAAATATATGGTCCCTATACTTGTTCAAAAAAGATATATTTATGAATTTGATGTGCCATCATTAATAAACAAGTAAGAAAGCTATATTCGGCTGTGCCGAATCTTTAAATACCCTCCACCAATGTGATGATTTAAAAAACAAAAAAGTTTGTTTTATTTATACCTCAGGAAATAAAAAAGTACCAAAAAGTGTACTTTCGGTACCTTTAATAAAAGGTACTTTTTATAGAAGGTACTTTTTATAAAAGGCACTTTTTATAAAAGGTTCTTTTTATAAAAGGTACTTTTTATAAAAGGTAATTTTTATAAAAGGTACTTTTTATAAAAGGTACTTTCTATAAAAGGTACTTTTTATAAAAGGTATTTTTTATAAAAGGTACTTTTTATAAAAGGTACTTTTTATAAAAGGTACTTTTTATAAAAGGTACTTTTTATAAAAGGTACTTTTTATAAAAGGTACTTTTTATAAAAGGTACTTTTTATAAAAGGTACTTTTTATAAAAGGTACTTTTTATAAAAGGTACTTTTTATAAAAGGTACTTTTTATAAAAGGTACTTTTTATAAAAGGTACTTTTTATAAAAGGTACTTTTTATAAAAGGTACTTTTTATAAAAGGTACTTTTTATAAAAGGTACTTTTTATAAAAGGTACTTTTTATAAAAGGTACTTTTTATAAAAGGTACTTTTTATAAAAGGTACTTTTATAAAAGGTACTTTTTATAAAAGGTACTTTTTATAAAAGATACTTTTTATAAAAGGTACTTTTTATAAAAGGTACTTTTTATAAAAGGTACTTTTTATAAAAGGTACTTTTTATAAAAGGTACTTTTATAAAAGGTACTTTTTATAAAAGGTACTTTTTATAAAAGGTACTTTTTATAAAAGGTACTTTTTATAAAAGATACTTTTTATAAAAGGTACTTTTTATAAAAGGTACTTTTTATAAAAGGTACTTTTTATAAGAAGTACTTTTTATAAAAGGTACTTTTTATAAAAGGTACTTTTTATAAAAGGTACTTTTTATAAAAGGTACTTTTTATAAAAGGTACTTTTTATAAAAGGTACTTTTTATAAAAGGTACTTTTTATAAAAGGTACTTTTTATAAAAGGTACTTTTTATGAAATGTACTTTTTATGAAATGTACTTTTTATAAAAGGTACTTTTTATAAAAGGTACTTTTTATAAAAGGTACTTTTTATAAAAGGTACTTTTTATAAAAGGTACTTTTTATAAAAGGTACTTTTTATAAAAGGTACTTTTTATAAAAGGTACTTTTTATAAAAGGTACTTTTTATAAAAGGTACTTTTTATAAAAGGTACTTTTTATAAAAGGTACTTTTAATAAAGGAACCTTTTATAAAAGGTACTTTTTATAAAAGGTACTTTTTGAAAACGGTACAGAATTTTCGGAAAGTACTTGTTCCAGAATGTTTTATTTCAGGATCCTACATTCTAAATTTCAAGTTTGAATAAAATTTCAGTAAAAAAAAAAAGTAGCAAAAGTACTTTTTTACCCATTTTACCTCAGTAGAATCAACATTGGCAAAACCCGAGCCTTAATGAATCTTTTTTCCGGAAGGTGAACCGACATTGCAAATTTTCATTTTCTAGTACCATTATTTAAGGAAATATAAAATGTATCAAAAGTACATATTTTTGCCCTTTTTACCCTATTAGAAAAATCATTGGTAAAAACCCAGCCTTAGTGGATCTATATTCCGGGAGGTGAACATACAGTCCAAATTTCAAGTCTATGTGACAATTTTTTAAGGAAATTAAAAGGTGCCGAAAGTACAGATTTTTTTCCCTTTTTACCCTCTTAGAATCAACATTGGCAATAATCCAGCCGTACTGGATCTATATTCTAGGATGTGAACATACTGTCCAAATTTCAAGTTTCTATGACCATTATTTCAGGAGATATAAAAAGCACCAAAAGTACAGTTTTTTACCCTTTTGACCCCTTAGAATTAACACTGGGAAAAATCCAGCCTTAATGGTTCTATATTCCGTGAGGTGAACATACAGTCCCAATTTCAAGTCTCTATGATCATTATGTCAGAAGATTTAAAAAGTACCAAAAGTACAGTTTTTTACCATTTTTACCCCCTTACCATTGGCTACACTCCAGCCATAGTGGATCTATATTGCGGGAGGGTAACATACAGTCCAAATTTCAAGTCTCTATGACCATTATATCGGGAGATGTAAAAAGTACCAAAAGTACAAATTTTTACCCTTTTCACCCCCTTAGAATCAACATTGGCAAAAATCCAGCCTTAGTGGATCTTTATTCCGGAAGGTCAAACTACAGTCCAAATTTCAAGTCTCTAACTTCAGCCGTTTGGGCTGGGCGATGATGAATGAGTATGTCAGTCAGTCATATTACTCTTTTATATATATAAATTTTCCGGATTTGGGCGATTTTTGCCATAAAGTTTATTTCTGTCTTTTATTATTTAACAAAATTTATTTTTTTAAATGAAAATATTTTTTTTTTTTAAGAAATCTGAACAAAATTGAATTTTGGCGATATTTTACATCCGATTTGGCGACAAGGCCAAAAAAAAGTCTGGCAACCCCGTTAATATGACGAAGCAAAAAATGGACACACACACACACACATGCTATATAAAAATAACTATTAATTTTTTTATTATTACTTAACGAACTTTTTTTTAATTAAATTTAGATTTTGTTTTACATATTTTAAAGCTTTTGTGTAAAGATTTTTCTCCTTTTTCTCAGTTTTTGTTTTTCATTTCTGTTTTCTTTCTTATGTATCACACAAAATATGAGTTAATTTACACACAAAAAAAAGTCGAGGTAATATTACCTAAAATTATAGTATAACTTTATCTAAGTGCCAAGATAACATAGAGCCTACAAAGTTTTTAGACAATATTACTTGGAAGCCAAGGTAAATTTTGGGAAATGATATGTTCGAAAAATTAACTATGCTTTTAGGAAACATTCCAAGTAAACTTTGTAAACTTTACAAAGTTTAGCTGAGTAAAAATTTATATATAAACTTTGGTAATTTATCTAAATTATTTTCTAAATAAGCTGACTATAAATAATTCCACCCTTAAATAATTAAAATTAAAAAATAATTGATTTTATTATGTTTTTATTTATAAATAATATTTTATATCATGAATTACAATTGTTGTGTATCTTTTATGTACATCAGTTATTCTCAAAAATACACTATTATTGAAGTTACTAAATATTTAATATAAATTACACCGTTCAACAAACTAAGGGTGAGAGTATTTGTAGATGTCTTCAGTAAAAATTAATGGTGAATCTTTAAAACTTAATGGTGCTTCTTTTATTTTTCATATTTCAAAGTCCATGTCCTCCTAAAATTAAAAAAAAGAAGTAAATAGTTGCATCAAAGAAAAGAAAATACATAGTTGCATATTTTTACTGATTTTTTTTATTAAATAAATTGTTAAGTATCGAACATTTGCAAATATGAGAAATTTTTGTATAGAAACATATTTTTATAGAAAAATTCCCAGATTCTGAAACATTTTTTCTAAAGAAAAATTCTCTAATTCTGGGATATTTTTTCTAAAAAAAAACCCAGATTCTGAGACACTTTTTCTATAGAAAAATACTTAGATTCTGAGACATTTTTTCTTTAGAAAAATACTCAGATTCTGAGACATTTTTTCTATAGAAATTGTAGAAAAAATGTCTTAGAATCAGAAAATTAGTCTATAGAAAAATTGTCTCAGAATCTGAGAATTTTTCTATAGAAAAATCTCAGATTCTGAGAAAAATTTTCTACAGAAAAATTCTCAAATTCTGAGACATTTTTTTATAGAATAATTCTGAGACATTTTTTCTATAGAAAAATTCTCAGATTCTGAGACATTTTTTCTATAGAAAAATTCTCAGATTCTGAGATGTTTTTCTATAGAAATGTTCTCAGATTCTGAGACATTTTTTCTATAGAAAAATTCTCAGATTCTGAGACATTTTTTCTATTGAAAATTCTCATATTGTGAGACATTTTTTCAATAGAAAAAATCTCAGATTCTAAGAAATTCTCAGATTCTGAGACATTTTTTCCAATGAAAAACTCTAAGATTCTAACATGTTTTCTACAGAAATATTCTCAGATTCTGAGATATTTTTTCTATAGAAAAATTTTCAGATTCTGAAACATTTTTTCTATAGAAAAATTCTTAGATTGTGAGACATTTTTTCAATAGAAGAATTCTCAGATTCTGAGACATTTTTTGATAGAAAAATTCTCAGATTCTGAGACATTTTTTCTATAGAAAAATTCTCAGATTCTGATACATTTTTTCTATAAAAAAATTCTCAGATTCTGAGACATTTTTCCTATAGAAAGATTCTCAGATTTTGAGACATTTTTTCTATAGAAAGATTCTCAGATTTTGAGACATTTTTTCTATAGAAAAATTCTCAGATTCTGAGACTCTCAGATTCTGAGACATTTTTCCTATAGAAAGATTCTCAGATTTTGAGACATTTTTTCTATAGAAAGATTCTCAGACTTTGAGACATTTTTTCTATAGAAAAATTCTCAGATTCTGAGACTTTTTTTATAGAAAAATTCTCAGATTCTGAGACATTTTTTCTATAGAAAAATTCTCTGATTCTGAGTCATTTTTTCTATAGAAAAATTCTCAGATTCTGAGACATTTTTTCTATAGAAAAATTCTCAGATTCTAAGACATTTTTTCTATAGAAAAATTTTCAGATTCTGAAACATTTTTTCTATAGAAAAATTCTCAGATTCTGAGACATTTTTTCTATAGAAAAATTCTCAGATTCTGAGACATTTTTTCCATAGAAAAATTCTCATATTCTGAGACATTTTTTCTATAGAAAAATTCTCAGATTCTGAGAAGTTTTTTCTATAGAAAAATTCTCAGATTCTGAGACGTTTTTCTATAGAAAAATTCTCAGATTCTGAGACATTTTTTTTGTAGAAAAATTCTCAGATTCTGATACATTTTTTCTATAGAAAAATTCTCATATTCTGAGACATTTTTTCTATAGAAAAATACTTAGATTCTGAGACATTTTTCTATAGAAAACTTCTCAGATTCTGAGAAATTTTTTACAGAAAAATTCTCAGGTTCTGAGATATTTCTCTACAGAAAAATTCTCCGATTCTGAGACATTTTTTCTATAGAAAAATTCTCAGATTCAAGAACTGTTTTTTTTGTAGAAAAAATTCTCAGATTTTGAGACATTTTTTCTATAGAAATATTCTCAGGTTCTGAGAAATTTATTTTATAGAAAAATTCTCAGATTCTGACTTTTTTTCTACAGAAAAATTCTCAGATTCTGAGTAATTTTTTCTATAGAAAAATTCTCAAATTCTAAGACATTTTTTGTAGAAAAATTCTCACATTTTGAGACATTTTTTCAATTGAATAATTCACAGATTCCGAGACATTTTTACTATAGAAAATCCTCAGATTCTGAAATATTTTTTTGCAATTTTTTAAATTTCATAATCACTTACCATAGATATGATTGCGACAATGAAAGGCTATACATGATTTCTCGTTGAATGTAATGTTGACATGTGTATATTTTGAAATGTTGCGCAGCAGATGTAATTGTACAATGTTCCGATGGAATGACCCTAAATTATCGAGTGTGGTCTTGATTTTAACAATATATACCGCTGACGGGGGCGATGGAATTGATTGAGATGTTGAATCGGATTTAAATACACCAACACTATTGTCATATAGTTTGTTGGAATGCACATTATGAATGGAGTCACTATAGTATAAATGCTTATTAACAAAATCCTTTTCTTTTTAATTTCTGAAAATTTTATAAATAAATTGAATTAATTTATTATTTTTTTAATTTAATTTTTTGTTTCTTACCTTTTTCTAAAATGAAAATTCACAATGACACTAAAAAAACAAAATAAAACTAAATTCGAAATTTTATATTTTTTCCTTAGTAAACCTTACATGGTTTATTGTTGAAATTGTAAAGTAAAATTATACTGGCTGCATAGGTAATAAGTCGTGGCTTTTAAGTTCCATACATAAATAATTTACCTAAGCCAGCCTAGATAACGTTACCTCGACTTTTTTTTTCTGTGTAGGGTTATGTTAAAAAAAAAATGTGTTTTTCAGTAATTCGCTCATAACTTTTAAAATACTTAACCGATTTAAAAAAAGAATACATCAGATTTTGCCGGGAAAATTACGCAACTTTTGGTTCCCCAAGCGTTTAAATCGGTTGCGCAGAATTGCCAAAAACGTGATTTCAACAGACAGACAGACAGACGGACGGACGGACAGACAGACAGACAGACGGACATCGCTAGATCGACTTAAAATCGATCAAGGATCATGAATATATATACTTTATGGGGTCCTAAACCAATATTTCAATGTGTTACATACGGAATGACAAACTTATATATACCCTCTATCACCAGAGTGGAGGGTATAAAAAGTTATTTGGTGGTAACGGTTTGAAATTAAAATTTCCTCATTTTCAATTTTTCGTCGTTTTTTTATCAGGAAATTTGCGCCGCTTCATACTTTTCAAAAGCTAATACGAAGAATGATAGCTGTCGTAATTGGCTACAGTTTAAAACCAGTCTCATGAATGTGCCCTCAATAGGAGCGGAGTACTAGCTAGACAAAGGTTGAGAGACAAAACGTGAAAGTCATCAAAAATCCACTTTTTGCGAGGCACATTCGCAATATTACTTAAAAGTGGCCAGCACAGCGCGTGATCCAAATATTTTTTGATTTTTTATAATAAAATCGATATAGCGTGTTAAAATTTTGATTAGCAAAAATTTTGCAAAAATCTGACGTGAAAAGAATTTAGATTTAAAATATACCCTTCAGACGATTGCTTGTAATGCGTATTATGGATCGTGTGCAAAAATTTGGACTTAATGTAACTGTACGCTGAAAACGCGCCAATTTTGTCTCCAGATAAACCGCCAGGGCACACCCAAACCGCCAATAGAAATTAATTTCTGTAAATGACAATTGCTAGTACTTATGAAGCTTTATCCCAAAACTGAACGGCATTCAAAAATTTTGAAGATTGTGAATTTAATGCATCTCTCAAAATTTTATTATTCAGAAACTGCATCACTTTTAAAAATTCATAATTTAGCATAATGCACAAGTTTCTCAACTAATTTGAGGGTGCTAAACACGAATATGGCCTTTAATTTGGTCCATCATCTTTAGATTTCGCGTAAATTGCATAACAGGCTTCAAAATAACATCTTTTAAAAACTAACTTTTAACGGGAAAATATCTTTATAAATCCACTTTAAAGGATATAATGTAACCAATTTGTGTTGGGGATAGTATGAAACATTAATTCACGTTTATTTTGTTAAATTCTAATAATAATTGTAATTTTCAGACTTTTGGTTTTCAAATAAAATCTCTAAACCACCATAACTTTCGCGCCGTCAGCTGAAAGTTCTTCACGCTAACGGATTTTAACTAACTAAATGCATGTTTAAACGCGTACTAAACGATTTTGATGTGACTTCAAAAAAAATTTTAATATTTTTTAAACCTTAAAATCAAAAGTTAAATGGAAATGTTCATATGCAAATATTTTCCAAAAATCTAGACATTTTGATGTGCCTTCAAAAAAAATTTTAATATTTTTTAAACCTTAAAATCAAAAGTTAAATGGAAATGTTCATATGCAAATATTTTCCAAAAATCTAGACAAATTCATTCAAAATACTTAGATGCTATGTATGAACCTCATATTACTAAAATATTGGTCCATTTTGTCACGTTCTGTTACTTTTTTTATCAAAAAAAGTTATGTGTAGCTTAACACATAACTCCTTTTCAGACCTTTTTTAGTATGACGAACACATAGCTCCTTTTACTAACTTTTGAACCAATCAAGATATCAAAAAACTGTTTATTGAGTAAACGAATGACCAATATGGGATCATAAAGATGTAATAAAAAAAAATAAAAAACTACACATGACTCCATTTTTAGGCGCAGCGACGATATGTATGTATTCACACAAAAAAAAAACTTTGTCAAATTACTAGGTAAAGTTTCGTAATCCCATTTTATCAATATTTTACAGTTTTCCGTGTTTTAAAAAAAAAAATTGGATCGAAATTTTATTTTTTTTTTTTGTAATTTTAAATTTTTTTTGTAATTTTAAATTTTTTTTGTAATTTTAATTTTTTTTTGTAATTTTATAAATTTCCAAGATAATTTTACAAAAAAGAAAAAACATTTAGCAAATTCACCAGAATTCCTTGTCAGTTTTATTTTTCCAAAAAAGTTGTAAATTTACAATTTTTTTGATAAAAAATGTAAAATTACAAAAAAGCTCGTAGTTTTTACTAGGAATTCTTATAAAATAGGAGGTAGAAAACATTTAGTAAAGTAACAAGAATGCCTTGTCAATTTTATTGCATCAAAAACATTGTAAAATTACACTTTTATTGGTAAAAACCTTGTAAAATAACAAAAGTTTTGGTAAAAAGCTTGTAAAATTACTAGGAACTCTCGTCAAATAGGAGGTAGCAAAAAAAAGTAACAAATTTTTCTTGTAGTTTTACAAAGTTTTTTTAGTGTATAATATTCATCTGATTGTATCTAATTAGATGTCGAGTTTGTGGCAATATTGGCAAAATCCAAATTAAAATTAAATCTTTATTGGCCATCCCAGTTATTATTACATACAATCACATGAATAGGTATTAATTTCCTTAATTTGTGTCCGCAATTCCAGATCATGTTGGTAACCCTTGCAAAATAATGTAAGAGACAAAAAAGATGAAAGAAAGTATGAGGTGAGGTTAAGATTGCTAAAAATAGAATTTTAGTGTTGGAAACTGCCAAAATTTATTCTGTAGAAACTATAAATATTCACATATTTAAAAAAGAATTTCCATCAACAAGACAAACCGACATTTAAAATCCTAATGATGATAACACTAACTGGGGTGTTTGAAACAGCTATGGAAAATAGCAGAAATGTCTATACCCGGCTAAAAATAAATGTGTATGTTCATATATGGCTATGTATTGATCTTTATATGATCATATATGACTTATAAGGAAACATATATGTGACCATATATGCATAAATCAATCCCATATATGAGGTCGTATGTAAACCATGTACCATATATAACATCATATATGATACCATATATGTATGCAAATTTGAATCAGAATTACAAAAAAAAATTTACGAATAAAATTATATTTTATTACCATCGATTAACTTATATATACATAAACATAACTGCAATACCGGTGCATATAAATAATTTAACAACTATTGACCTACTTGCAAAATATTCTGCTTAAAAAATTACTTTTACATAGAAAAATGTTGGAAAAGGTAAGTTTTCATTAATATATATAAAGAATTCTAAAATCATGTTTTCATTTTTTTCCAGTTCATCGTCATAACAAGTATAAGCGTGGACATTTTATTCCAAAACAAGATGAACTGGAAATTTTCGTATTCAAAATGTCGAAAAAACAATATTATTGAGTTCTTTGATGTTGAAGAAAATTAAACTACGCAGGTACGTTAAGCTTTCGCAACTTGGAGGAGAGGGCATATGCACCACCATAATGTTACCACTACGATTTCAATATTACAAACTTTTTACAAATCCCTTAATGGTCGCTATATCAAATTGTATATAAAAGGATCGTATAAGCAGTTTTTATACCTACCCATTCAGAAAAATACAAACGGGAGAGCGCTGGAAAAGTACCTTTTATGGTCGCTTGTGTGCTGGGAAAGCATCACAGTTTAGTACTCTCCCAGCGTCCAAAATGATAACCACGGTAAACGGTATGCCGTTGCTATTTTAAAGCGCTTTAAAAACAAAAAATATGATACTATTATAGCACTTTTAGAATAAAAAAATGGGACGTATCTAAATTGTATACATAAGTTTATAAGACATAATTTTTTTTTGGTGTTTATATGAATAAAGAAATTTATTAAATTAGGATAAAAAATTAATTGACTCATTTATTAGGATAAAAAAATTTTGAACAAACTTTGAACAATTTTCCAAGTCCCGGAAATTTTTTTTTGCAGTTTTCTTTGCGTTTTGGAATAAAAATTTTATTATAAATGCTTTCAGGAAAAAATTTGGAAATGTCCCGAAAAAAAGTGGTGTATTGAACCAAAACGGGCATGTATCCGGAGTTTAAGGGTGATGTATCCGGAGTTTAAGACAATTCCTCACGAAAAAAACAGGTGTTTTTATATAAAAGATGTTTAGTTTTTAATATGTAGGTCATTGTGTATAAGTGACATATCATGAGAACTATCAAGGACCGGCCACTTATCCTGCAGGGAAATACAAAATATTCCAATTGTTATGAAAATTAATAATTTTTAATAAAAAATGTATACTTTGAACGATTTTAAATAGAAAAACATTGGCAAAGCGCTTGGAAAGCATTTTTCAAATTCATGCTACCTTCTACACAAAAAATAAAGTGCTTTGCCGAGACTTTTTCTTTGGAACGGTTGGCAGTTTCTGCCTGGATAGTTACGAGTTGAAGAAAGCTCTTCTACTTGAAAGAGAGAACATATGCGCCACCATAACGTTATCACTACGATTTCAACACTACAAACTATTTTGAAATCCCTTACTGTCGCAATAGCAAATTGGAAATGGAAAGAACATATATGCAGTTTGAAGGTCGAGTTACGAGTTACAGCAACGTTCAGCTCACTCAACTTGGGAGAAAAATCATATGCACCACCATAACGTTATCACTACGATTTCAACACTACAATCTTTTGACATCCCTTACTGTCGGAAATGAAAAGAACGTATAATCAGTTTTGATATTAAGTTACGATTTGGGAAGGACAACGTTTTACTAACAATCACAAGAAGACTGTCACCTTACCTACATGGAAAATATTGTCGGCATGATGTAAGTATTAATAGTTTATTTATCCCTCTCCTTCAAATATCCTAACAAACATAACCCAGTAAGTTAATATACATACTACTAAATATCTTGCTTTTAATAAAAGTTTTAAGTACTCATTTGCTTATTATGAGTAAAAAATGTTTTTAGTAGTAGCAAGTTATTTTTTGCTGGAACATAAAAGAAATGTGGAATTATTTTTAATATTTTTTCAGTTGAAATTCCGTAAAAAGTATTCGATGG
This sequence comes from Pegoplata infirma, assembly GCA_963921195.1. Taxonomy (NCBI): domain Eukaryota; kingdom Metazoa; phylum Arthropoda; class Insecta; order Diptera; family Anthomyiidae; genus Pegoplata; species Pegoplata infirma. The sequence goes on along the minus strand of OY992540.1, from coordinate 168,818,514 downwards.
TCTTAAGCATCCCATGGTCTTAACAAAATAAACTCTATTAACATATATGTATCTAAGAAGTCAATATTTAAAGGCACATGGTTGTTTCTTTATCAGTGTTATCATTAAAACCCATCAGCACCAAATGCTATTGTTGGTAATACTTAAGGGCCTGTCACAGAGTCAATTCCGTTCCGAAGTGGTTTGAAAGTTTTCCTCTTAAAACGTAAAACAAAATATTTTTTCGGAATAAAATCCACTCCTATGCAATTCAATCCCACTTTGATTTTTGAAAGTGATTTTATTCCGAAAAAAAATAATCGTTTTGCGTTTTACGAGTAAACCACTTATTACAATTCCAAACGGAATTAAGCCTATGACATGTCATTTAATAAAATAAAACGTCTAGAAATACCTTATATATTAATATTTTATATCTTTTTTTTATAGATTTTGACTGTAAATATGCTCAAATGAGGTTTATAGCATAACAAAAAACGCTAAGTCTGAAGAAAATCTGAATTAACAATAAAACAAGAAAACAACAAGGAAATCATCCTTCCTTTAATAAGCCCTTTGCTCTCTTCTTGAGAAATCCTTTAAATCTTTATGTTAAATTTTTTTTTCTATCAAAATGTGTTTAAATATAAGTTAAATTATATATTTTTATATGGTCACCAAAAATGCAAACGGAGTAAGTAAAAAATCAAAATTATCAAACTAAAGGTTTTCATTGAAATATATGAAAAACACCATATTGAATAAAAAAAATATTTTTTATTTTAAATTATACTTTTGTACACCGTTTGCAATTCTGGTGAATATATACATATATATACATATACATATGATCCAATATATGACACAATATATGACACAATATATGATACAATATATGATCACATATATTGGGTCATATATGATCGTGTCTTTTATAAGCGCCAATTTTGGAATATGTTCATATATGAGACCATATTTGATACTATATATGATACTGTATATGGTCTCATATATGATATCATATATGATAATATTCAACATTTTTAGCCGGGTAGTTTTTAGAAATTAAATTTTTCTTCTGCATTTTTTTCAACTTGAACCCTTATCTATATATGAACATTTCCATTTAACTTTTGATTTTTGGATTTAAAAAAAATAAAAAATTTTTTTGAAGGCACATCAAAATCGTTTTGTACACGTATTAACATACATTTAGTGAGTTCAAATCCGTTCGCGTGAAGAACTTTCACCTAACGGCGCAAAAGTTATGGCGGTTTGAAATTACAATTTTAAAAAAAATCTCAAAATTACAATTTTTATCAGAATTTAATAATCTTAACGTTTATAAATGTTGCATACCATAGCTGTATGCTATGATTGAAATAACGAAATGAATAAATAACAATATTTTTTCAAAAATAATCAAATAACAGATTATTTAAATATTTGAAAATGAATAATATTTATTTTGATTTTATTTGAATAACGAAAAATCGAATAATTTTTTCTGATTTTTTTTATTCAAACAAACAAAATATAATTTTTCAAAATAATCAACAAAAATTTGTGATTTTTTTTGGTTATTCACAAAAATTCAAATAAATAACGTATTATTCAAACAACAAAAAATAAATATTCTTGAAAATTTTGTGTTTGAAAAAAAAACTATTTTATTTATTTTGTACAGTTTAACAAAAAATTATTCTTACAAAACAGTTTTGTTTTAATATCAGGTTCTTATAAATTGTAATTTATAAAAAGTCCATTTCAATTCAGAAAAGTAAAGTTGTGATTTAGGAAATTCCAAGTGCAGAGCTATAAACTTATGCAAATATTTACTTAAAACTTTTTTTTTAAAGAAAAGTATAAAAATCTGTAAAAATTGGCGACTTTCATAGGTTGGTTTAAGGAGTATACTCACTTTGTCATTCCGTGTGTAAGCATCGAAATATCTATCTAACAAACCATAAAATATATATTACTAGCTAACTCGCCCGGTACTTCGTTACCGGTTAGCTGTTAAGAAACAACTTTATTACTTCAAATTCTTATTAATTTTTAATTAAACATAAAAATTGTTAGTTTCGACCTTTAAAATATTATATTTTGAGTAGATTAAAAGTTGCAAAAAATTTTATTTTGGCGAAACGATCACATAGTTCAAACTTTAAGTTTCAAGGAACATTAGTGCATAAGGAACAATATGTACCAAATTGAAGCGAAAATTCAAAAAATTATTTTCCCAGAATGTAATTTCCGTGAGTGGATCGTAAAGTACCAATTTTAAGTATCTCTACATTCTCCATTTTTCCCCATTAGAAGCAGAATTTTCATAAAAGTACTTATTTTGGAATGTTATTTCCGCGAAAGGATCGTACAGTCCAAATTTCAAGTATTTAGGACCATTAATTCAGAAGTTACAAAATTGCCCTACTTTCCCCATTTTCCCCCTTAGAAGCAGAATTTACTAATAAAGTGCTTCTTCCAGAATGTTATTTCCGCTAGAGGATCGTACAGTCCAAACTTCAAGTATCTAGAACCATTAGTTTAGCAGATACAAAACAGTTCAAAATTCAAGTATCTAGGACCATTAGTTCAGCAGATATAAAATTGCCCTACTTTTCCCCCTTTTCCACCTATAAAACAAAATTTTTAAAAAAGTACTTCTTTCAGAATGTTTTTTCCGTGAGAGGATCGTACACTCCAAATTTCAAGTATCTAGGACCTTTAGTTCAGCCGATACAAAATTGCCCTAATTTCCCCTTTTTTTTCCCGTAGAAGCGAAATTTTCAAAAAAGTACTTCCATTAGAATGTTGTTTCCGCAAGAGGATTCAAATTTCAAATTTCCCTACTTTCCCTCTTTTTCCCCCTATAGAAGCAGATTTTTCCAAAAAAGTACTTCTTCCAGAATGTTATTTCCGCGAGAGAATCGTACAGTCCAAACTTCAATATCTAGGACCATTAGTTCAGCAGATACAAAATTGCCCTTCTTTTTCCCTTTAAAAAGTAATTTTCAAAAAAGTACTTCTTTCAATATGTTATTCCGCGAGATGATCCTATATTGCAAATGTCATGTTTTTAAGACCATTAGTTTAAAATTTACCAAATTGCCTATTTTGCCCCTCTTGGCCCTCCTTAAAACCAAAATTTTCAAAAAGTGTATTTTTCAAAAAATTATTTCCGCGAGAGGATCAAAACTTAAAGTTTTAGTTCAGAAGATACAAAATTGCCCTATTTTCCCCCTTCTACTTTTTTCAAGATGATCCTAGAGTTCAAATTTCAAGTTTCTGGAACCATTTGTTTAAAAGATAAATAATGTACCGATTTTCCCTATTTCCCCCCTTTCCCACCTTGGAGGAGGAATTTTTCAAACAATATTTTTTTCGGAATGTTGTTTCCGCGAGAGGATCCTAAAGACTAAACTTCACATTTCTGGGACCATTTGTTCAGAAGATAAAAAATTCACCGATTTTCCCACCCTTGGAGGCGGAATTTTCAAAAAATTTTGTTTTTCTTTTTTCGCGAGAGGATTATAGAGTCCAAATTCAAGTTTCTAAAACTATTAGTTCAAAAGATACAAAATCCCCCAAAGGGCCCTACTTTTCCCCCCTTAGAAGTGGAATTTTTAAAAAAGTTCTTTAAGTATGTTATTTTTGCGAAAGGATCGTTCAGTTCAAATTTCAAGAATCTAGGACCATTAGTTCAGCAGATTCAAAATTGCCCTTCTTTCCCCCTTTTTCCCCCAGAATTTTGAAAAGTACTTTCTTAAGAATGTTATTTCCGCGAGAGGATCGTTCAGCCAAATTTCAAGTATCTAGAACCATTAGTTCAGCAGATACAAAATTGCCCCACCTTCCCCGTTTTCCCCCTTGAAATCGGAATTTTCAAAAAAAGAACTTCTTTCAGAATGTTAATTCCAAGAGAGAGGATCATGCAGTCTAAACTTCAAGTATCTAGGACCATTAGTTCAGCAGATACAAAATTGCCCTACTTTCCGCCTTTTTCCCCTTAGAAGCGGAACTTTTCACAATAAGTACTTTTTCCGCAAGAGGATCGTACAGTTCAAATTTTAAGTATCTAGGATCATTAGTTCAGCAGATACAGAATTGCCCTACTTTCCCCCTTTTCCCCCCTTAGAAGGAGAACTTTCAAAAAAGTACTTCTTCTAGAATGTTCTTTCCGCGAGAGGATCGTACAGTCCAAACTTCAAGTATGTAGGACTATTAGTTAAGCAGATTCAAAATTGCCCTACTTTCTCCCTTTTCCCCCCGTGGAAGCAGAATTTAAAAAAATTACTTCTTTTAGAATGTTATATCCGCGAGAGGATCGTACAGTTAAATTTTAAGTATCGAGGACCATTAGTTCAGCAGATACAAAATTGCCCTACCTTCCCCTTTTTTCTCCCTTAAAAGTAGAGTTTTCAAAAAAGTACTTCCTTGAAAATATTATTTCCGCGAGAGGATCGTACAGTCCAAATATCAAGATATAGGACCATTATTTCAGCAGATACAAAATTGCCCTACTTTCCCCCTTTTTCCCACTCAAAATCGGAATATTTAAAAAAGTACTTCTTTCAGAATGTTATTTTCGCGAAAAGATCGTACAGTCCAAATTTCAAGTCTCCCGGACCATTAGCAGATACAAAATTGCCTACTTTCCCCCTTTTCCCTCTTAGAGGCGGAATTTTCCAAAAAGTCCTCCATTCGAATTTTATTTCCGCGAGAGGATTGTGCAGTCCAATTTTTTAATATCTAGGACTATTTTTTCAGCAGACACAAAAAGAAGAATTTTTAAAGAAGAATTTTTAAAAAAGTATTTCTTTCCGAATGTTATTTCCGCGGGAGGATCGTACAGTCCAATTTTCAAGTATCAGGACCCTTAGTTCAGCAGATTCAAAATTGCTCTATTTTCCCCTTAAAAGAGGAATTTTTAAAAAAAGTATTCCTTTCCGAATGTTATTTCCGCGGAAGAATCGTACATTCCAATTTTCAAGTATCTAGGACCATTACTTTAGCATATACAAAATTGCACTACTTTCCCCCTTTCTTTCCCTTCAATGCGAAATTTTCAAAAAATTACTTCTTTTAGAATGTTATTGCCGCGAGATGATCCTATATTCCCAATGTCATGTTTCTAAGACCATTAATTTAAAGTTTAGCAAATTGCCCTATTTTCCCCCTTTTGGGCCTCCTTAAAACCAAAATTTTAAAAAAATATATTTTTCAAAAAATAATTGCCGCAAGAGCATCCAGATTCAAAATTTCAAGTTTGTTCAGAAGATACAAAATAGCATTATTAAACCCCTTCTTCCCACCACCCCCACCCTTATAAAAGAATTTTTCAAAATATTACTTTTTACAAAATGTTTTTTCCGCGAGAGTAGAGTTTAAATTTCAAGTTTTTGGGACCATTCGTTTAGCAGATACGAAATTGCCCTTCTTTCCCCATTTTTCCCCCTTTAAAAACGAATTTTCAAAAATGTACTTCTTTTAGAATGTTATTTTCGGGATAGGATTGTTCATTTAAAATTATAAGTATCTAGGACCATTAGTTCAGCCGATACAAAATTGCCCTACTTTCCCCCTTTTTCCCCGTAGAAGCGTAATTTTTAAAAAAGTTTTTCTGTAACAATGTTATTTCCGCGAGAGGATCGTACGGTTGAAATTTCAAGTATCTAGGACCATGAGTTCAGCAGATTCAAAATTACCCCATTCACCCCCTTTTTCCCCCGGAATTTTCAAAAAGTACTTCCTTTAGAATATTATTTCCGCGAGAGGATTGTACAGTTCAAATTTCAAATATCTAGGACCATTAGTTCAGCAGATACAAAATTACCCTACTTTCCACCTTTTTCCCCGTAGAAGCGGATTTTTTGAAAAGTTCTACTTTAAGAATGTTATTTTCGCGAAAGGATCGTACAGTTTAAATTTCAAGTATTAAGAACCATTAGTTCAGCAGATTCAAAATTGCCCTACTTTACCGATTTCCCCCCAGAATTTTGAAAAAGTACTTCCTTTAAAATGTTATTTCAGCGAGAGGTTCGTTAACTCCAAATTTCAAGTATCTAGGACCATATTTTCAGCATATACAAAATTGCCCTACCTTCCTCTTTTTTCCCCTTTAAAGCGGAATTTTCAAAAAAGTACTTTTTTTAGAATGTTATTTCCGCGAGAGGATCGTGCAGTCCACGCGAGAGGATCGTGCAGTCCTATTTGTTTAGCAGATACAAACCGGAATTTTCAAAAAGTACTTCTTTCAGAAAGTTATTTCCGCGAGAGGATCGTACAGCCCAAATTTCAAGGATCTACGACCATTAGTTCAGCAGACACAAAATTACCCTACTTTCCCCTTTTTCCCCCTTAGAAGCGAAATTTTCAAAATAGAACTTTCTTCACAATGTTATTTCCGCGAAGGATCCCATAGTCAAAATTTTTAAGTTTCTGGGAAAATTAGTCCAGAACATTCAAAGTGTGCCAAATTGTCCTATTATCCCCCTTTTTACCACCCTAGAAGCGGGATTGAAAAAAAACTTTGTTTCGGAATGTTTTTTCCGCGAGAGGATCTTATAGTCCAAACTTTAAGTTTCTAGGACCATTAGGTCAGAGAAATGAAAATGTACCAAATTTCCCAATTTTCCCCCTTTTCCCCTTCTTAGAAGTGCCTTTTTAAAAAAGTACTTTCTTGAGAATATTATTATTTTTGAGTGAAAAAAATTTGTAAAAAAAAAAATTTGAGTGAAAAAAAATTTTGAGTAAAAAAAAATTTTTGAGTGAAAAAATTTTGAGTAAAAAAAAAATTTTTATTGAAAAAAAATTTTGAGTAAAAAAAAAAATTTGAGTGAAAAAAATTTGTAAAAAAAAAATTTTTGAGTCAAAAAAAAAAATTTGAGTGAAAAAAAATTTTGAGTGAAAAAATTTTAGTAAAAAATTGTTTTTTCCCCGAGAGGATACTATAGTTCAAATATCTTGTTTCTAGGACCATTAGTTCAAAATTCACCAAATTGCCATATTTTCCCCCTTTTTGTCCCCAAACCGGAATTTTCAAAAAAGTACTTTTTTCAAAATGTTATTTCCGCGAGAGTATCCTTTATTCAAAATTTCAAGATTGTAGGACCATTAGTTCAGAAGATACAAAATGTAAAAAAAATTTGTAAAAAAAAAAAATTTTGAGTGAAAAAAAATTTTGAGTGAAAAAAAAATTTGAGTGAAAAAAAATTTTTGAGTGAAAAAAAATTTTGAGTAAAAAAAAATTTTTGAGTGAAAAAAAAATTTGAGTAAAAAAAATTTTGAGTGAAAAAAAAATTTTGAGTAAAAAAAAATTTGAGTGAAAAAAAATTTGTAAAAAAAAAAATTTTGAGTCAAAAAAAAATTTTGAGTGAAAAAAAATTTTGAGTCAAAAAAAAATTTTGAGTGAAAAAAAATTTTGAGTGAAAAAATTTTAGTAAAAAAATGTTTTTTCCCCGAGAGGATACTATAGTTCAAATATCTAGTTTCTAGGACCATTTGTTCAAAATTCACCAAATTGCCCTGTTTTCCCCCTTTTTGTCCCCCTTAAAACCGGAATTTTCAAAAAAGTACTTTTTTCATAATGTTATTTCCGCGAGAGTATCCTATATTCAAAATTTCAAGATTGTAGGACCATTAGTTCAGAAGATACAAAATGTACCAACTTGCCCTATTTTCCCCCTCCCCCCCACCTTAGAAACGGAATTTTCAAAATATTACTTTTTCCAAAATGTTATTTCCGCGAGAGGGTCCTAGACTTAAAATTTCAAGTTTCTGGGACCATTTGTTTAGAATATAAAAAATGTACCAATTTGCCCTATTTTCCCCTTTTTCCCCCCCTTGGAGGCGGAATTTTCCAAAAATATTTTTTTCGAAATTTTATTTCCGCGAGAGGATCCTAGAGTTCAAATTTGAAGTTTCTAGGACTATTAGTTCAAAAGATACAAAATCCCCCAAAGGGCCCTATTTTCCCCCTTTTGCCCCCCTTAAAATCGGAATTTCCAAAAATCCCTTCTTAGTGGGTGGTTTTGTCGGGAGCCGAACCTACATTCCAAATTTCAAGTCTCTAGCTTCAGCGGTTTGGGCTGGGCGATGATTATTGCCAATCAGTCAGTCAGTCAGTCAGTCAGTCAGTCACCACACTCTTTTATATATATATATTATTTATTAGTGATCGATTGTTACACATTCTGCAGATGTCCGTCCGTTCGTCTGTGGAAGACATGATACAATCCAAAATAAAAGAGCTAGACTGCGAAAATTTGGCAGAAATATATCTTATGGTCTGAGGCTGGTTAAGTACGGAAATGGGCCAAATCGGATCATATTTAAAAATTTGAAAAAAGGCAGAAGCAAATGAAATATTTCTATGGCAGAAGAACTTCAACGTCCTGCAGTTGAATCCAGGGGACTAGAAAATGAAATTTTATGATAAAATTTAGCGGTCATATAACCAAATTTAAAAACACAAATCTTTTACACACAATAAATTTTACAAACAATTATTATAGAATAAAATTTCTATTATTACTAGAAAAATTTATACAAAATGACAATTTTTTTTAAGATTCTTTGTTTGATTTTTTTTTTGAATTTCAAATATTTTTATTGAAACATACAACAGAAACAGAAGAAATTTTTTGTAACGTTGACGTAAGTGAACCAAAACTACATATCGTTGCCTGGCCATCAGTATGATTATATAGTTTTAAGAAATTTCGAAAAGTCTTCGTGGGCGTATTTATGTAATATAGGACCACTTTGGCATCAGACAAACAAACCAACCGGCTTAAAAGCCGGACATTATGTTTTACAAAAAAAATAAAAAATTGAGACCCATCCGAGCAAAATTGGTCAGGCCGATGCCAATTTCTCTCCAGCATTATTAACTATTGGCATAATGGGATAGTTAAAAAAAAAATATGAAAAGTCACAGTCAACGATATACATATTTTTTTTTGACCTGACCTTGTTTCTGCAGAAGCAAGGATACCTGTTAGGATTCTAAAAAATCAACACTTCATTTCCCATTTAAGGTGTTAGGACTCTTACAAGAAATCAACAATTAATTTCCATTTTCCCTTTTTTAAAAGAAATGCCTAAAAGTATTTAAATTTTCAGAGTACGTTTTGACCATTAAGGTCTAATTGTAAGTAGTTAGTCTAAGAACGTAAACGTACCGCAAACTCTATGAAATATGCAATTTCTCTATAGCTTCTCGTTTTCGAGATATTCGGAATAGAAATTTAAAAAATGTTATTTATAAGCGTTTTTGTAGCACCACTGTTAGACATTATTGCGTTAATGTCAAAAACTAAGAGTGGATTTTATATAATATTGACCTGTAGAATCCAAATCTGTCATCTAAAATGCTGTAGCTTGTTTCGTTTTTGTGTTTTTTGCGCTTAAAAATGTGCCCAATTCCATACCATATAAAATACATTCAAAATAGGGCTTTCAATCGGGATTGGTTTTTCTGAATCCCGGGATTCGGGATTGAAGAAAATTTTTCGGGATCCCGATTTCGGGATGCCGGGATTTTCGGGATATTTTGAATCCCGGGATTCACGGGATTTTTTGGAAATTTTCGGGATTTTTCTGGATTTTCAAAAATTTTTAGTATTTTTTGTCACTTTGAAAAATCCACGCGTTCATAAAGATTAGCAAAGTTGATGTTGTGAACTTCAAAAAAAAGTTTGGGATTCCTCCTGTGAAGAATATCCGTATTCGGTTATATTTCTTATCTTTCGTCGTGGCTCTTCGCTATCAACTTTTAGTGAGCGTGAGTTGAAAAAAAAAAAATAAATGAATTTTCGAATTTTTGCATTTGATTTGATTTTTTTTAAATTTATTTTATTTTTATTTTTTATTTTTTTTTTCATTTCTTGCAAAAAAAATATTGTTTTTTTGGTAAAAAAATGTGTTAGCGAGAGTAGAGTTTGCATGACTCACGCGTGAGCGTAAGTCATAAGTGAGTGATTCCATTATTGTTTGCGTGAGCGTGACTGAGCGTGAATCAAAACCCACTCACGCCTTAAAAAAATGTTTTAGTAAAACATAAAATTAAAAGAGTTTTCAACTTAAGAAGTTCACTCAAAAAAATAAAACTGTGAAGTTAACAAATTTTTTTTGTTAACTCCAGTTTACTGGCTTTTTAGCTAATTTTTAGTTAAAATCAGCGTTTTAACTACTTTTTTTAGCTAAGTTCATTTTACGAAAATAGTAGATTTAAACAAATTTTGAATTAATTTTTTTTGTTGACTTCAAAACTGAGTTTACGAATTTTTACTAATTAATTTGCTGATTTTTCGTAACAAATTTGTTAAGTGAAATTTCTTATATAGCCTCCTATGCAAATCTCATAAGTTCTACTTAAGCTGATGAAAAAACAGAAAAAAATAATCTTACAATTTTTTACAAGATATTTTGTAAATTTTAGTTTACGAAAAGTAACAAAAGTTTAGCTGAATTCAACTAATTTTTTTGTTAATATATGTACATAAAAACGTTACGAAATTTCAGCTAAATTTTTAGTTAAAGTTACGTTTTTTTTTGCTACATTCATTCTACGAAAAGTTAGCTAAATATTTTTAGTTAAATTAACTAAAAATTTAGTAGGCCCAAAATCAGGTGCTTTTTTAGTTAAATTTAACTAAATTTTTTGCTAACTTTACAGTTTTTTTTTTTAGTGTTAAAATGTGTCAAAAGCCATTTACGGTCCTATGCTCCTTGTAAGAGTAAAAGTAATAAATATAAAAGCCCTTATGTCGAACCACCACTAGTTTTTAGAGTTTCTTTACATTTCGCAAACGTTTCACCTTTTTCTATAACAAAAACATGGTACCTGACGGAACTTTTGTGGATTTTTTTTTTATTTTGTTTCACAAAATTCATATTTTATACAAATTATTTAAAAAAAATCTAAAAATATTGAAAAAAAATAAAAAAATAGGGATCCCGAAAATCCCGGGATTGAACATCAGAAATCCCGAGATTCGGGATTTACGTTATCCCGAAAATCCCGGGATTTCCGGGATCGGGATATCCCGATTGGAAGCCCTAATTCAAAATAATTATGTTTATTTTTTGACCGTTTGAATAATGCAATGTAAATTTTTTTGAATACTTTATATAAATGCATAATTCCAAATAATATTTGTTTTTTTGATATCTCTAGTTTTCGAGAAAATTCGAATATAATAATCTTTTGCAATTCAACCGCGATTTTTGAAAAAAGTGCTCGATCGATGTTTTGGATTTTGTTCCTATATTATTCTTAGACATTCCAAATACGTATTCAAAAAAGAAAATATAGTATTCGCACTTTTAGGCAAAAACTGTTTCCAACCACCCGTGTTTTACTTGGTTGGTCAAAGTCACAAATTTTACCTGGCCTTTGTGATATAGTTATAAAGTAAATTTGAAACATTTTTGTTATATTAAAACTTATTATTTTAATTATTTTCAATATGATACTTTCCCAGTGCAATTTCATGCACTAATTCGTAGAATATTTTTTCCCTTTTGGTAGACTTCAATGTATCTCGCTTAAAAAATATAACAGTTAATCCGTAAAATGAGGGATAGAAGGATAGATCGTTATGTGCTAGAGAATCACAATAAATTACATCATCAGTGCAACATCAGTTTTACCTCAAAAGTAGTCAAAAATAAAAAAATATTATAAGAAAATATGCATTTAAATTTTAAAAATAGAATAATGCATTTTCTATTGCAAAAATGTTCAATTGTATAAAGAATGAAATTTTTTCGATTAAAATAATTTTTGTGTAGTAGAAACATTTCACAGTTAATACTTTCTTAAAAATGTCACCAAAGCAAAAACCCTTAAAAATCTCAATGTTTTGCAAAATAAACCATTACAATTAAGGGTATTTAAGTAATTATACATCCTTTCACGACTTTTTATTGTTTAAGAAAAATATCGAAAAGTCTAATAAACAAGAGTATTTTCCATAAGAAAATGTTTTAAGAACATTTTTTAATCAGTAAAAGTCAATTTGGGAAAAAATTAAAAATAATCTAATTAATGTTTTAGTAAAGAAAACCTTAAATAAGTAAAACAAAAGTGGTTTGTAAGAACAATTGTGTGTTTTACTGTATAATAAAATTCAAAATAAATAAAAAAAAAAATATTTTTCAAACACAAAATTTTCAAGAATATTTCTTTTTGTTGTTTAAATAATACGTTATTCATTTGAATTTTTGTGAATAACCAAAAAAAATCACAAATTTTTGTTGATTATTTTGAAAAATTCTATATTGTTTGTTTGAATAAGCAATCAGAAAAAATTATTTGATTTTTTTGGAAAGAAATATTATTTCATTTTTATGAATTTGAATAAAATAAAATTTTATTTTATTCAAACCAAAATAAATAAAATAACAAAACATTTTATTTTTTGATAGCCAACTAAAATATCAAAGTATTTTATTTTTTTCCAAAAAATCCAAATAAAAAAAATCAATAATACAGCTATGTTGCATACTAACCCTTATTAAAATTTATTTAATTATATATATTTTGGTGGATATATATCAAAATATTAGCGGTTAAAGTATATTTTAATATCTTCATTTCCACTATTTTGCGTAAATTTAAGTTCTATGTAGTTTAAACATTTTAGGAAATTATTTTCTGAATTCTGTAAAGAATTTGCTATGTAGTTAAGAAAACTTTATGAAATTATCTCCAATAGTGCAAAAATTACAGTAGTTTAAAAATTAATGTTTCTCAATATTATATTTCACAATAAAACAAAGTGTTGATTTTTTAAAGAACATAAAATCACAAATCTTCAAAATTTATGAATGCCGCTCAGTTTTATGATTAAGCTTCATAGGCACTAGCACTTGCCATTTATATAAATTAATTTCTATTAGCGGTTTGGGTGTGCCCTGGCGGTTTATGTAGAGACAAAATTGGCGCGTTTTCAGCGATTTACGTGAAAACTAAAGATGATGGACCAAATTAAAGGCCATATTCAGGTTTAGCACCTTAAAATTAGTTAAAAAGCTTGTGCATTATGCAAAATTGTAAATTTTTTAAAGAGATGAAATTTCTGATTAATGAAATTTTGAGAGATGCATACAATCCACAATCTTCAACATTTATGAATGCCGCTCAGTTTTGGGATAAAGCTTCGTAAGTACTATCAATTACCATTTATAGAAGTTAATTTCTATTAGCGGTTTGGGTGTGCCCTGGCGGTTTATCTGGAGACAAAATTGGGGCGTTTTCAGCGATTTACGTGAAAATTAAAGATGATGGACCAAATTAAAGGCCATATTCAGGTTTAGCACCTTCAAATTAGTTAAAAAGCTTGTGCATTATGCAAAATTGTAAATTTTTTAAAGAGATGAAATTTCTGATTAATGAAATTTTGAGAGATGCATAAAATCCACAATCTTCAAAATTTATGAATGCCGCTCAGTTTTGGGATAAAGCTTCATAAGTACTATCAATTACCATTTATAGAAGTTAATTTCTATTAGCGGTTTGGGTGTGCCCTGGCGGTTTATCTGGAGACAAAATTGGCGCGTCTTCAGCGTACAGTTACATTAAGTCCCAATTTTTGCACACGATCCATAATACGCATAACAAGCAATCGTCTGACAAGTATATTTTAAATCTAAATTCTTTTCACGTGAAAATACAAGCAAAACTTTAAAATCGTGAAATGTCAGATTTTTGCAAAATTTTTGCTAATCAAAAGTTTAACACGCTATATCGATTTTATTATAAAAACTCAAAAAATATTTGGATCACGCGAAGTGCTGGGCACTTTTAAATAATATTGCGAATTTGCCTCGCAAAATAGTGGATTTTTGATGACTTTCACGTTTTGTCTCTCAACCTTTGTCTAGCTAGTACTCCACTCCCATTGAGGGCACATTCATGGGACCGGTTTTAAATTGTAGGGAATTACGACAGCTATCATTTTGCGTATCAGATTTTAAAAAGTATGAAGCGGCGCAAATTTCCTGATCAAAAAACGACGAAAAATTGAAAATGAAGAAATTTTAATTTCAAACAGTTACACTCAAAATAATCACTCTGTTAAATTACAGAGATACTCTGCTGAGCCAGCAGAAAATACCATAGATTTCCAACCAGCAAGATTTTTTGTTATTTTACAAAGAAAACTCTGTAAAATGATTTCAATAAAAAAAAACCTGTAAATTTACAGAATTATCTGTAAAATATTGATAAAAGCGACCAGAATTTTACTATTTTATTTACTATTTGATTTCTGATCAATTTCTCTTTCCTTAATGTGCAAGTAGTATTGACAATTGGAAAATGACAATTACGACTTTTTGAAAATTACGACTTTTTTTACGAGAACCTCCAATTTTACACGACATCCTCGTAAAATTTACCAGGTTTTATTGTAATTTAAGACTCTTTTTAAGAGCGGTTGAAATATTTGGAAGTTTTCTGAAGAATTTTTTATTTGAAAACTGTATTACAAAGCAATAAGTAAAATTACAGTTGAAATTTAGTATTTTGGTTACGAGAAAATTTATAAAATCTGTATTTTACCAAAAAAACTCAGTTTATTATCTGTAAAATAGAGATTACAAAGTAAAATTACAGATTAAATTTTGTTTTTCGGTTACAAGAAAATACAAAGTATATTCTTAAAATCTGTATTTCGACAGATAACTTTGTCAAATGTCTGTCGAATTGAGATTACAGTCATTTTACAGAGTTTTTAACAGAGTAATTATTTTGAGTGTACCACTAAATAACTTTTTTAATATTGATGGCACATCAAATTCATAAATACATCTTTTTTGAACAAGTGTAGGGACCATATATTTTAAATCTTCGAAGAATACGTTGGACGGCGCAAGTACAATAGGCCAAAGAGTACATAATTTTTATGAAATTTCAATCGACTTTTCCACATTTCTGAAGTTTGATTGTCGCTAACTACCGCAAATTAAGATTTTTTGCCTTAAAAGTTTGTAAGCTAATTGCATTAGAAGTCCTTTATGCATTTCTATCAGTAGATAGCCATTTCAATGCAAATAAAAAAAGTTTTTGCCAAAAAACCAAAATTTCAAACAAATGAAAAGTTAAATGGAAATGTCCATATATAAAGTACACTCTTATAAATTTTTGTTGAAATTTACCCACTTTATTGTAGGTAACTGTTCTCCTACAATAAAGTGGGTAAAAATACTCTATGTGTTTAAATTTCAACATTTGCAACCAAAATGTGTACAAATAATAAACATTTTGTGTGTACACATACGTGTATGCCGCTTTCAAAATTCTTTACCAATAAACATAAAATGTGTAATTTTCAAATTGTTGTGCTTAAAAAAGCATTCCTTTGTGTTTAAAAGTGCATTTAAAATGCGCAAAATTGCGCATTAAATGTCTTGCAATTAAAATTCCTGTAAATAAAACCAAAAAATAAATTTGTATTATTTCTGTAGCTTTTATTTAAACTATTAGTGGTTTAAATATAACAGTTATAACTATGGATATAATATGAATAAATTTAAATGAAAAATTTTTTTAAGAAATGCTTTAAGAATAAAAACTACATATAAAAGACGAAATTATGTATTAAAATTAATAAAATTAAATGACTAAATGGTTAAATTAATAAAATAAAATTAAATGAACGCATTGAATTAACTTGCTCATGTCGCTATTTTCGCAAATTCCTGCATAATTCTTCTTTAAAATACACTTTTTGTTGAGTCCGCTGTTTCTGCAAATAAATTAAAAAAGTAAAACTTTAATATTATAATGAATAAATTGCAATTATTATCAAAAATAAAATACTTACAAGTAATCGCGATAAACAGAAAATTCGCTGGAATCTAAATTTTGATTTCATCAGTTGCATCTATATGTCCGAACAAAACTGCAAGTATATAAAAATGTTAAAATTTTTAATTGAGAGATTTTCTATAGAAAAATTCTTAGAATCTTCGAAATTTTTTCTATGTAGTATATAAAAATCCTCAGAAACTGGGATGTTTTTTCTACAGATTTTTTTTTTTCACAGAATATAATATATTTTTCTATAGAAAAATTCTCAGAACCTGAGATATGTCTTCTATAGAAAAATTCTCGTAATCTGAGATATGTTTTCTATAGAAAAATTCTCAGAATCTGAGATATTGTTTCTATCGAATAATTCTCACAATCTGAGATATTTTTTCTACGGAAAAATTCTCAGAATTTGAGATATTTTTTTTATAGAAAAATTCTCAGAATCTGAGATATTTTTTCTATATAAAAATTCTCAGAATCTGAGATATTTTTTCTATAGAAAAATTCTCAGAATCTGAGATATTTTTTCTATAGAAAAATTCTCAGAATCTGAGATATTTTTTCTATAGAAAAATTCTCAGATTCTGAGATATTTTTTCTATAGAAAAAATCTTAGATTCTGAAATATTTTTTCTATAGAAAATTTCTAAAAATCTGAGATATTTTTCTATAGAAAAATTCTTAAAATCTGAGATATTTTGCTATATGAGATATTATGCTATAGAAAAATTCTCTGAATCTTTGAAATTTTTTCTATAGAAAAATTCTAAGAATCTAATGTATTTTTTCTACAGAAAAATTCTCAGAATCTGAGAAATTTTTTTCTATTTTAAAGTCCTCAGAATTTGCAATATTTTTGCCATAGAAAAATTCTCAAAATCTTCGAAATTTTTTCTATATAAAAGTGCTCAGAATCTGAGATACTTTTTCTACAGATTTTTTTTTTTTTACAATTTAAGACATTTTTCTATTGAAAAATTCTAGAAATTTTAAAACTTTTTTCTATAGAAAAAATTCTCAGAATCTGAGATATTTTTCTACAGCAGAATTTTCCGATTTTAATACATTTTTCTATAGAAAAATTCTTAAAATAAATATTTAAACTTTTTCTTTAAAAAAAGTTCTCTGAATCTGAGATATCTTTTCTGTAGGAATAATGTGCTGGAAAATTCTCAGAATCTAAGACATTGTTTTATAAGGCAGATTTTCAGAATCGGAGGAAATTCACAAAATTGATGCATTTTGTGGTTCTTCAAATATTCTTGGAATCTGAAACATTTTTGTGAGATTTTTTAAGTTCTCGAAATTTTTGACGTTTTCTAAAGAAGATTTACAGAATCCAACCACATTTATTCTAAAAAAAATTATAAGGTTGTTGCTGTACTTACATTTGCCAAATAATTTTGCCAAAATGTAATTAATAATTTCGATTTAAGATTTCGATATTTTATTTGCCTTTTTTTCGCGTATGTATAGGAGGCATTCCACACCAAATGTCCCGCTACAGAAAAACATGTGTCCCGTAAATTTCTGAATAGGTTGTTTGGATAGTCCTATATGTAACTAAGAAAATTGCGTTTTTGGTTTTTCAAATTTTCGAAAACTGGGCTTAGGAGGCGTGGTCAAATATTGGAAAAATGGTAAAATTTGTGGCGAGTTGCCTTGATTAAATATTTATCACATTAAAACGGAATGCACCACAATGTCAAAAATTTACGTTCTTATATAGTTTTGTATGGGCTATCGATTAAAATTTTTTTTTTTAAAAATTTTCAGAACCCGTTCTGAAATTTTCCATTTTTTAAAAAAGTCAATTTATCAAAAATCCGGCCACTTTTTTTTTTCTTTTTTATTTATTTTTTTAAAAGTTTAGATGTTTGTCCATCCACACAAAAAAAATCAGAAACACGTTCATCTTTTTTTTCGAGAAAATCGCATTTGAACTTAAAATTTCATAACAATTTTGTTATTTGCTTGTATTTCTTTGTTTTAAAGTTGCGAATGAGTAATATTAATTGCATAAATATTCGTCATACGCTCTGTTGACACAAGAAAATACAAGCAAATTACTAAATTGTTATGAAATTTAAAGTTCAAATGCGATTTTCTCGAAAAAAAAGATGAACGTGTTTCTGATTTTTTTTGTGTGGATGGACAAACATCTAAACTTTTAAAAAAATAAATAAAAAAGAAAAAAAAAAGTGGCCGGATTTTTGATAAATTGACTTTTTTAAAAAATGGAAAATTTCAGAACGGGTTCTGAAAATTTTCCAAAAAAAAAAATTTTAATCGATAGCCCATACAAAACTATATAAGAACGTAAATTTTTGACATTGTGGTGCATTCCGTTTTAATGTGATAAATATTTAATCAAGGCAACTCGCCACAAATTTGACCATTTTTCCAATATTTGACCACGCCTCCTAAGCCCAGTTTTTGAAAAATTGAAAAACCAAAAACGCAATTTTCTAAGTTCCATATAGGGCTATCCATATCTACTATTCAGAAGTTTACGGTACACATGTTTTGTTTCGCTGGACATTTGGTGTGGAATGCCTCATAGATGCTATTGGTGTAACTTTAAAATTATAAAATCGAAATGCTTGAATTTCTCTCATATTCACTTTTATTGCTATTTTTCGCCTTGTTTTATTTCAGTTCACAAATGTTCTTATATTTTTTCTTTTAATTTTTGTTTGACAATTTCAATAAAACACAAAATGCTTACTGTACAGTGTACACATATAATGTGTAATTTTAAAATTATTAATGGTATTCATCTAACCGTATAAACACCTCGTATAATATGTAAGTCTGATAAATTTATACAATTTATGTCAAACTCCATTTATAAAAAATAAGTTTGGTAAGTTTATACGGTATACTTGGTGTATACGAGTTTAAATGAATACGGCCATTGTGTTTATTTTCAAACGAATATATTTATCAACACACAAAATACTGTATAAAGTGTTAAATTTTAAAATTTTTGTGTGCAAATTAGATTTTTAAACACTTGGTGTTTAATTTTAGGCGTTGTGTGTTATTTTACATAAAAATTTACCCACTTGATAGTAGTAATTTTACAAAGACTTTTTAGAGTGTAGTTACGTGACTGATTGATGACTGACTGACTGACATACTAATCACGCATCATCCCACAGCCCAAACCACTGAAGCTAGGGTCTTGAAATTTGGATTGTAGTTTCACCTCCCGGAATACATATCCGCTAAGGCTGGGTTTTAGGAAATGTTGATTTTAAGGGGTAAAAACGAAGGGTTGAAAAAGGGGAAAAAGCGAGTACATTGGTACTTTTTATCTAAAAAAAAAAAAAATCAATTAATTTGAAATTGGAAATGTAGGATCCTCTAACGGAAAAACATCCCCAAAAAAATGACTTTCTGGAAATTCGGATTCCTAAGGGTAAAAAGGGGTAAAAATGGTACTTTCGTACTTTTTATATTTTTTGAAATTAAGGTCCTACAAAAATATTTAAATTTGCAATGGTGGTTCCAACAACGGAAAAAATTCAGAAAACGTACTTTTTCGAAGTTCCGAATCTAAGGGGGATAAAAAAGCGAGTACTTTGGTACTTTTATATGTTCTGAAAAAAAAAAAAATCCTATTAATTCGAAAATTATAATGTAGGATCCTCTAACGGAAAACATTCCCAAAAAAAGTACTTTCTGGAAATTCGGATACCTAAGGGTAAAAAAGGGTAAAAAATTGTACTTTGGTACTTTTTATTTTTTTTTGAAATTAAAGTCCTACAAAAAAATTTAAATTTGCAATGTTGTTTCCAACAACGAAAAAAAATGTGAAAAAGTACTTTTTCGAAATGCCGATTCTAAGGGTGGTAAAAAGCGAGAACTTTGGTACTTTTTATTTTGGTACTTTCTAAATTTTTAATATTATAATTCCATAAATAATGGTCCTGGAAACTTTAAATTTGGAATGCAGGGTCATTTAGCGAAAAAAGATTTCTAAAGAAGGCAAAGAATTTTTTGTTTTTTAGCGCATGTAAGCGCATATTCGGAACGGAATTAAAGCCACATAGGACTAATTGGAATGGAACAGGGAATCAAATGGAATAAAACAGGGAACAAAATGGGGACTTGAAATTTGTTATATATGTGGATGCACCTCCCGGAAAATAGGTCCACTAAGGCTTGGGTTTTGGAAATGTTGATTCTAAGGTGGTTAAATGGGCAAAAACAGGAACGTTAGTACTTTTTATAGTTCCACAAACCAATGAAGCTAGAGATTTAAAATTTGAAATGTAGGTGCATCTCCCGGAATATAGATCCACTAAGGCTGGGTTTTTTGAAATAATGATTCTATAGGGGTAAAAAAGGTATTTTTGTACTTTTATATATACTTAAATAATGGTTTTATTAGCTTGAAATTTGGAATGAAGCATCCCACGCTTAAATAAAGGTCATAAAAAGTTGAAATTAGGATTGTAGAATCCAACAACAGAAAAAAACTATGAAAAATTTACTTTTTGGAAATTCCGATTCCGATCTAAGGGGATAAAAACGTGCACTATGGTACCTTTTATATTTTCTGAAATAATTATGATAAAAAATTTGGAGTGTAAGATTGCCTAGCGAAATAAAATATTCCCAAAAAAATAACTTTTGGAAATTCTAACTCCTAAGGAAATTAATTAAAAAAGGGAATTATATATTCTTAAATAATGAACCTATTAACGTGAAATTACTTTTTGGTACTGTTTATATTTTCTTAAATAGAAGTCATAAAAACTTAAATTACACTGAAAAAAAAGACATAACTAAATTTAAGGAAAAAATGTCTTTGAAAATTTATCATGAATTTTCCTAAAATTTAGTTAAATTTAACTTAAAAATGAGAACTTTTCTTAACTATGAGGAAAAAATTTTAGTTCATTTACTTATAATTAGTTCATAGTTTCTTTAAATTGATTTTTTAAATATTAGGAAATAAACTCTTACTGCCAAAGAAATTTTCCACAAATCTAAGAATCGTATCTTTATTTTTAAGACATATTTCTTAAAAAACAATTTAGTTCAAGTTTAGTTAAAATTTACTAAAAAAAACATCATCGTTTTTCTCTTTGAATTGAGGAAGTGTACTTCTTAGAATTTAGTTAATGACTTCTGAGAATTAAGTAAATAACTTCTTAGAATTTAGTTAAAAATTCAAAATGGCGATATCTCGAAAACTAAGCGAGATAGAGCGAAACGGATGAAATTTTCAAAAGAAAGACTGAAAAGAAAAATATGGAATAGCCTAGCTCTGCATATCTGTCGGGGCCTCAAGACCCTAATTTTAGATCTAAAATTTGAAATTCCCGAGATTTTATATATACACATATCTCGGTAAATACTGCCAACACGAGAAAACGTCCAACGGCATTTTTGTAGCTCTTGACTCGTAGAACACTTCCGCAAAATACCCGAAAGCCCTCCGATTAATAGTTGTTGAGTTATCTGGTTTTTAAGATTCTCAAGACCCTATCTAACTAAGCAAGTTAGAGCGAAACGGACACCAGTTTTGGTTCAAAATCTATGGGGAGCCTTAAAGGACCCAACGGGTCACGAGTTAAATGGGGTGCGAACCCATGGGTCCAGGGTCTAGACCCAATCTATTTCTAAAATGTGAAGTATAATTTTTCCCATTTTCTAGTTAAAATTGGCTTAAAATTAAATAACTTTGTTTTCCTTATTTTTGGGAAAATTATGAACTAAAACCAAGAAAAAAAAATCTTTGGAGCCAAATCATTCCCTCTTTTTCTCAAAATTAAGTTAATTTTCCCAGATTTTAGTTCACTTTTTTTTTGAGTGTAGGAATGTAGGATCCAACAACAGAAAAAAAATCAGTAAAAAGTACTTTTTTCGAAATTTCGACTCTAAGGGAGTAAAAACGAACACTTTGGTACTTTTCATATTATCTGAAATAATAGTATTGGAAACTTGAAACTTGGAAATAATATCCCCAAAATTTTTTTTTTTAATTCTGATTCCTAAGGAGTTAATAAAAAAAATAATGGGCAAAATGATTCTTTTTAATTTAATGATCTTATCCCTAGAAACTCTTTTGTTATTTAACGGATACTATTCGAAAAGGAATGAACACCACATTTAACGAAATTGAATGGAGCAGGGAACCAAATGGAATAGAATAGGGAACAAAATGGAATGAAACTGGGAACGAATTCAAATGAAAATGTTTTCAATTTTTCAATTTTTTTTTTTACTAAAATTTTTTTGTACTAAAATTTGTTTATCAATGAATTTTTCAGTATTTTTTTTGTTTCATTCATACTAATTTGTTCATATTTTTACAAAATTTGTTCATTAAATTTTTGACTCAAAGTTTTGTTTACTCAATTTTTTTTTTGCTTTGTTTTTTTATTTTTCAATAACATAAGACCGTCTTAAAATTGACGTAGTATTTATTATATCAACTAATGTATTTGGTATTTTATTGTAAGTGTTGTGATCATCATAAGCACAGTTTTTGTAAAGGATTAAGACATATCGTCACCTTAGAATTGGTTTGCTCTATGCAGTGGCGGGTACAGCTTTTGGGTCTGGGGGGGGAAATTTTTTTTACTTCGAAAAAAAATCATAAATTCTCCTTTGTTGACGAGCAAAAAAAAAGGATACTTTTTTTTTACAAAAAAAGTGATGGGAAAGCTATAAGATCATCAAATTTACTATTTTTTGCCGAATAAGGTTTGTTTTTCATGATCATATTTCGTTTAGATCATTTTTTTTAAATTGTTTTAAAAGAAAATTGTATATTTTTCGTATATATAAGAAGATAATTTTTTAATAGAAGAAATTCTCCCTACATAGAAAACATCAGATGTTGAGACATTTTTCGTGAAAAAATTATTTTTTATAGGGAAAATGTCTCAGAATATAAGACTAACAGGCCTATTCAGAGTTATGACTGGTTATGACTAATTTTATTATTTTCAAACTTCATATTCCCTGTGTTTGTTGTAAGCACAATCATAAAAAGGCTCAAAATTTAAAATTATTTGTCAATTTAAAAGAAAATTGTATATTTTTCGTATATGTACATAAGAAGAGTCTAAATCTGAGAATTTAATAGAAGAAATTCTTCCTACATAGAAAATATCAGATTTTGAGACATTTTTTGTGAAATTTTTTTATTTTTATAGGAAACATGACTCAGAATATAAGACTTCTTCTTAACGAAAAATGTCTCAGAATCTGAGACCATTTTCGTATAGAAAAATTTGCAGATTCTAAGAATTTTTTTTCCACAGAAAAAGTCTCAGATTCTGAGACATTTTACTATAGAAAAAGTCTCATATTTTAAAGCATTACTGAGACATTTTTCCTATAGAGAGGTCTCTGATTATTAGATTTACTTCGTACTGAAAAGTCTTAGATTCTTCGACCTTTTTCCAATAGAAAAAGTCTCAGATTCTAAGAACTAAAGAAAAAGTTTTAAATTCTGAGATCTTATTCCAAAAGAACAAGGCTCAGATTCTCACATATTTTTTCTATAGAAAAAGTCTCAGAGACCTTTTTCTTTCTCTAAAGAAAAAGTGACAGATTCTGAGATCTTTTTCTGATTCTGAAATCTTTTCCGATTCTAAGACACTTTTCCTATAAAAAAAGTCCTAGATTTGGAAATGCTTCCCCTATACAAAACGTTAAAAAACGTTAAAAAAGATTCAGATTCTGAGACCTTTTTCCTTAAAATAAATCTCAAATTCAGAAATTCTGAGACTTTTTTCCCATAGAAAAATTCTTCTGCGACCTTTTTCCTATTAATAAGTTTTAAGACCTTTTTCACATAAAAAAAGTCTCAGATTCTGAGAATTTTTTCTTTAGAAAAAGTTTATCCTTTAGAAAAAAAAATTAAGATAGTTTTAAGTTCGACTATCAACATTTTTAAGATTTTAAGATAGTTTTTTATTGCTTTGTAGAAGACAAACACTTTTTATATAAACCAAATTAAGATCCTGTAACATTTTTCTAAACAAAAAAAAAACATATCCTAAGTAATTTGTTTATGCCAAAATTCATAATAAGATTGACAGATATTTTTCACAGAAAATTTTTAGATTGATTCACTTTTTCCTTAAAAAATTTTCCCTTTTAAAAATTTCAGATTTTTTTTATGAAAAATTTTTGGACTTCGAAATTTTTTTTAGAAATTTTCCTTCTTTCTTTTTTTCTTTTCTTTCCTTTTCTTTCTTTTTTCTTCTTTTTTTCTTTTTCTTTTTTTTCCTTTTTTTTTTTTCTTTTCGAAATTTGGTCTGGGGGGGGAAATTTCCCCTTTTTCCCCCCCCTTGTACCCGCGCATGGCTCTATGGGATGGTAAAAACCCGAGGTGAATTGGATTACATAGCGAAAAGTTCTAAAAATGGGTCATATATTATCATTATGCAATTTTTCTGTATTTACAGGCAACGAAATACCTTGCGCACGCTAGTGACAAATATAATAAGATTAAATTTCAGGCAGGGGAAAGCATTAAGAGGTAGCTAGAAATTTTCGATTTTTCGGAGGTTATGTCAAATTTGAATAAAAGAATATAAAAAAAAAAATATTTATATAAAATTTACAAATTGAAAGAAAAATTAAACGCATTGAAGTAAGGGTCAATGACGTAATTAAATATTGGTATATATTATTGATCAGTGATTGATTCTTAAATATTCTAGCGATGTCCGTCCGTCTGTCCTTCCGTAGTGGAAGACACATACACAGAAAGATACATTCAACAATAAAAGAGCTAGACTTACGTAGTTTGGCACGTATATGTATGTCCTATAGTCATAAGCTGGTTAAGTAGGGAAATAGATTATCACATTTCTTTTAACAAGAACTATTTAAATACAAAATTTCATGACGTTTTGCCGAAAAACATAAATACTGTTGCATTATGAAAATTTGAACTTTAAAATTTTTTTCCGATTTTTTTAAAAATGCAACTTTTGTATGGAATCTAAGGGAGTGGTAATGGGGGTTGGTTTGTTTTAGAAAAATGTTTGGGGGCAAAATCTAATAGTGTTCGGTCTAACATTTTGGCTTTCTATAAGGTACCATTGGTAGTACACTGAAAAAAAAGACATAACTAAATTTAAGGAAAAAATGTCTTAGAAAATTTATCATAAATTTTCCTAAAATTTAGTTAAATTTAACTTAAAAATGAGAAATTTTCTTAACTATGAGGAAAAAATTTTAGTTCATTTACTTATAATTAGTTCAAAGTTTTCTTTAAATGGATTTTTTAAATGTTAGGAAAAAATTTCTTACAGTCAAAGAAATTTTCCACAAATCTAAGAATCGTATCTTTATTTTTAAGATATATTTCTTAAAAAACAATTTAGTTCAAGTTTAGTTAAAATTTACTAAAAAAAACATCATCGTATTTCTCTTCTTTGAATTGAGGAAGTGTACTTCTTAGAATCTAGTTAATGACTTCTGAGAATTTAGTAAATAACTTCTTAGAATTTAGTTAAAAATTCAAAATGGCGATATCTCGAAAACTAAGCGAGATAGAGCAAAACGGATGAAATTTTCAAAAGAAAGACTACAAAGAAAAATGTGGAATAGCCTAGCTCTGCATATATGTCGGGGTCTCAAGACCCTAATTTTAGATCTAAATTTTGAAATTCCCGAGATTTTATATATACACATATCGCGGTAAATACTGCCAATACGAGAAAAAGTCCAACGGCATTTTTTTAGCTCTTGACTCGTAGAACACTTCCGCAAAATACCCGAAAGCCCTCCGATTAATAGTTTTTGAGTTATCCGGTTTTTAAGATTCTCAAGACCCTATCAGGCCCCTTTTTACCGTATCTCAAAAACTAAGCAAGTTAGAGCGAAACGGACACAAATTTTGGGTCAAAATTTATGGGGACCCTTAAAGGAACCAACGGGGTCTCGAGTTAAATGGGGTCCGAACCCATGGGTCCAGGGTCAAGACCCAATCTATTTCTAAAATGTGAAGTATAATTTTTCCCATTTTCTAGTTAAAATTGGCTTAAAATTAAATAACTTTGTTTTCCTCATTTTTGGGAAAATTATGAACTAAAACCAAGAAAAAAAATCTTTGGAGCCAAATCATTCCCTCTTTTTCTCAAAATTGAGTTAATTTTCCCAGATTTTAGTTCACTTTTTTTTTGAGTGTAGCTGATTTAATAAAACAGTTTATACAAAATAAAAAATTGAATGGGGACCGCCTTAAGGATTCTTTAGGAGTGGAGTTAGGGAGTAGGTTTGTTCAGAACAAATTTTTGGTGTAAAAAACCCCTTATTCGTAAAAAATACATTCCGCGAAAAAAAATTGCTTTACAAAACAGCAGACTTTTTCTGTCTTGTTTTGTAAGAACAGCTGTTAAGAAACAGGGCAGAATACTGCTGTATGTTTTGTTATATTCTAGTCACATATAATGCAAAATTTTTACGGTAAAACATTTAAAAATGTACATTGTACACGCTTAGAATGTAACCATTTTTTTTTTAGAAAAGAAAACACTATAATACTCTTTAAAAAAATGCTCTTTACCTTACCCTACACTCAAAATATTTTGTAGGCAAAAACAAATGAAAAACATATTTAAAACAGTGATGAAACATTTGAAAACCCTCCCAGTAGTTATTAATTTGTTTTAATAAACATCAACATTTATGTTTTTACTGTTCATAAAATTTTCTTAAATAAATAACATTGAACATTCAAAAATAACACCACTTTAATTTTTTACCAACAAATTCGAAAAAATAACCTACGAAAACATTAAAAATTAATGATTGTTGTGTTACTTTTACCAACAAATTAAAAAAACAAGTAGAAAAGATAAATTCGACTTGGCCGAATCTATGAATACCCTCCACAATGCCCTTTTAAGGCTGGATTACTCAATGCTCCGTTATAAAATAACTCTCCGTTAAATTTAACTTTTTCACTTTCCGTTAAATCGGCAGTTAGCAGCTACACTCAAAAAAATAACTTAGTCAAAATATTAGTAAAAGGTGTTGTAATTTACTTCAACCAAACTTTAGCAAAAAAAATTGTAGAAATTTAACTTTTACAGAATTTGTTGGCAATTTACTATTGGTAAAATACAAAAATTTGTTGGTACTTTTACTATATTTTCTAGCTAGTTATTTTTTTTATTTTACTATAATTTTAGCAAAAATATAAGTATTTTCCTTAAAGAACTGGTAATACTTTTTATTTTTTTGGTTTTAAAAAAAAAAAATTGTTTAAAGTGTTCTAGTGTGAAAATAAATCATTGCAGATGCAGCTGCCGAGAAGAAGGTAAAAGATGATGCTGCCAACACCATAGCAAAGTAGCCATTCATCAACTGAAATAATGGTTGATGATGCTATTAGTTTAAACGTGGCGCTCAAAAATAGGCTACACAGTTTTTAATATTTTTTACCATATTTTTTGCTAATTTTACCATATTTTTTTTTGCTAATTTTATATGAAATTTTATTAAAATTTGCCACTTAAATTGTTAATAAAAAGTTGATAATTTAGAAAAAAAAAAAAATTTTTTAATTTTAACACATACTTAAATATCTATTCTTCAATATCCAAATTTTTTTTTTTTAAATACATGTAAAAAAAAATTAAAAATCCGAAAAAAATTTGTTAATTTTTTACAAATTTTACGTGATAATGTAAGAAATTTCTTGTGAAGTAAAAAAATAAAAAAAGTTAAGTGTTGTTCTTTAATTTTTTTTTTTTTAAAGTGTTTAAGTGAAAAAAAATAATCATTTTGGATTTTGATGTTGTTGGAAGTCCAGTTACTGCAACTACAGCTGCTGAGAAGAAGGCAAAAGCAGATGCCATCAAGCCGAAGAAACCATCCAACAACTGAAGTAATTGTTTATGCTGCTATTTCTACATTTAAAGAACGTGGTGCTCAAAACCAGTCTAAAATTTTTTTAGTATATTCACCAAATTTTAAATCAACTACTAATCAGAGAAAAAAAATACTAAATAAAACAGTTTTTTTTACCAAATTACAAATTTTTTTTTCTATTTCAATTTTACCATTTTTTTTTTGTTAATTTTACCATATTTTTTGATAATTTTACAAGGGTGATTTTTTACAAAAATAAAATGGTATTCTCGTAATTTTACCGTTTTTTTCCAAATTTTTTGATTAGCAAAATGGTTTTGCTAATATTACCAAAATTTTTGCAACGTCCAAAACTACAGTTTTTTTTTTTGCTAATTTTAACCATTTTTTTTTTTTTTTGCTAGTTTTACAATATTTTTTTTTTGAGTGTAACTTTTCATTGAGTAATCCGCACTAAGTGATAGTAAATTTTGCAATGTGAAAAAATAACATTTTTGATTAGTTTTTATTTTTTGTAAAAAAACTTTTTTTAAGTAATTTTAAAAAAAAAAAATACTAATTTTTTTTTTTTGAGTGTAAAATTTTTTTTGAGTGTAAAATTTTTTTTTGAGTGTATTTTTTTTTTTGAGTGTATTTTTTTTTAGTGTAAAAATATTTTTGAGTGACAAAAATACGTTTTAAAATATTTTTTTGACTTACCAATGTTTTTTAAACATGTTTAACGGGGTTTCAACTCATGAATTTAAGGTGAAACTAATCTGAAATTCACGGTTTTGCTAATAACTTTTGAACCACTGGACCGATTTGGCTGAAATTCAAATCGAACCAGGTCCGGGGAACAACAAATATATATGCCAAGCTTTAGCATCCTCAGAATTGCGTATCGAAAGTTAGCGAGTGTTTTATCTCGAAAATTCACGAAAAACCCTTTTCGAAATTCTGTCTTTTGCTCATAACTTTTGAACCACTGGACCGATTTCGCTGGGTTGCAATACCAACCTGACCAGGTAAATGCCCAACATATATGCCAAACTTTAGGAGCATTCGTAATGTGTTTCAAAAGTTAGCGTGTTTTAAACAGACAGACGGACAGACGGACGGACGGACTGACGAACAACGCTAGATCGTCTTAAAATCGATCGAGGGTCATGAATATATATACTTTATGGGGTCTTAGACCAATATTTCAAGGTGTTACAAACGGAATGACAAACTTATATATACCCTCTATCACTAGAGTGGGTGGTTATAAAAATTACCTACGAAAACATTAAATATTAATGATTGCGTAGGTTATTTTAACAAATTTTCTATTGAATTTTATTTTAACAAATTTTTAATAAATTTGTTGGGAAATCGATCCCGCAATCTACTAGGTTCTGGCCAGGCACTCTACCCACCAAAGTCACTTGACACAAACAAGATTTTATATTTCTATAAATATTTTTTTGAATTTTTTGTCTACAAAAAATTAACCAACACAAGTAGGTAAAAACTAATGACTGCTCTTTAAAAAATAAAGAAGAATCATTTATTTTTACTTACAAAACATACAAAAAATGACTTTAAAAATTGAATGCTAATAAAAGTCTTTATTTTTATGTTGTTATTTTTGAAACAAAGAACAGAAATAGTCATTTAATAAAACTGAACGTTAAACAAATGTTTTTTCTTTCAAAAACGACAAAACGTAAAACTTTATAAATAAGCTACAAACAGTTAATGACATCATTTTTTTGATTGTACTAAATGGCTGAATTATTTTCAAAAAAAAAATTTGCCAAATCTCCCACTGTACATAGGCGTATACAGTGTATATATACACTAGAGTGTCCCTTATTTTGGAAATGTTGGAAATGTTGAGA
Source organism: Pegoplata infirma (assembly GCA_963921195.1). Taxonomy (NCBI): domain Eukaryota; kingdom Metazoa; phylum Arthropoda; class Insecta; order Diptera; family Anthomyiidae; genus Pegoplata; species Pegoplata infirma. Next base: position 168,788,985 of record OY992540.1, on the reverse strand, counting down.
CGGTACCCGCTCATTTTTTTCCTTTTGACTTAAAAATAACTGAGGAAAAATTTTACGCCCCTACGACCACGCCTTCCCTACGCGACGGGGCCTTAAAGAGCGGGGCCAAAAAAATAATTTTCCCATACAAACCAAAATTTTTTTTTTCGATTTTTAATTTTTTTGTTATTAATTATTATATTACTTGCTTAGCTTATTTACGACAAAAAATTTGATTTTGGTGGGTTAAGGCTTTCAACTCTAAAAAATTTTTCGAAAAAAAAAATTTAGAGCCGCAGGGGTCCTAAGGTAAAAATTTTTTAAAAAATATTTTTTTTTAGTTTTGACAAGCAACGGTTTTAGCTGCTATGTTGCTTTAAATGATATATATTCATAAAAAAATATTTTTTGTATCTGTGACAACTTTATCGTGTTCTAAAAAAAGGGGTAAAAAATGCATTGTTGATGTTTTTCGATACACGATAAAGATGTTACAGATATGAATAATATTTTTTTTTGAATATATATCATTAAAAACAATATAAAAACTAAAACCGTTGCTTGTCAAAACTTAAAAAAAATATATTTTAAAATTTTTTTTTACCGTAGGACCCCAACGGCTCAAAATTTTTTTTCGAAAAAGATAAAGATGTCACAGATATATATAATATTTTTTTTTGAATATATATCATTAAAAGCAACATAACAACTAAAACCGTTGCTTGTCAAAACTAAAAAAAAATATTTTTTAAAAATTTTTTACTGTAGGACCCTAACGGCTCTAAATTTTTTTTTTCGAAAAAATTTTTAGAGCTTAAAGCCTAATCCCACCAAAATTAATTTTTTTGTCGTGAATAGGCTAACCAAGTAATATAATAATTAATAACAAAAAAATTTAAAATCCAAAAAAAATTTTTTTGGTTTGTATGGAAAAATGATTTTTAAGGTCCCGCTCTTTAAGGCCCCGTCGCGTAGGGAAGGCATGGTCGTAGGGGCGTAAAATTTTTCCTGAGTTATTTTTAAGTCAAATGGAAAAAAATTAGCGGGTACCGTCTCAACATTTCCAACATTTTCAAAATAAGGGACACTCTAATATACACCCAAAAAAAACGTGGGTATTCAATACTAAAAATTTAACTAATTTTAGTCCAAAAGGACCTAGTGCAGAAATTGGTAACCAATACTAAAATTTTTAACTAATATTAGTCAAAACCAGTAAAAATTACTAATGTTAGTACTTTGAAGATACTAAAATTAGTAACCAATTAGTAGATTTTGGTACAATATCACTTACTAAACCTTTTACAGTAGAATTATTTTGAGTGTACTTAATATAAAAAACAAATAATTAAATATTTCTCATACGCAATTATCGGCAGAATTAACCAACGTTCAACAAAACACTGACAGAATTCAAATAGCTTACTTTAAAGAATTCGCAATATTTTTTTTAATCCAAGTTGCCCTACTTTAAGGCACTTAAGATAGCTCCCTCGGGGTGTATAAAGTGCATTGTCCAAATTGCTTTCTAAAGAATTTTTTCTCTCGAACATTTTACAAATATTTTTTATTGTTTATTGCTCTACTTGTTTTTATGTAAATTTAAAATAACAATATCATAAAATTACAATATTTAAGAGATAGTTATCAATTCATGACCTTAGTAAATGCATTTATGATGATTGTTTTCAATTGTTACAGCAACATAATAAATTGATTGAATAATGGTTGACAATGATATCACAACTACACACTTACACACTTACACACACATATGTCATCTATTTAATAAGATGGGGTAGTTAGTTCCAGAGGAGAGAACATCATTCAATTTAAACAAGTTACCAAAACAAACAATTTATTTTAAATACGGGTTTTATTTGTATAAAATTACATTTATGTTAATAAAAATAGCAAGTGTACGAAATTATGGACAAACCTTCAAACTCATAAAAGTTTAAAGAGTCTAATAAAAGGTTTATAAAGCAAATTTTGTATGGAAATTCGATTTATAAACCTGTTATTATGACAAAGAACCTAAGTCCTTGCGCCATTAAAATTTTTGTGGATGGTTAGGTTAGGTTAGGGTGGCGGTGTACGATTTACACCTCGCATAGACCTTTTGGTCCATAGCGATACCACAAAACTTGTTTTCTTTTTCGCTAGCGGCGCAAGTTAAACACGTTCAAAGTCATTGCGAATCTCTTTAGTGTTCTAAGATCCATTCGCGTTATATCCTCCAAAGTATTGAAGCTTATCTGACCAGTAATCGATCGGCGACTTCTTGGCACCGCTGGACAGTGACAAAGTATGTGTTCTATCGTTTCATCCACTCCTGGTGAGCCGCATCTTTTACAACTGGCGTCCGGGAAGAGTCTATTATTCTTAGCATGAATGCCGATGAGACAGTGACCAGTTATTATTCCCGTCAGAGCTCGACATTCCCTTCTCGTAAGTGATAAAAGGTATTCAGTTTTCCCTTGGTCATAAGTTGGCCATAAAGTTCTGCTGATTTTGCATGTTGTTAGTTGTCCTCACTTCCTGTTCGCTACTGCAACATTTGTGGAATCCCGTCTTTTTTTTAAGTGTTGGAGCGATGGTAAAACTAGCACCGTGGTACCTACACCATCAGCTCCAAGTTTCGCGAGTTCGTCTGCCCTTTCATTTCCCTGTATTTCGTTGTGTCCTGGTACCCATAGTAAAATAACCTGGTTGTGTTGACACAACGTCTGTAAGTTCTCGTAACATTGTAAAACTATTTTAGATTTGATATAATAACCTTGAAGCGTCTTTAAAGCGGCCTGGCTATCCACGTAAAAATTTATGGTTGCTCCCCTGGTTTCCTCGATATGTTCCACAGCCTTAGTTATTGCAACTATTTCAGCTTGAAATATGCTCGAGTCCAAAGGCAAATTAAACGAAAAGTTTTGGTTTAGCTCCACGTTTGTAAAACCAGCTCCCACTCCATGTGTTTGTTTCGATCCATCGGTAAATATATTCATGGTGTCGGAAATTTTACTTCATATTTCCGGTCGAAAAATAGTTTGGGCACTATGTAATCCGAGTCAATACTGTTTATATTGTTCATGTTACTGTGTCCAAAGTTGCGAAACTTGAACCAATTTGATTCTTTGAGTCTGAGGCAGGCCTTATAAGCCTCACCTTTTGCAAAGACGTCAATTGGTATAAAGTGCAACAACGCATCAATAGAGTTGGCCGATGTTGTTCTCAAAGCGCCTGTGATACTACGTCCCATAAGCCGTTGAAGTCTTTGGAACTGGTTTAGTATCGCATTCCTTTCAAGTGCCTTATACCAGACTAACACTCCGTAAAGTAAGATTGGTCTTACCACTGAAGTATAAATCCAATACGTAACTCTAGGCTCTAAGCCCCATGTCATACCAAACATTTTCCTAAATGCGTAGTAAGCATTGTTAGCCTTCTTAATTCTCTCAACCGTGTTAGTTTTCCAAGAGAGCTTACTGTCCAAAATCACTCCTAAAAATTTCGCATGAGGTTATAGTGGAATTTTAACTCCCCCGATTCTAATCCTCCTAAAATTTGGAATCTTTTATCTCCTAGTAAAAAGTACTATTTCCGTCTTTTTCGGGTTTACGTTGAGTCCGTTATCTGATGCCCACTTTTGTGGATAATCTTGCAGCTCTGAAGGCCTTAGAATCAAACACTGTAAAATCGAGAATTCTTAGTAATTGTATACAATCCCTCCATCGAATCAGTCAGCACACAGTGAAGCTAATCTGGGTCCCTGGACATTGTGGGGTCGATGGTAACGAATTACCCGATGAAGTGCAAGAAATGGCACCGAGTTGGTGGGGGAACGTGTCGAACCTGACATCTCTGTTCCTATAGTGAAGTTGATGAATGAAATTGATAGAATATCAGGGAATAGGATGGAGGATAGGTGGATATCACTGACCATGTGCAGGATATCGCGATCCTTGTGGCCACTGCCAAATCCTAAGAGGACATAAAGTCTTCTTACCTTTGGCAAGCGGACGGTTACCCTATTAGTAAGAGTACTGACAGGACACTGTATAATCGGCCAAACGGCCGTTGTATAGGAATTTCTGATAGGGACTTTTGTGGAAGTTGTGGAGATGTGGAGGAGTCAGTGAAGCACTTGTTGTGTGAATGCCCGGGTCTGATGACCTATCTCGTGGTACCTAATAATGTGCCAAAAAAATACAATATTTTTTTGAGTTATTAACAGAATTTTTTTAAGACCAACACTCAGGAGATGCCCCCTATAAATGCATTGCATTGTGTTAAGATCAGGAAATATAGGTATGGGAAGGAGGAAAAAGGGAGTAGTGTTTGTGGATGTCTGACTTGAATTTTTTAATGTTGTAAGTATCAGGAAAAACGTGGGCGGGAAGTCTGTTTCACATACGAATAGTTCGGCCAAAAAAGGAATTCTCTCCATAGTGTGTTGTACGGTCCGTTGCCCAATCAACAACAAACGGATGAGCCCTGCTGGAGAGGCGCGTATTGCGACCAAACGCGCGTATATCCGGGATGAGATTACTTATCTCAGTGGAACAATTGAATTGAAAATTTACCTTTTCTTCCCCCCTCATTTGCACCACATAAATATGTGTCACTTTATTTTTCCTGCTATACAAAATAAAACCAACCATGACACTAGAAAGGTTAGGTTATTACACTAGGAAGACTTCAATTGTGAAGTTGCAATTTTATATTTGATTGTATGTAATTTCATCTGAAAGTTGGCCGCACCAAAGTTATCCTAAAATATCTGATATCATGATTTTATATCAAATATGCTATGAAATGATGTAATTTAATCCGGAAATTGGCCGCGCCAAAGTTATCTTAAAATATCTGATATCACGATTTGGTAAAGGTTAGGTTGTAAGTGGTTGCTGACGTTTTACGTCAGCACACATAGACTCTGAGGTACGTTGTGTTACCACAAAACGTTAAACAAATTTGAGCTCCTTATTACACTCCTAAGATATTGAATTTTGACATCCGACAAATTAGAAATATCGTGCAACTCCCTAAATACCAGTGAAGCAAGTCTCTGACCAGAAAGTGCAGAGAAATGGCAGATAAAGTGTTCGGTTGTTTCCAATTATTTCTCATTCATGCAACTTCGGCAAAACTCACTAAACGGTGAATTTAACAGATCAGCGGGCTTTCTTATATATAAGTTTCCGACATTCATCCCTGGTAAACACTGCATTTATCCAGCAATCTTCGAGCCAGGCTCATCCCAAGCTCATGTGAAGAGACTCCAAAGCCTACTTGTTTGTGTAGTTTCGATCCATCTGTGGAAAAATTTATGGGGGCTCCACTACCCAGAATGCCTCCCATCCAATACTACCTGGGTGGTATCATAATCTTATAGTGGCGCTTAAAAAAGTTCATACTACCTACACTCAAAAAAAAAAAAAAAACTGTAAAGTTAGCAAAAAAAGCTTGTAAAGCTACAAGAAAATTTGCTGATTTTGAACCCTCAATTTTTTTGGTAAAGTTGGCAAAAACGTTTTGCTAAAAATTAGTTAACTGAATTTTTTTATCTCAACTTAGTTCATACACATTTGAGGACCCCATTGGGTTCGGACCCGATAGCTCCAGACCCCGATGGGCCTGGACCTAGTTGGGTTCCTTAAAAATCGCCATAGTTTTTGATCCAAAATTTGTGTCCGTTTCGCTCTACCTTGCTTAGTTTTTGAGATACGTGATTTTAGGGGACCACCGGGGTTTTGAGAATTACAAAACTCGATAACTTCAAAAATATTACTCGGAGAGCTTTTTTTTTGCGGTCTTGTTCTACGTGTTGATAGCTACAAAAATGCTTTTGGACTTTTTGTTGTGTCGGCAATATTTACCGAGATATGAGCATTTTAAAATTTTCTGGAATGCTAACTTTTTTGGATCCAAAGTTAGGACCCATTAGGGTCCACACATGTGAAGAGACCGGCGATACTATCGCCATTTTTGTCATTTTTGGCCCGAGAACCAAAAATGGCCTCCATTTTGCTCTATCTGGCTTAGTTTCCGAGATAGCGCCATTTTAAGTTTTCTGAAAATAAAAAAAAAATTTACCATTTATTTTGCTAATATTAGCAAAAAAGCTTGTAAAAATTTGGTCAACTCAATTTTAAATCTAGCAAAAAAAAATAGTTCAAATTTTGTTTAAAATTGCTAATGCGCTAAATGAAGTTTACAAGATATTTTTGCTAACATGCTAATCTCAACTAAAAATTTGAGTGTACCCTTCTTGTTAGTATTATTTTGCTCTTTTCGTGCCCTCTGTTTTCTATTCTACAGATATTTAAATGGATGTGGCATTTTGTTATTTTATCATCAAATTTTAGATTATTTTTACTAAAATATAATATTTTCCTTTTTCTACTTTTTCATTCTATTTTTCACAATTGTAAAGTTGAAAAAAGAAAAAAAGAAAAATTTTGCTTTATTGAAAATGAACCTAAGCATGTAATTGAATTTGTAATGCGACGTGAGTCAAAAATTCACAATTTCAATTGCTATAAATGCTTGTATATTAGATATGTATGTGTGTGTTTGCATATGTATGCTATATCATGTTCCCACATATGTATTAAATTCATACAAATACCAACGCACACATTTATTATGCACTTTAATACACATTGTACACAAACATTCAGACATTTATATAATGCAACCAAGCGGAAATTTCTCTATATAAAGAGTACGAGTATATTTATTGTAGGTAATTGTAAGTGAGTCAGTAAGTGTGACTTTACAAATGCATGTATGTGTATTAGGGTGGAGCAGATTTTGCTTTTCTAGAATTTCGAAATCTTCGGGATCTTCCCAAAGGAAAGACATTTGCTTAAATAAATATTGTATGATTCTGTGATTTTCTCAATAATAAGCTCAGAGGTTCTGAAGCATTTTTCCACTAGAAAAGCTTTTTGAATTTGTGAAATTTATTATATAGAAAAATTCTCAGATTCTAAAGTCTTTCCCACCAAAAAATTTTAATTTTTAGAAAAATTCGTCGTATAAAATTTTTTCCAAATTTACCGACATTTTATACATATAAAACTTCTTAGGTTCTGGTTTTTATACCCTCCAACCACAGAATGGGGGTATACTCACTTTGTCATTCCGTGTGTAACGCATCGAAATATCGGGCTAGGACCCCATAAAGTATATATTTTATTAATCAGTGATCGATTCTAAGACATTCTAGCGATTTCCGTCCGTCCGTCTGTAGAGGACACGATACAGTCCAAAATAAAAGAGCTAGACTTCCGAAGTTTGGCACGAATATGTCTTATATGCCTAGACAGGTATAGTTTGGAAATAGCCAAAATCGGACAAAGGGGAAAAAAGTTCCCCCTTGGAGAACTAAACCAACCTAAGAAAAACGGAATTTTTTGCAGGGTTTTTGTACTTTTTCTAAGTGAATGCAACTTTCTTATCTCAGAAGAAGTTCAACATCGCAAGGGGAAGGTGCCCCCTAACGCTAACCACCAACCGCCCCTCCCCCCTAAAAAAAAGATGCCCATGATTTTTTGTATTGTGAGGGATAACGAAAGTCTGAGAATAATACGCTAAAATTACACTGCGTGACAAAACTAACCACTATTTTAGAAAACAAGAGGTACGACCATCATTTCAATATATTTCGGACATGCTGAATCGAATGGCGTACTCCGTTTTTCGATGTATGGTACAGTTTTCTTGTAAAATGTCATTAAAGATTGGCTGATTTTCAGCTGCTTTTTTAACAAAAAAAATTGCAAATCTAATGATTTTAAATTTTATGTCATGGAAAATAAAGATATAACTTGTAGCAATATTTCTAATATAAATTTGGTTCAAAGATTTTCATCTAAATCCCTTTAATTCGCGGATTTCTTCATTTTTTAAGTTTTCGCGAAATTAACCGCTAAATTGGTCTCTGATTAAAAACTTGAATTTTGTGGATCATAAAGGCGTCCATAACACTACGAATAGTGGACAAAAAACATCTATGTTATATGGACCATCATGAAGAAAATCGCGAAAAACCGTTTTTTTGTATATGGCAGCATCACTTTAGGAGATGATTTGAGGCTTCAACTTTTAGTATATAATGTGGGAACCTTAAACAATGAACTGACCCAAAATTTGTCCAAAAAAGTTTCATTTGCAAAAGTTATCTTAACAAAAACTGTTATTTCAGTGTTTGCGATACAATAATTATAGTTTTTGTTAAGATAACTTTTGTAAATGAAAACTTTTTTGGACAAATTTTGTGTCAGTTCATTGTTTAAGGTTACCACATTATATACTAAAAGATGGAGCCTCAAATCATCTCCTAAAGTGATGCTGCCATATACAAAAAAACGGTTTTTCGCGATTTTCTTCATGATGGTCCATATAACATAGATGTTTTTTGTCCACTATTCGTAGTGTCATGGACGCCTTTATGATCCACAAAATGCAAGTTTTTTATCAGAGACCAATTTAGCGGTTAATTTCGCTAAAACTTAAAAAAATGAAGAAATCCGCGAATAAAGGGGTTAAGATGAAAAGCTTTAAACCAAATTTATATTAGAAATATTGCTACAAGTTATATCTTTGTATTCCATGCCATAAAATTTAAAAATCATAAGCTTTGGAATTTTTTTTGTTAAAAAAGCAGCTGAAAATCAGCCAATCTTTAATGAAATTTTACAAGAAAACTGTACCATACATTGAAAAACGGAGTACGCCATTCGATTCAGCATGTCCGAAATATATAGAAATGATGGTCGTAACTCTTGTTTATTTTTTAGTGTTCCGCAGTGTTATCAGATACTACAGCACTTTTCCAACACACAAAAAACCTTGTCAAATTACCAGAAATTACCAGAAAAAGTGTCGTAATCCCATTTTACCAATATTTGACAAATTTTCAAGGGTTTCTTACAAAAAAAAAATCTAGTAAATTCACCTGATTTCCTTGTAAGTTTTGTTGTTTGTTTGTAAATTACAATTTTATTGGTAAAAATCTTGTAAAATTAAGGGAAACCTCGTGATTTTCACTAGGAATTCTCGTAAAATAGGAGGTAGCAAAAAATCAAGTAAAGTCACGAAAACTTTTCCTTAGAAAAGTAAAAGATTTTAAAACCGTTCTGAGACATTTTTCTTATAGAACATTTTGTACGAAAAAAAATCTCTTATTTTGAGTTACTTTCTCCATAGAAAAAGTCTCAGATTTTGATACATTTTTTATAGAAAAATTCTCCAAAAAAATTCAAAGATTTTTCTTACTAAGAAATCTCTAAGAAAATTCAAAGATTCCGAGACATTTGTTTTGTAATTTAAAATTTCAAGTTTTTAGGACCATTATTTTAGAAAACATAACAAGTACCACACTAAAAAAAAAACCTTGTCAAATTACAAGAAGAAGTCTCGTAATCCCATTTTACCAATATTTGACAGTTTTCCTTGTTTTTTAACTAATAACGATCGAAATTTAATTTTTTTTTGTAATTTTACAGTTTTTCTTGTAATTTTACAAATTTCCAAGATTTTTTACAAAAAAACATCTAGTAAATTTACGAGAATTTTTTGTAAGTAAAAAGTTGTAAATTAACAATTTTATTGGTAAAAATCTTGTAAAATTACAAAAAGCTCGTAATTTTTACTAGGAATTCTCGTAATTCTCGT